>CAHIKZ030005641.1:692500-1177500 GCA_903632075.3 Acanthosepion pharaonis
AACCCGGATGTAACGTGTATTGACAAATATGTCCACGCATGATCCGAGGCCTCTTTTGAGTCTGTACCGACGCCACAAGTACTTCTCTTAGTAACTCTCCTACACAGACTTTTACCCGAGTGGTCATCAAATTTTTAAATGTTTTCTCTAACACTGGTTTAGTGTCTACATTTACTTTTATCTATATGCTAACCTAATGCTTAAATACCCACTGGGCGTTTACAATAACTTGATAGTGTGTTTATTCAACTTTCAAACACTTGGAGACTGTATAGGCCCTATCTTGACCAAACTAAACTTATTCAATTCCTCCCATAGAGTGATAACAAGCTAATCTGGGGAATTATTCCCTCATGTCATGAGTTCAATCGTTACGTAAGATCTCGACGACTGTAGTGTTGTGATTTTAAACGTCTTCTTTAAGGCCGTACGTATTAAGATTGTAAGACCTGTGACAACCAAAACAAGGCATACGAAAAGAGTTGGGCATCAAAACTGTCCCTCACCCAACTTACACTCCAGGAGTTCTCCTTGTGGTTTTTGGTTGTTCCCCCAAGCTGAAAAAAAAAACACACAGGTGTATTCATTTTGATGACATTGAGAAGATGAAGGCGCCTCTGACTAGGGTTGTGGATAAATTTATTTTAGGTGACTTCTATGGCATTCTTCACGAACGGAATGGCTGGAGCGCTACAGCAGGTGCATTGAAGTCAGCGGATCCTAGTTTAAAAGCAGAGTTTTGTACTACTTTGAAATTATTATATCTCTTACTGAGAATGTCTTAAAACTTCTGGAATGCACATTGTATGTATGTATGTAATGGGCACATGGCCGAGTAGGTAGAATGTTTGCACTCTGACCATGAGACCCGGGTTCGAATCTCCTGATCTTATCAGACTGGGAGGGGGTCAAGCCCAGCGTGCGGCACCTTTAGGCTGAAAACCATACAACGTGTTGACCCAAGCCTTGTGAGTGAAATTCGATAGTATTCTCGCACGAAGTCACAAGTCATCGTGCCCGAGGGCTTGAACGTGCTAGCCTTGTTCAAATTGTTGATCACGCTAGATAAAAAGTTCTTTCCCAGAAACTGTAACTAAGGTCTGCTCATCATAGTTGCAATATAAACCACAGGTGGGCTTTTTTGGGTGTTGAAGAAACACAAATGCGCTTGAGCAAGCGTCTGCAATAGGGATTGGCTAGCCGCCCTAATAGACGGATATCCTCGAATACGAGTGGCCAGTTATAGATATATGTATATATCTGAAAATAATAAAGCTGTTAGTGATAATCTAGACAGGTTTACTATTATTTATATAAATTCATAACACTGCCACATTTGAACAAATAATTTCATCTCAGTTTATTTTTTTGCATCAGACTTTGTTGTAGTAGGATCCACCTAATTTGCATAGTGGAGTACCGACCATATAAATATGGTTGGTACCGGGAAGAGAGGGAGGAATCAAGAGATTCAACCAGAGACTCTGCCCGACTGCGACTCAGTCAACACATTCTCCAGGAACGGTCTTACCAGGAATATACAAAAGACTATATGTAAATATTGTGTACACTTTCTTGTTTCAATACATTTTGTTCTAAGTACATTTTGTGTTGCATTATTATTCCATGCATTAGTCAAGTTTCAACAGACTTCTAGAAATCTGTCAGGTATTCAGTACTTTTTACTTTGTTTGGCAGCAGTATTCGGGAATTAAAGTTATTACAAAATATCTAATGATTACCAAGCATAACGCAAAGTTGATGGAAAACTGTTAAAAATATCAAAGATAAGCATCTTAAACTGAGAAATTACTTGAATAATAAAAAGTATTTGAGGGTTTTTTTTTTAAATCTTTTCACCCCGCGCAGGGCGCGAATGCCACCAGTATGCAAGGGTGTTACAGAGAGTGAAATTGAGAGAAAAGACTGGGTATAGGGAGGGATTGAGAAAAGGATAACAGCTGAACGGGGCTCAAATTTAACAGAAGATGGCTGTTGACGTTGCATTTAAATTTTTGAATGTTTTAGTTATCAGGGAAGCAAGTAAGGGGAAGGGAGTCCCACTGTCGGGAAGTGCGAGAAAACAAACTTTTGGAGTGGCAGTGGCGGATGCGTTTAACTATTTCTATAGCAAACGGGTGGGATCTACATGTAAATCTAGTAGAACACTTAAATTCATGTAGTCGGGACACACGGAAAAAAAAAGCTCGCCAGAACAGTTGCTATAAAACTATTTGTAGAAAAGTATTTGTAGAAGACACATCACGCTTGTAGAATGTCACTGAAATCGAGATTCAAAGTCAGGATCGCTTACATTGCAGATATTGACAATTCCCTTTAGACAAATCAAAATGATTCTTCCTCTGTACGTTTACATGACAATAAAGGTTGACGTTGTTAATCGCCAGATTGAGTCACCAACAACAGAACGATGTTGGACAACTCCAATACTTTCTCGGGTTATCGATTTAAAAGTGATTCTACCGTAAAACTTTAGATTATATTTTAAATCTACTGCTGAGTGAGAATTTACTGTTATTAAACGTGCTTGACATAATGACAAGATTACGGAAAAGCATAAAAATAACATACATATAAAATATCCAGATTTCACTTTCCCTTTCTAACACATACAGATTATATATATATATATATATATATATATATATATACTTAAAATTCAATTAACGAGATAATGCGATTATTCATTAAAATTCAACTAACGAGATACTGCGATTAATTTTTTTATCTAATATTTCTGGTCTTTGTATAATTTTCCATAATATTATAATATAAATGCTTATTTTCGTAAGCGTTTGGAAAATAAAAAGTAAACATTCCTATAACTCTCGATGCATACAAAAAAAATCCGTACATTCAATTAAAAAT
Source organism: Acanthosepion pharaonis (assembly GCA_903632075.3). Lineage (NCBI taxonomy): Eukaryota > Metazoa > Mollusca > Cephalopoda > Sepiida > Sepiidae > Acanthosepion > Acanthosepion pharaonis. The sequence goes on from CAHIKZ030005641.1 coordinate 695,390, forward strand.
AAAAAATAAATATAAAATCATCCTTAACAGAGTAGCCAAAACCCTTCGGACATAGAGAACACGTTTTTATATAGTTTACGTTCAAAAAAGGAAAAAAAATATTTGAACACAGGAAAAATTAAATAAAAAATGTAATTGTAACAATACAGTTATGTATTTTTACATATATATATATATATATATATATATATATATATATATATATATATATATATATATATATATATACGTGTGTGTGTGTGTGTGTGTGTTGTGCATGTGTGTGTGTAATCCGATCCAAAAACTTCAGAGATATAAAGTGTCAAGTTTCATCAAGAATTATAATTTGAAGATAAGACGTTTCTTTTCTGTTTAGATGTCTGCTATATTCTAAGTCGGATTTAATACCTAAATTTTTAGGTTACTGGATAATTCTAGTTGAGTTATATTCATTAATATTTCTTTAACTTTGTCCTTTTCTTTTTCACCGGAGGCTTGCATTGACTGAAATCTGGTTATAAGTTAAATATTACCAAACAAAAGACTAAAAATGCTAAAATCACATAGCTTTTATACTGATGCAATTTAGCATATGGTGAAAAAAAAAAAGAATAATTGGTAGACATTAAGTTAAAAATACATTTTGAATTCATCTTTCGGTTTTGTTTAAACTTTTCTATTATTTGTGGTATTGTTTTATTAATATCTGTAGTTGAAAATTCTTTGACAGAGCATAATGAACATGTAATGAACACATGAGCGGTTTCTTTAGTCATTTGCTTATGCTGCTTTCATGGTTTCATTAACACACATATACGTATACGTACAACCACCTATATATATATATATATATATATATATATATATATATATATATATATATATATATGTCCTTATGAATTTGTTGTAGGATTTTTGCTAACTTTCTCTTCAGACTTCCACTTCATTTGATCTTACCAGTGAAATGCAATTCTGATTTCAAACAGTAACACTGCTCTAATAATCTCTGCAGTCGCCACTTAATATCACGGATCAGTGAGCTTGATATCACAGCATCAGACAAGACATTAAAAAAATCAAATCAGCGAGAATACTTTTGTCGGATTTTGCTATTTTTCGGCTTTATGTCTGCCCACGTTCATTACGCTCTGTCAAAGGATCTCCAACTACAGCTATTAATAACACAATACTACTGATAACCAGAGAAAAGTTTAAACAAAAACAACAGATACATTTTAAATGTATTTTTAACTTCTGAAATAGCAGCCATTTTTTTTTCTGCCATATGCTAAGATACTTTGCATCAGTATTACATCTTTAAGTTTTTAGCATTTTTATTTGGCAATATTTAATTTTTCACTAGATTTCAATCAGCGCAAGACTCTGGAGAAATTCAAAATAGAAGGTAAAAATCGAAATGGTAATGATAAATAAAGATACGGAGGACTGATAAACATAGACCAACGTCTTGAAGATTTTAAAATGCAAATGTTTAAAGTATCAACAAGGCATGAGTTTGTTTCACAACATATCAATTCTTCGTGAAAATGATATGTGTAGGTTTCTTTTTTTACATTTGGAACAAGGGAAATGACAGTGATTTGACTGTGTGGAAGTCGGAGTCCATTCTATCTTAAGAATACAGGAACGAAGTCTAATATCCTAGAACTTCAGAAAACTGCAAGTAATCTACAACAATAATAATATTAATAGTACATACGTCTATTTCACTTTCTCTTTCTCTGTGAGCGTGTGTGTGTGTATTTGTGTGAATGTATTTCTATGTGTGTATTTGTGTCGGTAAATTCATTTCAGCCGCTAAACTATGCTTGACTAGAGGCATCAACACATGACTGGATTTTTCCTCGGAAATATATACAACCATATATATATATATATATATATATATATATATATGCGTGTATGTGTCTATTACTGTTATACATACATATATGGTATTATATGAACATAAGATATTTTTAAAAGATATCGCATATACGAATATGCATTAACATCTTATACAAATTTAAATACATAGTCATATATATATATATATATATATATATATATATATATATATATATATATATATATATATATATTAAAAAAGCTTAAACATTAATATTCCATGGTAATAATTTATTCCATTGGAATCGTAAATACGATCAATTCATCAGACCTACAAATTTAAAAAAAAAGAAAACAGATAAAAAATATATATATATATATATATATATATATATATATAGATATAGATAGATATAGATATAGATATATATGCAGATAGATAGATAGTATGTGAAGAGATAGATAGATAGATACGGGAAAGAACAATCCGATCAATCATTTTTCCCTCTCGCTAAATTTGATGTTTTATTTTTGTGCAATGGGCCGTTCCAAATCCTTATCATATATCTATCTATCTATATATATATATATATATATATATATATATATATATATATATATATATATATATATATAAATAGTGTGTGTGTGTGTGTGTGTGTGTGTATAAATATATATGAATACATGCGTGTGTTTGTGTGTGCTGATTATTACGACGTATATCTTTCTTTCCCGCAGCAAAAATGAGGCGTTCTCTGTAGTTCCATTAATGGCAGCACTATTATCAAAATCACGCGCTACCAGTCTTATGATCTTGTCTACATGAAAGATGAACGTTTTTCTTTTATGTCTTTCTTATTTGTTTGCAAAAACGACGTCCATCCAACCCGACGCAATGGATCTTTTTGCTGTTTGCCTGGTTCATCTCTGCCTGAAATCGTTTCGTGTTTCACTCTCCACGCGCTGGGCTGAACAGCATTCCTCGAGTTCTTTCTTGTTTTTCCTTTCCATAAAGTCCTCATTTTATCCTGTTAGAGTTTCTTCAAAGACATCCGACGAAGAAGGTTTGAAGGACATTCTTGCCTCGCACACCATGTGTCCCTATTTTACTGTTGCGTTTTCGTCTACTTATGTCTGCTACTGGGTGTTCCGAAAATATCCACACGCATTCATAGCGTTTCACAGATCATTAGTGTGAGGAAATGTTCGCTTACTTGTTGCAGAGGACGGGTTTTACTTTCAATAAAATGACGCTCCTCCCTATCCGTATTTTGAGGTCAGGCTTTTTCTGAGCAAAATACGATGCGCTTGACAATTCATATGGGTAACTTAAAGATACAATTTGGGCCACCAGGCTCGATACATTTAAAGAGTTATCTATCCCCTCAATAATATATATATATTTTAAATCAATTAATTTAATAATATATATATATATATATATATATATATATATATATATATAGAGAGAGAGAGAGAGAGAGAGAGAGAGAGAGAGAGAGAGAGCGATTTAATAGGCCTTTTAATGGAATTTGAGGAAGCAAAAGACAGCAAAATGATACAATATTGGCAATAAGATTGATGATATTTAATATATTGAAATCGTCTGAATTTCACGCGCGTGTGAAATTTAACGTTGTTAATAGTTTTTTTCTCTCTCTGTCTAGGCTATCTAGGCTTCGAGTACTTTATTGGGTAGATATGTTTGACTTTAGTCCTTTTTCTTTTTTCAGTGTTATTGTTTTTTCGTTCCGTACTTTATCTGGATAAGAGTTTTAGTCTTTGGCAAGTTTTTTTGTTGGTTCATTCAACGGTTGTTGCTGTTCTTTAATATGACATATGTTATGTGTTTATAGTCCTTTTGATTAAATTGGAGCTGGAAGAAAAATATTTTAAAGTCGGAATTTTCTGACACGCCTGTGTCCTCTTACAACGAGACGAGAAATAAACAAAGAAGTGTTGGTTAGAGGGCTCACTGTGGAAGCTATATATATATATGTATATATATATATATATGTGTGTGTGTGTGTGTGTGTGAAAAATATATAGAAAATAGGAAAGAACTCATTAGGTAAATAATCCAAAGTTCTTTAGTATTTTTGTTATTATTTTTTAAAAATAGTGCTCGATACAAAGGTAGAGCATAAATATAATTATTTATTTAAAAATGATTCCAACACGCTACATAAGAGTTCTCATGTTTCAAAACAAGAGCCGAAAACTTCAATATAATTATTTAAATTAAATTGAATTAAAGTACTAAGCTCTGTTCCATCTTCAAGCGAAATTTTTTTGGGAATAACTTATTTCTGAAATTTACGTGTTTTATAAGCCCATTCATTATTGAAATCAAAATTTCTATGGTAACGGCTCGAACAATTGTTTAAAGAAAAAGGGGGCGTAAGATGTTAATAATTTGTATCAATATCTCAGTTACATTGTATAATCTCCATTGCATAAGACAACCATGTTCTATCAGCAACGCTAATCAAAATTACTGACAATACCTATTCACTCATTTGCATTGCATTTTTCATAGTAAGGTTATCTAATTAATTATTCTATATACAGTGTAACCCGGATATAAGAGACCCGGATATAAGAGAAATCCGGATATAAGAGAGATTTTCTCTGGTCCCAAAGTGTTCCCATACTTACCTAAACAAAATAGACCAAACCCGGATATAAGAGAAACCCGGATATAAGAGACTTCTTCTCCGGTCCCGGCAACTCTTATATCCGGGTTACACTGTATAACACATTTCAGTCATGCCTTCATTAAATACTGACTCTTGACAATCACTTCCTTCACATTTTCAATCAATATATGTTTTAAAATCCTTCACCACCATATATATATATATATATATATATATATATATATATATATATATATATATATATATATATATATATATATATATATATATATATATATATATATATATATATATATATATATATATATATATATAAGGTACGTGTAGTAATGGATAGCGGCTTGGATTGAGGTATCGGAGAGCAGAGTTCGAATTACAGTCGAATCTATTTTACTCACTTACATGCTAATATCCTTGGGAAAGGTATCAATTCTCTTTATCTCCCCCCAGCTATGGGTAAAATAGCAGGACAGACTGGGTTCTTTAGCCTTGGATGGCAACTGGTCTAGTAGAAGGAAAACTCTGAATTCAAAACCTGCGGAGAGTCGCAAGGCGTTGTGTTTGAGCCGTACAGATTGCTGAACTGTATTTTCTATTACTGTAGTATTAATCCTTGACTCGCGTGTTATTAAACCCATTCTTCACTTAACCTTTTGTTTCCTAGTTTCCTTACAGTATTATTAACCATAACTAGCGCTCCCCGAATTTAATAACATTTCAAAGATTAAAATTAAATGAATGACCCCCACTAGCCCCTACACATTTGAATCTAACAAAAAACTTGTCTTTTATCATTAAAAGAGTTTTATGTCAAATTGAAGACAATACACAAGCAAAGAATTATCTGGGAAGCAAGGAAACATGCTGCAATTAATGTTAACCCCTTAACCGCCACTTATTTTCATTTTTAGATTACTTTCTTTTCTTTTTTGGCTTGAGAAGATTACGGCACCCTGAATTACCCGAGCGGCAGATAACACATATCAGACGTATGAGTTGACAATTAGTCTTGTTTCTAGCTCAGAAGGGTAATAAAAATAATCAAGATCGACGTATAAACATGTGTGTAGCTAGTTTTTGAACGTTAAGTTTTGGACGTGTTTATTCGGTAGAACGTACATACACGTCTACGCTGGGGAAGGGATTAAAACCGAAATAGAGAAATTAAGAAAATCGATGGTTGAATGACTAATGAAAGCTAAAGAATATCAATGTACCCAAGTTAATATGTAAAATAATAAAGCAATAATTATAATGTCTATAAGTGATACTGTGTTAATGAGATATTTATATGACCTGTATCTTTTGCATTGTGGGTAATAAAAATGACAACACTTTATCCTTGACTCGCGTGTTATTAAACCCATTCTTCACTCAACCTTAAAGAACTTATTAACAGGTCTGTCAGAGAGGAGTACTATCTGAATCCTGTATGACATATCACTTATATAAATATAAGTCTATAAAGAAAAGTTTACTAACACAAATTAGTTAATATCAGTTTTGTTGTGAAAACATTGACTTTCATAATAAAATCGGACATTTTGTATATAGTGTGTCCCCAATAGGGACGCGAGTAGTGTAATAGATAGAAGCACAGAATGAGAAATTAAAGGTCCGGGTTCTAATTCCAGTCGAGTTCGTTACATCCACTTAGGAAAGGTGTGAATCTCTTACTTCACTATCCATAGGTTAACTAATAGAACAGAGTGAGATATTTAGCTTTAGTTGGTAACCAGCCTGGGAGGAAAAGTCTAAATTCAAAATCTGAGGAGACCAAACTACGGATTGTAATTTGGTAAAGCATAGCACTCGAAAGCTACCTTTGCCAGGATTGTGGTAAAAAAAAAAAGCAAGATGTTGGATAAGGTCAATGGCAGAATCTAACAGAACAGAATTTTGATTTTGAATTGCAATAGACAATGGAGGAGACGTAACTATTCTGAGTCAGATGGAATCTGCGCAGCCACATAGCGTTTTGTCTTTCTTAATATATTCCTAACTAAAATCCCTAAAGTGCCATCCCGACCGACAACCGAGTCAGTGGAATATGGTTGCTGTAAATGAAATGTGTTTTGTTTTTACTTAATTTAATCTAATATGAGTAGTTTTGGGGATAAATGTTTTCAAAAGATTTTAAACTCTTCTACTTTTGAAGGCAGACCCATTTTATAGGCATGTTAGGTATCTCCCATCAGAAGTAATTAGTGATATTTATAACCATGTAAATGCGAACATTTCAAATTCTGATTTTCAAATAGAGGAACCGATATCAGTTGGAAGACTTGTACTTTACATTCTACTTGTCACTATGAGGCTTGACGTCGCTCATTTGAATAATTACATACAAGAATATGTTATGCCTGTCTTTAACTGTCTTTTCAAGAATTTACATCTGTTGGGGTTCAGGACACCCGGTATTGAACCGAGAAAAATATCTGAGATTATTCTTTTAAATGAATTCTAGACAGTCTCTTGACAAGAGTGTGCGTGCTTGTGTATGGGTGTGACAATTTCCTGTCTTGGAGAGATTAAGTTTAGATTGGAACTGTCATTTCCAGATGTTCTAACTTTCACTGCAAGACAGAATTCTTAAGGTATTTTACTAGACAAGGGTCAGTACAGCTACAAAGGTCATATTACTACTCAGTATGGAAATATGTGTCTGTGTTTATGACCTGTGCGTTTAAAAGTACATGGCCAATTCGAAATGCGGACAGTTTTACACAGAATGTATTTTTTATCAATTCACCCCAAGCAAAGTGATAATGCCATTATGACACAAGGTGGTACTAGAAGTGAAAGAGACTGAGAAGACGTTAGAAAGAACCAGAAATATATTTAAAATACGAGTAACAGCTAAGACTATTGTTTGAAACATAGAACGTATATAGATCTCTATACCGATATTATATTTATGTAAATGTCCCTATCGTGATGTCAAGCACAACTTACAATTACATTTTATGATTATTCTTCTCCTTATTACTTACCCAATATGACAGTGCTCTGTCGGCACGGCTTAGAAAACAACGACTGTATTCCTTTATAGAGAGGTGTACAAACACACATACACACACACATACACACATACACACACACAAAATTGTTATCCTTCTAATTAAATGCTTACAGACTCAAATTATCCGCAGATATAAAACAGAAATTCGGCTGCTGCTAAGAGGATTGGTTCACTGTGTCGTGCAAGACAATCTTTGTCGCCAGAAGCTATCTTGTATATTTATGAGTCTATCATACATCCTTGCTTTGAATATTGTTGCTACGTATAGTATGGTGCTCCTTTCTATATATATATATATATATATATATATATATATATATATATATGAAGAAATGAATTGAATAAACATATATATTTTTTTTCTTTTCTCAATAATTTTGTAGTTTTTAAACTTAATAGTGATTAAATTTTGATTTTTAAAATTGCCAGTTTTTAATTTTAATATTAAATTTTATCATATAATTTTATAATTATTAGTTAGTATAAATTTTTTTTTAATATTACACGTATTTAAAGATCTGAATAGCTATTATAGCAGGATTTCGTTGTCAAGCTTTTGAATCTTTTCTATACTTCGTTTTTGATTGGTTATTCTAGCTTTTGTAACAATGTTTCCCCCTAGTGTAGGATCGTTAATTAATCTGAAACTTTTAAAACCATTTATTTTCTTTTCAACATCATCACTTGATAAGACACAGAGTGTGTTGAAACAAAATGGCTATTTTTGTAGTGATTTTATAACATACTTATGTTATAATTTTTTTATAAAAAATAATTATATATATATTGTTGAAGCTTAAATAAGCATGGAATAATACAACACAAAATGTACGTTAACAAAATGTATTGAAACAAAGAATAGGTACACAATATTTACAGTTAGTTTGGTATATTCTTGGGAAGACTGTTCCTGCATAATGGGTTGACTAAATCGCAGTCGGGCAGAGTCTCTGGATTCAATTTCTTAATCTCTACTATCTTCCCCGTCTTCCGGTACCAACCCATATTTATATGGTCGGTAGTCCGCTTATGTAAATTAGGTGTATCATACACAACATATATATAGATAGATAGATAGATAGATAGATAGATAGATAGATATAGATATAGATATTTAGAGATTCTTGATTAATTCCCAAGAAGGATTTGCAATTTGTCATCTCGGTTTCAGTCACTTTCCGACCACCATAGCTACCCTGTGACTTTTCGTTAAATATTTTCATGGTAATTTTTTAAGAGCAGTACTGGCTTGGCAGTTAGGTCTCATAATTTTACAGTTGAGATGGCTAGATATAACCATAGGTTCTATGCTAATAGTTTTTTCATTCGCATTTCTCGCCCTAGAGCTCACTTCTGGATTCTTGCTTCTCAGCTAACTTTGATCTTCAAAAATTTTAACCCAAAATCAATCGTTATTTTCTGTCTTCTTAATTCCTGATCTTTTATTGTTCTCTCTTCTTAATAGTATTTTGCATATATTCTTTCACACTCAGTAAACCTATACGTCTTAGTTGCTTTATTTCCTTGCTTGTAGCGAAATGATTATATATATAAACAAACACTTATCCTCAAATCAAGCAAAAGCATATAGATTCACATATAATTGACCAACATTTACCTACGGACAAACCATGTAAATGCTAATCAATACAAATATAAACTGTCAATATTTGCCGATCCGCGAACCAAATAACTCAAATGTAGACGAACAATATGCATTTATTCCCGAAGGAAATAAATGCTTGTAAACTCAAATATTGTTCTGTCCCCCAAATCAGGAAAATACGTATAGACTCAAAAATAACGTTTAAGTAATAATATCTGTCGGATTCATAAATAAATAAAAGAATCCACCATCTTTCTTTTAGAAATTACTTTGTCTGCGTTTGAATACGAAACTTAGTAGATATGAATGTTTCGTGAGTCTGAGAAAGATTTGTATCATAAGGATTGATTTAAATTTACATAAACGTCGATGAACTCCGTGGCTGAGAGTCTAAAACGACAATTCCTTCTGCTAAGGTGGGGGGTACACAAATTCGAATCCTGTCGGATAGCGCTTATTTTTCTTTAACAAGATTTCTGGAATATCCGGACCGGAACACAAAAATAGATATCCTGTTTAATTAATAAATGGATCGTCTGCCTTGCCTTAAAAAAAATTAGTAGCTTTGTTGATTTTGTTTAGCGGCATATCATCACCTATATGGGTTATTTAATGCCGGAATCTGAATTCAACTGAATATATTTTCTACATAATTTTATACTTTTCGTGTAAAGGTATGTTATTTTAGACGTATAGTTTGAAGATAATAAAATGTATTTTTGGTATTTTTTTATTATAAAATCTATTTTTATTTTTTATTTTATTTTTTTGTTTTGTTTTGCGTCGATTGTAAGGTTTCTACAAAAATGTATGCTTAATCATTTTGTTATAAAAATGTACAGTAGATTTTTGTTTGGGCGTTCACTATTTACCCGTAGCTGGGACCCTAACAGTTGCTACCAAGACCCTCAGAACCTCCAATCGCTTGGTCAGGCAGATTGAGCCAGTAGCTATATTTTGGTGGTTGCGGCCAACATGAAAAACAATCTAACATATTAATCTTGTCATAGAAGGGATTTCCTAGTCCAAAAATGCGTTAACTTTTTTCATTGTCCGGTTGTTTATAAAAGCTGCCAATATAATATTTGCTTCAACATTTTTAGTACACCTCTTAAAATACAGAAAACATTACTTTTGTGCTTAAATTCATGCTAAAAAAGAGTATGCATTCTATGATCGAGTTTTAGTGTATTTCTTGAGACAAAGACCTTTTATCCAATATTGAAGGCTACATTAGGATAACGGCTGGAAACCGATCGCCGAACACGAAAGATTGATTACCTAGGAGAAAATGTTTCTTGGTAATTATTTCAAGATGGCTGTCTTGAGTGAATTCACGGCGCCGAAATACTTCTAGCATGGTTGAAAATGATAGGATCAATAATACATAACTAAAACTTTGTGATTCTATTCGTTGAAGATACCACTGGCTTTGAATAAACATCGGGCAATCATAGGATGCAATCAAGGCGGAATTGCTGTGCGATCGTATTAATCAAAATGTAAAGATGTTTACGTTCGTTCAAGATTGAAGGCTAATAGAAGCAAAGAAGTAGTGAGTAAGTACTCTGTTCACTAAAGATGTTATTTAAGGTTGGTACAGCTTTAACATATCCGTCTTTCATTTGGTTGCTTCATAATTGACGTCTCATAAAAGTTCAACTTAGTAAATACCTATATACATTTGTACAGTATATGGCCATGAGGTAATGGTTAAATAGACAGTTTCGCAGCCTTTTCAGCGATAATGAATTCGATACATAATGGATGCACTACAAATGTGTCTTTGTACCAGAGTTAAGTAAACGCGTGGAATAATTGTTAGTATGCTGGTCCTACTTGCTACTAAAATGATTTCGTTTCTCAATAGATGTCTCAAACTCGTCGCTATCTAACAGATTAACCTTGGTTTCTATAACGATATTTTTCCAGGTACAAAACGTAATTGTTCTATTATATTGCAATAACTCCGAAAGCTGACTTAATGCATATGAACGCAGAAATGAAAATTTGACAGCTGAAGTAAAGACAGATACCGGACAGAGAAATGTTCAATTTAAAGAAACAAATATTGCCATGAACAAATTTAAACAGTTTGGCAAATGATATTAATCGTTTCCATGACAACACGGAAACCAGATACAATCCAAGAATACAATAAGGAGGGTGAAAAAATAAAGAGGTTGTCCTTCCATTTTTACAGCTCATAATTCACAAAATATTTCTTACATTCGAGGTGTAGCTTTTAAGACGTTCGATTGGACTAACCATTTATAGTGCGGAAAGCTGATATCGGAAAACCCGAGGTCAAATTCCGACTGAGGGAAAATACATTGTATATAACTCTCCCATTTCCCCCTCTGTGGGTTAAATAGCAGGGCAGGGTTCTCTGAAAATAGTTGGTAAACAGTCTAAGAGAATAACGTTGAAGTCAAAATCGTCGAAAAAACAACAGGTGGTTACTTCAATATTTCCGCCAACAACAAATGTAAATATACAGATTGTAAAGAAAAGAAAGTTGTATGGAAACATGATCGAATTTAGAATGGGTATGATTCTTAAGGACGAACCAATTGATTTATCATAATGGCTGAAATGAAAATGAACACCGAAAAAAGGCCATTTGTTTTTATGTGTTATTGGAAGTCACAGAGCATAATTGAAATGTAAAGACATGAATCTGACGATCGAATGCTCGCATTAGAAATAAGTTTGAAGTAGAAGGAAACAATGTTGACAAGGGTAATTTTGGAAAACCGCCATCGATTAGAAAAGTGACAAAAAACTTAGTCAATCTCCAAGAAAATATCTTCGTCATACGACTTGTATGATAGGCATTTAAAATTGAGAGTCTATTGCATTTTGTAGAGTAAAAATAAAACTCATATGATTAAGTGAGCGACTTCAAACTAGTTTCAAATGGTAGAGTATATGTTTGCCATTAATTATTTTTATAACACTCTTCATTAGAAATACTTTTTTTTTTCTTTTAGTTATTTTTCTTTGTAAATATTGGAAACTTTGCCGACTTCAGTATTAATAATTTTTACTTACAGTATTATTTTCTCTATGAATTTCTGAGATAAGTATTTATCGTGATTTACACTATTTACATGAATATTATTGGCCTTATCACAACGTTTTCAGCGGTTGTGCCACCCGACTCGCGGGCCATCATCAGGTGTATGTCGATCCGGGTTCATGGAATTAGCAGCTGTAAAGAGAAAAACTTCTTTGAGCGCAGTCAATCATTGAAAGCGGCGGCAAGAGCAGCAATATTCATCAGCGTCGATTACACTAGTGGATTAATGCGTGGATCGTGGATTTTGTGACATAATAGGGATGACTTGGACTTGTGAAAACAGAGCGGGCAATACACAATTATTAAATTGCATAACCCGACATAAGCCAACAAGGAAGTAACGCAGTATATTGTCCGTCGTTTTTAATGAAACGTGTATGAAAGATGGACTGTTGCCTAAATCCACATATATATATATATATATATATATATATATATATATATATATATATATGTGTGTGTGTGTGTGTGTGTGCCTTAAATAGATAATTAAAACCTTCGCTGTCCGGCTGGTCTTCCGTTTTGGGTATGATGATAAAATACATACGGCAGCAAGACCTCTGATTGGTAGGTTTTGAGGAGCGTGGAAACAACTCGTAATTATTGCTGCTCTCAGGTGCGCCCTCCTTATCCGGGATGGTAGAACCTGTTCGGGTCCTAGCTATGGGCAAATAATTAACCCTAACATGGGGTCAAAACACTATTAAAGTATAAAAATATATTTTATAGCAAAAATACCAACAATACATTTTTGAAAAGAAACATTACCAGCAATATATTTGACTCTCGACAAAAAATCTTTTTCCAAAAATACGTCAATAAAACCTGATCTACAAACTGATTTCTTACAAAGAATATATATTCTATTCAGACGAACAGATCCTAAAAATGTTGTCGACATTAAAAAACCCATTGAGTTTGTTATAACATAAAACAAAATAAACCAAACAAGGCTGGGCTCCGCGGCAGGTTTAAGGTAAAACAAAATATTTCCTTGAGGAAAAAATGTGTTCGATTCCTCTTGGAGACGAAATTTTGGTACGTTTATAGATATAAGAAATAATGACGGATAAAAAATCCCTTCAAGCATATATATATATATATATATATATATATATATATATATATATGTGTGTGTGTGTGTGTGTGTGTCAGTCTGTGTGTGTTTGCATGTATAGTTGCATATATCGAATTACGTCTACATATGTACATACATAAAACATTGCCTACATACATAAATATATTCATTTATGAGATATATAGAAATATAGACACATTTTTTATACATATCATAATTTATGACATATATATATATATATATATATATATATATATATATATATATATATATATATATATATTATGAAATGGACAAAGTCCGACAATTATTTTAAGACATTTTTTTAATGTTTATACGTTCTTTTTAAAAATATTTAAGTGAAAGCTCTGTTTATAAACATTTGTTTATAAATATTTGTATCTATAAAAGAAACGTATAAACATAAAAAAATATCTTAAAAAAAAATATATATATATATGTGAAAAGTGTGTGTGTATATATATATATATATATATATATATATATATATATATATATATATATTATATGCGCGGTATTTATTAGAAAGCGATCAATATCATAGGTAGAGCTAACATATCTGGTTCGATTGATTGGAGTTTCTGACCCTGGGTTTCACGCTTTTGCGATTGTCTGACGATCGCAAAAAGCGTAAAACCCAGGGTCACAAACTCACATCATTCCAATCAAAATATATATATATATATATATATATATATATATATATATATATATATATATATATATATATATATATATATATATATATAAATAAACAAATATAGATAACTATACTCGTTTCGAAAAACCCTCGAGTTTTTGATTTGCCAATAATCAAATCAATCTCGTGGGGAAAAAGGTTTTAAAAAAAGAAAGAGCTAGAAACATGAAAGTCTGTCGAAAAAAATCGCACAGATACAGGTTTGAAGCCCAAAGAAAAAAACCCGATACGAGTAAACAACTAACTAACAAAAGACCTCGATACAACCGGAGAGCAGACCTAGATAAACCTAGTGAGCCAGACAAACTTGGAAGGATCATTCAGTATAGTTAACATTTTGTTAATGTAGTCATGACGGTCCAAGAGGACGACACCCGATCCCTTATCCGGTCCTTAATAAAGGATTTTCTCCTACAGTGTTCTTGTTCAAAGAAGTCCTTCCTCGTTTATTACCTCTGTTTACAGGAAGTCTACTTTTACAGGTCTATATACTCGATGGGACTTTTTTTGTCCTAAACGACAAAAGATAAATGTGATTAGGACCCTGACACATAGGGCATTAATGATTTGTCCAGATTACACCTTGAAACATGAAATCAGTTGTTTAACTGAGATCTTTGTGAACAATGGTTATCCGTTGAACATTGTTCAATCGGTTATTCGAGATGAGACTGCCAGGTTCAACAAAATCAAACCTGCTTCAGTGGGTAAATGTCCGGTCTATCTTTGTTTACCGTGGTTGGATAGGATTAGTGAATCCTTCGCCAAGCGTATTTCATGTAGTTCACGTGAGTGTTATTTTGCAGCGAACGTTCGTGTTGTCTTTCAAACTAAGTCCGTACTTTCATCTATGTGTAAAGATGTTCTACCCCCCACCATATTAATTCTGTTATTTACCATTTCAAATGTAGTTGTGGATGCGACTACATAGGTAGAACGACACAGCGGTTGGACGTTAGAATTAAACAACACGTACCTGCTATAATACTGAATAAAAATTTTTCTTTGGGCGATACCATTCGTAACACGTATGGGTCTTCGATTGCGGATCACTTTATAAAGAATTCCACTTTTGCGAAGGATTTCAGTGTGAACTGGTTTTCCGTTTTGGCCAGTTCGCTCTCATTATTCCATCTTAAGGTGTTGGAGTCGCTTTACATCAGGTCCAGGCAACCTGCTCTTTGTAAACAAAGAGATTGTTTGCTTGGACTTGCTGTGCTGCGCTTCTAGCATCTTTGTTGGTATAATTTTTGTAATAATTTTTTTTCTCCCTGTCCACTCATTTATGTCATCCATGACAGACTTTTTCTTTTCCTTTTCTTCATAATTTTAGTTCCCCGTTAACAGTTCTGATGAGAGGGGACGAAACCGGTCGACTGGTGTGTGTTTTTGTTTTAAATCTATCATGGCCTACAATATAAAATGTCTTGCTTTTTATGCCTTAATACGCTTCTGTACTGTTTCAAATATATATATATATATATATATATATATATATATATATATATATATATATATATATAAAAAGAGAGAGTATGTTTGTGAAAAGAAAAAGAATATTTTGGGAGGTTTGTTTGTTTGTTTTTTTTAGTTTTGGCTTTGCCTTTTCTGAATAATTCCTAATTTTTCCCAATCGCTCCGTATGGGCGGTGCTTTTATCTGCTTTCTTCCGTTTCCCCATCTTTGCCGCGTTTTGAACCGCGCCAAAAGCAATTTATTTGCATAATGTGGATGTTTTCGTCTTGATTTTCCATTGGAACATGGCCAGATATTTCACTGTCGGTTTCATCAGCTTCGCTTTTCCTAAAATCTTTATAGAATGATTAGTCCACATTGCTGAAAATCTGAGAATACTATCTAAAATATATGTGGCCATGTTTATACTTTATTGATTGATAAACTTCCGTCAGAACGTTTGATATAAAAATATTTATAGATTGTTAGAAACACAAAGAGAAAACTCTACATCTACATAAATGCACACACACACACACATACGCGCACACACACACACACACACACACACACATATATATATATATATATATATATATATAAAACAAAGCCTGTTCCATCACTAAACGGTCGACCAATGTATTTCTGGAAAATAAAGCTTTTAAAGCAAGTAATCTTTGTAACTAATGTTCTCTGTAAACAGCATTCTTTTATGTGATATATCATACGTGATTATGCCACTCCACAACTTCCTATCTTTGCTACAAAAAGCAATATTTTTCTAATTACTACGCCTCCCAATCACTGTTAGGTAAGCTATTTGCTTCTATGTTCTCCTCATCTTGTTATTCATATGAGTGTCCAGTTTTCCAAGACCTCTTTACTCATTTTGTTTCCAAGAAATTTCAACTCTCCAATTCAATGTACAACCATCCTTTTTGTGTTAATTTTCCGTAATAATTCTTGGTGAATTAATGTTTAATTTCACTATGAAACTGCTTACTTGTGAATACTTCCGTAGAATTTCTATTAACTGAAAATACAAGTATACTCCACCGTGAAAAAAACAAAACAAAAAAAACAAATTTATAAAGCGGTCTATATATAAAAAACATGCAACCAACATTAAATAAAATTAATTATGGGTATAGCATTTTTTTAAAATATCTATACAAGAAATGTTTTGTGATGCTAAAATTGTAATTTTTTTAAATAAAAATATTTCAGGTTGAGTATTTAATAACGTTAATAATAAAAGAAAATATAAATTAAGTTACCTCCCTTACATATTCTTAACTTTAATTTTTAAATTGATTATAACGGAGAGCGTTTTATGTGCATTTACAAAAAAAAAAATAACTAACGCTTACATTAATTTTTGTCGTAGCAATTCACCCCAGAAGATGATCTTGGATGAGAATGAAAATAAAGACAAACCTCACATTTATGGACCCACCCGCCTTATTAACGGACTTCGGATGCAACGGAAAAAAATCTGCAGGCAAAATAAAGAAAATCTGGAGCAGAAAAAAATTTGCAGGCTTAGCAGAACGAGTCGTATTAGTTCTCAAGGTGACCGCTTGGCGGCGGGCCGGCTTTTCAGTTGTAAAGAAAGATGGGTATACAGTATATAAAGAACGATACATTAGCGCGTGCGTGAAAAAGTAGCTGTGAGAAATCTATTATTTCATTAATATAACTATATTAAGTATATATTTATTTATGTCATACATACATGTTTATAGTATTATGAGCATAACTATTGGTAGTTACTATAGCGGTTTGATAACTCAAAAATAATCCCTTCCCATCTACGAACAATCGGCTTTAACGGATCACCCCATCTCATTATTAGTCTCTGTACTCTGTAGGTTTCTCTGTACTTGAGAAAATAAAAGAAATGTCTAAAACTACGGGGTATTTCTTAATCAGCTTTGTAAGAACACTAACTTGAGAGAATCAAAATAGAAACAAATAGACGTAATATGTCTAGATTATTCGACTAAACATGCTTGTATGTGGACAAAGGACATTTGAACACGCATCTTCTGCCCGATTCTCGAAATATACATATCTGCTTTATTTTGTATCCTAACGTAAGCAGAGACAATTTTTTTTAGAAAATGAATTAAATCCGACGGATTTTTTAATTTATTTGTTTACATGTTCAAAAGCAGTAATCAGGCCTTTATATATATATATATATATATATATATATATATATATATATATATATATATATATATATATATATATATGGATGTATAAAATCTAAGTAAATAATACGTAATAAAACGAATTAAATCTCATAACCCAGTTATTCGAGTTTCGTCGTTTCCCGACGACTCAGACTACTTTTCACAATCATTTTAGTTCTCAAAATATACTGAAGTTTTTTATATATATATATATATATATATATATATATATATGTGTGTGTGTGTGTTATGAAATGTATTAAGTCCGACAATTATTCTAATATATTTTCTGTTTATATGTTATTTTTATAGATACAAATATTAAAGTAAATGCTCTGTTTATAGTAAAAAGTATTAACTACATTTACCGGCCTGAATATATATTAAAATAATTGTCTGACTTAGTCCATTTTATACTATATCATGTCATTTGTTTACGTCAAGATACTCTTCGAGCAGATATGAAAAATCATGGGAAATTTCTAGTTTAAAAACAATAATTTAAACTTGTTAAACAAACGCTTCCTCTATAGATATGTGGTATAGCACGTTGAAATATATGACAGTCCCGTGCCTTTTACCGGTTCGATTCGTGTCGGTCGATACATATTTTCTATGCGATTTCTCGGGCATTCATGCAGGTAAACATTTATTATAAACAGTACATTTATTTAAATATTTATAGCTGTAAAAATAACGTATAAACTGAATATGGCGTGCAAAAACTTGGAACTACACTGGTATATTAATCATTTGTTTTTAATTTTGCCCCTAAATATAGAGGTTTTAGTATCATTTTCTTGGTACTTTTTTGATCTTTGAGGACCATAAAACCGGTTACTATATTGTTACTATATTGTCGTTGATACTATACGGCTGATGGTAGAGCATCTCATGTTTTTGATGATGAAAAATACTGGGCCACCAGAGAATTTTTTCCTTTCAATTCTTTTCTTAAGTTAAAAAGAAATTTTTCTTTTTCAAATATATAAAAAAATTTAAAAAGTACAAAACGTCAAATTATGGAGAAGCCAATTAGTGTTGCTCCTTTTGGCTCGAATAATTACCTCAATTTGGTGTGGCGTTGAATAGAACAAGATCCAAATCTTCTAACTGAGAATTTTTTACCATTCTACTTAACAGTATTCCCGAAGATCTTGGAAATTGCATAATTTTCGTTGGAGCACTTTCTTCTTCATTTCCCATCAAAATGGTTCAATTATATTCACATCAGTAGTATGTGTTAGCAGTTGTACTGAAAGTTGAACATCTACAAGAACCTATTTTCTTGCAAGCGATGTATGGAATGCTGAAACATTTACCCAGACAGAACATAATAATCTAATGTAATTTCTGTTTAAATTTCCATTAACTTTTACCAATTTTCTTCTGCCCTAACTTTTTATGCAACTCTACACCAAACGTGTCTACCACGACATTTTGCCGTCTTTGTGGTGCATCTTGCATCGTTTTTTTTTCTTCCACTGGTCTTCTTAGATATTCTATTGCATTAAAATGCAAATCTAATTTGCATTCATCAATAAAATTTACTTTCCGTCACTTTCGATCATCCAATGTCAGATACTATTTTGACCACTTCACGCTTCTCTTTCAATGTCTTTTGGTTAATGGTTTTCTTTCTATCATGCACCCGTTAAAGTTTTTTTATCCTAAAACTCTATGTAGTGTATCAACTGAAATCTCCCTGTTAAGACTGCAATTACTCCTCACTTACCTATCCGTTAATTTTGCATTGCTTACCGAAAATCTGACAATATTTCCTTTCATCAATCTTATTTAACTTATGTTGTTTCTCGGTTTTCTTTACACTTAAAACCTTTCCAGACATAACAAACGTCTTTTCGATAGTTTGAACACTCGTTATGAAAATTACCAGTCATCTGGTTATCTCCCGTTGAGTTATCTTCACCTTCAAAGTTACAAACTTAATCTTTGTTTCACCATAAATTTTAGCAATGATTTTCGTGTGAAAAATGAAGCTCATATTCAACCATAATGACTTGCCAAGGCACCTTACAGTTATTTAATAGGATTAAAATAGGAAATTTACATATAATCATAGCATTATCATCTCATGTCTTTCATTTGCTCAGTAGTTTTACATGGTGCATCTTCTGTTACAAGGTAACTAAGAAATGGCAATAATGTATTTTCCAGTTCTCAAGGTCCACAGACACTACTAATAAAACCATACTGCTAAACAATTTTAAGTTCTTCATTAAATAAATGGGTATAATCATTTAATGTAGCTGTCCCAAAACTTTTGCATAACAGTGAACGGGAATTTAGAACGGTTTTAATTCTAGGATATATTGTCTTGTGACTTATGATGGTTGCATTTACCATTTATTTTAGCTCATGAAATTGCTGAGGTTGTTTGGATGGTCCACATCACTATTAACCGTTTGAGCCCTGATTTCCCCTGAACAATTTTAATCCTTCTGCCTGAGCTCCTGAGTCAAAGTTCACAAATGACCGGTATGTAATGTGTTTCACGGTAGATATCAAAATAGTTACAAGTGTTTACTTACCGTTCAGCCGCTGACTGAGCATTAAGTATTTTTTCTCTTCAACTGTTCAAACAGTGGCTGGAAATTACGTCTTTTTCCTCTACCACCGGTAAAGCGGTGGTAAGGCCTCAAAGGATTTATACGGTTTATTGAGCCCTTATCTATCTATCTATCTATCTATCTCTCTCTCTCTCTCTCTCTATATATATATATATATATATATATATATATATATATATATATATATATATATATATATATATAAGTGTGTGTGGGTGTGTACAGGTAGTAATCAGTTGGTATAATCCAGCCGACATAGAATTTGAAAAATGTTAATACATAGAATTTGAAAAATGTTAATACTGACTCATAAAAGAGCGCACAATACTTATTTTCATTAAACAGAGCAAATTATCTTTACAGTTGGAATTCAGATACCTTTAGTTAATGACCATTTTCAAGAATTTGAAATATGATATAACTGACTCGCAAAATATCGCTCAAAATATATAAGAATAAATTTATTTTTGACGTTTTTATTCTTTCAAACATTATATTGGATACAGTTATTTGAAATAGGCGCTGATACGAAGAACGTCACAATATAGTAAGGCTTTATTTTTCCTTATATATATATATATATATATATATATATATATATGTGTGTGTGTGTGTGTGTGTGTGTGTGTGTGTGAGAGAGAGAGAATGTTTATAATATCTTTAACTTCAATAGAATCAGACGAATAAATAAATAAATTTCTATAGCATTTCATGACATTTTTCAAATACACTTCAGATCTTGTTTATCAATATTAATCTCTTACTACGAACTATCAACAAATACGGATTCAGTTCAAGATATTAAATCAAATTTAGTTTTCGTATATTTTATTGAAAAGGCCCTAAGCGAAAAGCAAATGATAGAATTTAGAAGTGTGTTGTCAGTTCCAGACAGGTGGAGACCTACAGCAATTTAAGAAGCTTACGAATAATTGCTGTCGTATCGCCGTCAGCCAGTGAATATATTCCGATCATTTTAGAGATAGAAATCTGTGACGCGACTAATTCTGCTTTTCAGTTTCCATCCTTCTAGATTTTCTGACACATGCTACTGAGATGACGGCTATAAACACTGTTTGTTTATACATACGAAAAGCCATTGTGACAGCTGTCGTAGAATAATGACGAGAAAGCTAAACCTTTCACTCGAGTATTGTGTTCATTCAAACCGAGTACATTGCTCTTCAGATCTCATGACAAATGATGCTGTAATTAATAAAATTAATAATTAATATCTGACGTAGAGTAATGGCTAAGAAGCTGGCCTCGTTAGAATATTCCTAATCTAATAGGTTTAATTGTCATTGGGTACCAAGTTCCTGTATTTCTACTAAACAAAGCTAAGCTTATGAGTCCCGTCTACCCACTTTCATTCAAAAGGCTTGGGTCAACCCGTGGTATAGTTTTCAGTCACTTTCCAAAGGTGCCCCACGCTGGGATCGACCACCTCCAGACTGGTAACATCAATAAGTCTACTTCCTGACAAATCAACTGCAGTGTGATTTAAACCTGGGTCTCGTAAAAATATATATATATATATATATATATATATATATATATATATATATATATATATATATATATATATATATATATCATCATCACACTCGTTAAAATGCACACATAACAGCAGCAGGATTTGGTGCTCTGTCGAACGCTACATATGTCAGAGAGGGGAGTTCCAGTTCCCGTTGCATTCGTGATATTCACTTACGCGCAAATATCCTTGGGAAAGGTATGAATCCGCCTATTCTCCTCCCAGCTGTGGGTTAATTAATAAAACTTGTATCACTAAACTGTTATCTCGAAAAAAATTACAATCTAAAAATATTTTCTGGCTTTAAATAACCTGGAAGGGATTGATAAGCCGTAGAAAACGATTAATAATAATAAAAAAAATAACTACAAGTGTTAAAGTCTGGGATTGGTCACAGGGCTTTTCAGTCGGGGTCCGTTTATCTCTTGGCTTAGTGGGTGATTTAGGGCTGTTGAATTCTTTTTGTGTTCAAGAAGTGGACGAGACAGCACACACCTATTTGTTCTTTTCATTTGAGACCACATTCCGTATTTATAACTTGTATTGTTTTATATTTAAGATAACATTACCAAAAAGTGAAGACTTTGTAGGTTGTGTGTTGTTTCTTAATACAATAAATATTATGCCTGATATATACTTGGACTATTCTTATGCATTCCCATATTGTCCATTAACATAAAACTAAACTGTGTTCATTAAATAGTGATTTTCTAAGCACAGCTTAGATGTGGCACAAGGCTGAAAGTATGGGGTACCCAGTGAGGATCGAACTCACTACTCAGTCGTAATTGATCTAGTAAGACAAGCTTTCTAACCATTACACCACGACGAGATGCCCTAACGATTTTCTAAGCGTAGCTTAGATGTGGCACAAGGCCGAAAGTATGGAGCACCCAGTGAGAATCGAACTCACTAATCAGTCGTAACCGTTTTGGTGAGACAAGCTTGCTAACCGTTACACCACGTCGAGGTGCCCAAACTGCGTTCATTAAATATACGTAAAAAAATCATACTAGATCTGTCGTGGAATAATCGTTGACGAGTTGAATCCAGTTAACCATTACTACTGAATAGTGAGCTTGATCCTCACTGGGTACCCTATGTTAGACATTTTCATGACGGTCGTCCTCGAGTATAGAATCCAGAGGTTGGCAGTGAATATTTCGGAGACAGTAGGAAAGCGTAGTGCACGTTCGCAGTGGATATCACAGCAGAGTGTAGTTCATCCTTCTCTTGGTCGCCTTTGGTCCTTCCGGTAGAGGAAACAAGATGGCCGCCTTTATACACGACGAATACAGTGTTGTGCGGCTTCTGATTGGTCAACCTTCTATTGGTCGACTATAAAGGGAAATAAGCCATTCTGACTCGCTCACTAGCTAGATATACAATATACCCAAAAAACCGTAACACCCTATACAAAATTCGACAATAAATAACCCAGCAAGGATTGGCATGTCATAAAACGAAACACCTAAACTGTTTAATCTTTTTATGTTGGGCCACCTTTGCTTTGCCTATTGATATAAATATTCACTACTTAATCCTGGGGTTGATCTGAAGACTAGTTACCTGATAGCCATGAAAAAATCACAGATATTGACAACGTAATGATTTCAATCTAACACTATAGCTTGTATAAATAGTTTAGTTAGAAGATCACAGAAGGTTATATGACAATTATTTTTATATAATTATTTTTTATGAAATGGACAATGTCCGACAATTATTTTAAGACATTTTTATATAAAAAGAATTTATAAACATAAAAATGACTTAAAATAATTATTTTTGTATAATCATTTCACCCCAAGCAAAACGACAAAGCCACTAACACACAGGTGGGGGTACTGAATGTGAAAGAATATGATCACAAGAATGGCCTACATTCGGTTGTTTACTCGGACAAAGAATGGCTTGCTAATTTTATCGAATCCAAAACGAAACTGTTCTCTATTAATCGTCTAAGAGAACCATTTCTGCCTTCCATCATCATGGCTAATGCTAACCTCCAGAAGAGTGACCCATGTCTTCTCAACCTAACGTCTTGTACTCACATTAAGTGGAGGGATTACATTTGACAGATATAGAGAGTGCAATGAGTGAAACCTAGAACTGAATCTTGTATAAACGGCTCGGTTAAATATTCTCAGAAGACTACATGATAAATTTTTATAATCATTTCCTCGCCCAGTAAGTCAACAAAACCATTAACACGAAGTGGGTTATTGAGAGGGAAAGAATATAAGAAAAACATTATCTGAATAGGAACGTGAAACTAGTTTGAATAGATTAATATATAATGATCATAATTTCTCATATCAAATATTTAAGGACCATTTGTATAAATAGTGTAAATGCATACAAAATAGTACCTAATTTGTTCCGTAATGTTACATTACATAAGAATGTTGTTAGTAATCATTTGTACACAGTAGTACCGTCACTGGTTGGTGATATTTATGTTTAACAGAAAATGTAATTACTTTTTTTTCTGTCAAGTGCAAAACTCTTTTTATCTAAGCGACGACGCGGTTACTCTCTCTCTCTCTCTCTCTCTCTCTCTCTCTCTCTCTCTCCAGCTTTTCACAATGGCATACTAATGATGAAATACTTTGTGACGAAAATCAGTGTCGAGACGAAAGCAAGTAAAAATGGATTCATGTAGTTAGTGCACTGGACGTATAAAAGATAATGCCGTCGTTTCATGACTATGGAAATAGATTGCATCGAATAAGTTTTTAGCTACAATAGACTGTATACTTTTTAGACGCCCTTTATTCCCAACTTTGACAGTATGAGCAAAGATGCCCAGAAATAGATTGTCAGACATATCACCGTGGCTACTGTTGAAATCCACATAATTGAGATCATATCCAGTAACTGGTCTCCAAAAATGTTAAAAAAGGCTCCGTGGGTGTATTTCTTTTTCCATGGTAAAATTCAATAAAACATCTCTGTTTTGCATGCACGTTCATATCAGACTAAATCTTCAAGGAAGAAATATGGACCGGAAGGTTCAATAACGTCGTGTGCCAATAAAATAAGGAGGTATATATATATATATATATATATATATATATATATATATATATATATATATATATTAAATCATTTCAGCACAAGTTAGGTGGGAGTGCCAGTAGAACACAAGGTGTTTCAGAGAGTGAAAGCGGGAGAAAAGACTGAGTATTGGGAAGATTTGAGCAAAGGACAAAAGGTGAATGAGATTTGTTCCTGATCTTCATCAATGACTTATCCGATGTCATCAGTTCCCAAGTTGGCATCTACGTGGACGACAACACTATTTACTCTTGCCTCAATAGTAAATCAAGTCTAGTTGGCAAAACTAACCTGGTTGATGATATCGAAAATGACCTCCAATCTGTGGTTAACTGGTGTAGGAAATGGCTTGTAAACTTTAAGGCTTTCAAAACGAAAATGTTCTCCTTTACCCACCACAGAGATCCTTTCCTGCTTCCCATCAGAAGGGCCGATTCCCAACACCTTGAGAGCAACTTGTTACGCCTGCTTGGTCTCACGCTGTCGACTGACATGGGGTAGAATAAATATATTGAATCAATAGCTTTATCTACTGCAAGGAAATCTGGCTATCTGTGTCGTACCAGAAAGTTTTTCTCGTCTGTCCATCCTTCATATCTATAAATCAACCCTTCGTCCTTGCCTGGAATATTGCTGTCATATATGATCTGGTGCTCCCGCTGTACGTTTCGAGGTCCTTGACAAAATCCATCTAGTCTACAATCGCTATCCCACAGACGTGCTGTGGCCTCCCACCGTCTCTTCTACAAATATTTTAACGGCCACTGTTCCGAATAACTAATGTCACTAGTTCCCGGAATTCATGAATTTAAACGTGCTACCATTCCCACCCTTTCACTGTCAAAACGTTTAAATTTAACCATCTCTTCTTCTCCAACAGCTTCTTCTCCCGCACTTCCCACCTGTGGAACTCCCTTCCCCTTACTTGCTTCCCCGATGACTATAATCTTCAAACATTCAAGTGTAATGTCAATCGATATCTGAGACTCTGAGCTTTTTCCCTGTCCTTCTCTGTATCCCTTCCTCTAGTTCTCAATCCTTTGTAATCCTTTCCGTTCTAGTGGCACTCCCGCCTTGCGTGGGGTGAATTGCCTTAAAAATAAAAAGATGGCGATTGACATTGCATTTAAATTTTTGAAGATTGCATTTATCAGGGAAGCACTTAAACGGAAAGTAGTTTCACGGACGGGAAGTGATAGAAAAGAAACTGCTGAAGTAGAAATGGCGGTTGCCTTGAACTATTTCAACAGTAAACGGGTGAGACCTAGATGCCGATCTATTATCACGCTTAAAATTCGTGTAGTCGGAGCCCAAGGAAACAAAGTTCATCGGAGCAGTTTCCATGAAGAAGCCACTCCACGAAAAGAAAATGACTGAAGTCGAGATATCAATGCATGATCGATTAAATTACAGCTCCTTCTACGGATTTTATCAAGAACCACAAGATGAATGCCAGGGGCTGCAGACCAGCTATGGCAACAGTATTCAATGACCAGATGAATGATAGATTTGTAATTGTGCAAAATGGACGAGAATATTTTTCTGGCACAACACAATGACCCAACTTTCCTAGCAGTAGATACAGCAATTGATTCAATGTATTTACTCTATTTCAAGTCAGTTGAAAACTCGAGTCCAAGAAGGGGTAGTGTGTTGCTCTTCTCGATTCTCGTATCATGCTGATGAAAAGCAGAATAATTTCTCTGTCGTGATAAAATGAGAGTAGATTCGTTTTGGAGGCTTTAAAATTTACAAAACATTTCCTTCCCCAGTTAATTCCTGATAGGAGGCCCTTTCCAAGAGCAACAGACAGGTTAACTCCGTTAGCTCTGACATATTTGCTATTGATACAGGGGTAGATGGTAGTGTCATCTGCATAAATACCTACTTGGGAACTGATGACACCAGGAAGATTATTGATCAAAATCAGAAAAAGCGTAGCACTCAGGATAGAAAGAGGGGGGGGACAGCCACTTTTCTGAGAAAGGATTTGGAAGCGAGCCCGTTCAAAGCGACTTTCATTTCATGATTTAATAGAATTAAATCAGACAATCGTCCTGTAATGCTGTAGCCCTGGAGTTTATGTATCGTGCCAAACCATGTCAAACGCCTTCTAGATATCTAGAGCCACAGCTCGAGCTTCGTCGTCATTATTAAGTGCTTGATATACATAATCTGGGTACTCGTTTCCGAGTACATGAGTTTGTCAGGGCAGATAACTATTCCTTATTACAGACACCCGCACAACCCACAGAGTCGATCTGTGCCTTTTGTTACTTCAACGATACTGTACGGGCGTTAGTTTCTGGGAGAGAGAGAGAGAGCGCGCACGCGCATAATCTATCAAGATAATTATGTATTACAAGGCCAGTATGCTGAAAGGCTCGGCCACGATGACTTGTGATTTCGTGCTAGCACAACTATCGACAGCTTCCGACCGGTTCCATCTACACAATTTCACTCGCCAAACTTATGGTTAATCTGTGGTGGCGTTTTTAGGCACTTATCAAAGGTGCCGTTCACTGTGATCGCCTCCACAAACAAATATAATCAAGAAGCCACCCTCTTGACAAATCGGACGTTGGTGAGTTTCGAACCCCGGTTTCTTGGTCAAAAATCGAACATTCTAACTACTCATTCCCAACACAGAGACATGTTGTATTTGTGTGTGTCTAGCTGAATGCTTATAACATTCGCCTTTTGGGCATACAGTAGCGAGCATAAATATCAGAACGATGTTAAGAAAAAATCTAAATGTGAAATAACATTTTATTTTAAAGTTTCAAAGAACATTTAATCAAGGAAAAATAAGGATATAAAGGTAAATTATATAATTCCAAAATATAAAGATCAATAAACTTATTTTGATAAAGTTATAAGAATAATTATATAACATTCGAAAAAAATAGATGATCAAAAACATCAGAACGATTAACAAAATCATACTTTACTTTAAATAACAGCTTTACATCTTTTGCTACATGAGCGAATTAATGTCTTGCATTCATTAACGGATATTTTCTCCCATTCTCCTTTCAAATTAGTACATAGTTCTTCAAAGTTTGTTGGATTCTTTTCCTTAGCTCTTTCATTTAGTAACTTCCAAACATTCTCAATAGGATTCATGTCTGGGCTTTGAGAAGGCCACTCCATAACAGTAACATCCTCCTCAGAAAGAAATGTCTTAATAGACTTCGCTGTGTGACACGGCGAGTTATCCTGCATAAATACAGCTGGTTGATTAATTGAAGTTCTCAAATTAGGTACACCATGTTTCTTCAATATCTCTTTGTATACAGTTGCGTTAATTTTACCGTGTAACCTAACAAAAGGTCCCGTACCAGCAGGTGAAATCATGCCAAACACCATTACACTTCCTCATCCAAATTCAACGCTGCTTTAAGTGCCCTGAGGTGAATATCGTTCCTTCAGACTGCGTCGAATGAACCTTTTTCCTTCACAACTGAACATGTTAAACTTTGACTCATCGCTGAAATGAACACAACAATCCCACTGTTCTTCTGTCCATATGACGTGTTCAGTGGCACATTTCAATCGGCTCATTTGATTCTTTTTAGAAATGTAAGGCTTCGTAGAGGCTACTCGACTGTTCAAATTTATTTCATTAAGTCTTCGGAAAATAGTGTGCCTTGATATTTTAATGCCAAGGTTAGCATTAGCTCTTTTAGAGATAGCGGTTGCTGTCGCAAATCGATCCTTTTTTGATTCATTACCAATCCATCTGTCTTCCCTTGCAGTAGTTTTCCTCGGGCTGCCAGGTGGTTTCTTGGCTTCACATGACCCAGTTTCATCAAGTTTTCTTAAAATACTATGAATAAGACTTTGATTTCCCCACAGTCTTTGAAATATCCGCCATCGAGGGTTTATCTTCATTACATAACTTGACTATCAATGGCTTCACAGATTTTTTTTCGCCATGCTTACAATGCAAGACCCAGTAAAGAGTCGGTGTAATTTAGTAAAATAACGTATTTTATATTTTTACCCTAAAACAGATTCGATATTGGAAAATAATTATTAAATTTTATGGATTAATCGTTCTGATATGTTTGATCATCTATTTTTTTTTAATCTTGTATACTTATTCTTATAACTTTATCAAAATAAGTTTATATTTTGGAATTAAATAATTTACCTTTATATCTTTATTTTTTCTTGCTAAAATGTTCTTTGAAGCTTTAAAATAAAAAGTTATTTCTCATTTACACTTTTTCTTAACGTCTTTCTGATCTGTATGCTCGATACTGTATATATATATATATATATATATATATATTATTTTAATTATAAGACATTGTAATAAAAATCAACTATTTGCAGATTCACTCATGAAGAATCACTGATTCCACTGCGTATGAATTGCTTTGAATCCAGATCTCATTCACTACCAGAGTAAGAATACTCAGGACACTGAAATTTATCGCAAGATATCTCATCAACCACTCCAGGCAATCAATATTTTCAATGTTATCATCATTTTTGTACGATCCGTTTTGAATCATTAGCAATTCACGTCCAAGGTAAGAAAAGCAAAACATTATCAGCCACTATCAAGCGGTTAAATGTTTAGTTTCTACTCTTGTATAAAATACGCAGCGCTCGTGACTTGTCCATTCATTCGTATTTTGAAAATCTCTGCCGTCGCTGATAATATGTAACTTTTATGAGAGACAATGAATGCTTCATTCTAAAGCAGGGGTTCCCAGCCTTTTCTGCGTCATTGCTCACTTTTACCTGAAAATTTTTCCACCGCCTAATAGTATAGCAGTTATTCAAACGTATACCAAAAGTATTTGGTAAAAGTTTGTTACTGGTTCGTAATCTAATTTTATGATGTATTAAAAAATACCGAAGTGAATTAACAAATAATGCTGAATCCTATGACGGCTGCTGCTACTGTTATTATTGTATTAAATAACAAACAAAAACAAACTTGACCATTGAAAACTACATATACATATAATTTCTTTGTATATCTCCTTTGGTTATTTTTTTTTTCGAGTATCACACAATGATATTCAAAATCTTATATCGTCTACAAAAATTTACGGTCGCCTTCCATTTTCTTTCCAGTTGCTCATCACCCACAGAACAACTGAAATCGCCTGCAGGTGTGCAATATCGCCCAGTTTGGGAATGTAGTATATTACTGCTGGACGAACACATATATAAAAGGCGACGAACACTTACATATAAAAATATGTAAATATCTTTATATTTCGAGTTGCGGCGAATGGGTAGATTGAAGTAGAATCAAAGATGTTAACATAGCGCACACAGGAATTGACGGAGACAAATCTTCGGTAAACATCTAGCCAGCCTCTCTGTCCAGATCAAGAATTGGACATAGTTACACCTTCTTCCGGTAAATAGCCTACGCAAATTCGAATGGTCACATCTCTTCCTGGATGCGCCCACGCAGGCACGCATTTCCTTCCGCTAAGCACACATGTGCGCCCTGCTTATTCATGGCTCACGTCTTGTTTATTTTAGCCACCGAATGCATTTTCTGATTATGCTATCACCAGTTCCGATTTCTGCTCACACACTGATGCAACGGAAGTAAGGCCTGCGGTATTTCCTCAACCGATATCCAAGAGGAAGCCCTGCTCTAAGGTAACAAGGAGAGTAAAAGAAAAAAGAGTTGTTTCTCTGTTCTACAGTTTCACATTTCACGGTTTTCCTTCTGCTTAAAATTCTTAGATGAGATGTTGTTAGTATATTGAAATGATATTTTTTATTAGTTCCAACGACTTTGCTATCTTTATAACACAGTACCTACCGTCCACGACCCTTTCATTTGGTAACACCCAGGAATGTGTATTCCAGACCAGCTTGTTGCCAGAATAGAAGGCACGACTTCGAATGCAGCAGTTAAAGTTTAACAGCCTTTTATCGACAAGAAGCGGTATTGTAAATGATCTAATGGATAAAAGCTTTGGCGTAACTAACTGTTATGAGACCTTACCCATAATAACATAATGGACTATTCCATACGTAATAAATACTGCGCCTCAAGAGGAAGCAGAGAGTTCAGTCCGAAGTCTGGCGACCGGCTGATCAGTTGAACTCTCTGCCTTCGGGCGGGGAGGAACCCGAACGAGACTCCGCCGAAGAGGGGAGTCTCTTTCGGGAGGTAAACCGACCCTGAACCTGTGTATGCGGGGTCAAAGGGCATATTTTTGGCCGAGCCCGCGGGGTCAAAGGGCATATTTTTGGCCAAGCCCACGGGATCGGAGATCTTACGTTAAACCGGCCTTGTGCCACATGATGCCCTCGTGGGGGGTGACTAAATACCGTTCAGTCTGAAGTCGGGCGACCAGCTGACCGGCTGATCGGTTGAACTCTCTGCCTTCGGGCGGGGAGGAACCCGAACGAGACTCCGCCGAAGAGGGGAGTCTCTTTCGGGAGGTAAACCGACCCTGAACCTGTGTATGCGGGGTCAAAGGGCATATTTTTGGCCGAGCCCGCTGGGTCAAAGGGCATATTTTTGGCCGAGCCCGCGGGGTCAAAGGGCATATTTTTGGCCGAGCCCACGGGATCGGAGATCTTACGTTAAACCGGCCTTGTGCCACATGATGCCCTCGTGGGGGTGACTAAATACCGTTCAGTCTGAAGTCGGGCGACCAGCTGACCGGCTGATCGGTTGAACTCTCTGCCTTCGGGCGGGGAGGAACCCGAACGAGCCTACGTCGAAGGGTGGAGTCTCTTTCGGAGGTAAACCGACCCTGAACCCGTTTATACGGGTTCAAAGGGCATATTTTTGGCCGAGCCCACGGGCTCGGAGATCCCACGGGTTCGGAGATCCCACGTTAAACCGGCCTTGTGCCACATGATGCCATTGGTGGTGGTGACTAAATACCGTTCAGTCTGAAGTCTAGAGTGAAGTCCGTCTGGAGTGAAGTCCGTCAGGAGTATGTCAGTCAGTCAGAGCGAGCGAGTCAGTCAGTCGAGTCAGAGGCAGTCCGAAACAGAGTCGCGTTCAGACAATTTACTACTAAACCTGATTGTTCGTACTAACACTTTCTACTTTTCTGTATATATTTCTGTTTGTAATATATCTGTGTTATTCCATATCCGTGTTCGAGTTCTTCTTTATTGGTTCTACCTTGGACTATCACCGTGGTACAAGGAACCGGACCATCACACTAACCTTCATAAAATAAAAAAAAACTTTGTTTGAAGTTATTCGAAGAATGCAACAGACATCCAAATGTCAGAAGAAAAGCGGTAGGATCATGGTAACAATGACGAGTTAAAGGTTTCGAAAGAATCATTTTGCACGGGTTCCGTATCATTAATACTCTTTAACAGTCTTTAACAGTATAAAATCAGTATCAATGTTAAAAATATTCTAAAACATTAATCGTAAACAAAAAATATTTTCTCCCTTCACCTCCTTTCCACCAGATTGCTATATATAAAGCCCACAAAAAGAGTATCAACACATAGACTGATTTTGCACAGGTTTCGTATCATTAATACTCTTTAACAGTCTTCACTGAACCAGAATTATAAATAATGTATGCCTATTTTATTTTACAGTATCAGATGAGCCTTCTCGACTGCTCCAGCGAGGCGAACTAAAGACTGAAAAGGTAGCCAGGTGCAACAGAAAAAGAATTTAATATTTTTACATTTCAAAAAATATTTATTCCTAAAAAATTAGAGACACTATACATATAGCTTCTCTGGATGCTAAATTCATTAATATTTAAGAAGGAATGGATAATTTTCCCCTCTTTTCATATATGAAGAGAGGGGAAAAATTCGCTGTTATACAGGAGGAAAGATATCACCTAACAGTTCAATACTCTTTTCGTTGTTTCTAACGAATTTTATCTCTCCCTTAGTAATCTATGCCATCTCGCTCCTTTATATATAAGCGAGATATAGTCATTATTCTAGGAATATGTCAAATATACAAGGGCAACTAACTCTAGATTGGCCTAACTACTGTAAACAAGGAACATCTTTTCTTCAGACAAATTCTCAGGTTACTTAAATATTTAACCCGTTTGTTATTTTGCCAGCGAAATCAATAAAGGACGAAATTAAATTAATGCAGTACTCAAACAACCACCATGTTTAGTTTTGTTGGATTTTTTCAATCTATTTTTTTAAGTGGTTTTTACTTTCTATGTGAAACAATTCCTTTTTTTGTTTTCTTATATTGCATTATTCTTAAAGTTCCAAAATGAATAATCAATAATTTCAACGATTAGGTTTCGTTGATTCATACTTGAATATTTTTCACTTTT
Source organism: Acanthosepion pharaonis (assembly GCA_903632075.3). NCBI lineage: Eukaryota > Metazoa > Mollusca > Cephalopoda > Sepiida > Sepiidae > Acanthosepion > Acanthosepion pharaonis. The sequence goes on from CAHIKZ030005641.1 coordinate 728,509, forward strand.
ACAAAGAAAGAAAGAAAGAAAGAAAGAAAGAAAGAAAGAAAGAAGGAAACAGAATTTCCATTAACGTTGATTAAATTGTTTTCTCTTCACTAAACGAAATAACAGTGTCTGCTAATGCATTCATCTCTCGTCTAAAATCTCGGTTCTCATCATGTGATCGCCATTATCTCGGAGGCGTACACAGATTTATTTCTAAATGAGCGACTAAAACGAACATTACGTAAACTGGAAATTTCTTTTTTTAATTTTAATTTCATCTTCATTAATATTAACAAGATCTTCGTTCATTTTTACATTTTCATTGTTTAATTTCTGTTCTCTTTATTAGTTTCGGTTGATGGTCTCATTCAAGTCACAACAGATGGAAGATCTCATTTTTCCTTTTACATTCTATTGATATGCGTGAAAAGCCGAGAACTCCCGTTAACTTCTGCCTCTTGTTAATCCTCTAATCTTGTTTCAATATCTCTGTAGAAAGTCCGCAGTGTCTGACTCATTCGATCTACATGAATTGATAAGCAGAAAAACAATGCCATTTTTAGACATGATTTGAGTTCGAAATCGCAAACATTAACCGTTTAGCTTAATCTTTGATTACAGAGATAAAACAAAAATGTTAGTAATGAAAAACATTAGGAGTGCAACAACAAAACTGGGTTTAAAACTAGTCTATTTTCAGAATCCGGAATGGCATTTAAGTTATATCAGGCTCTCCTAAAAATGGAAATTATTTGGGATGCCTCGTGGTTAAAATAGTTAAATCGTTGTTAATGATGCAAGAAAATAAATGCAAAATAAAAAGCCAAAATCTGATAAGCTAATCTTTTAGAGCTTTTCTGTTTAAAATACTGGCGTAAATTCTCGTTTACCCTACTTTAGGCTTTTGTTGAATCATCATTATTACATTCCTACTGCTATCTTCATCTTGCACCTTTTGCACACATTGTCCATTATACTCTCTGGCCGTCGGACTAATGGGAAAGATACACCTGTTCAATCAATAAGTCCTTTGAACTTATACCTTGATTTGTGCCCAGTCCTTCTCTTTATCCTCTCTCCAAACAAGCCTTTTTTACTCTTGTTCTCTAACCTCTCACCTTGCTTGGGGTGAAATGCTTAAAAAATATTCGAATATTTGAATAAGCTGAGTACTTTAATTCATTTGTTCTTTTTCATATTCAGTAGAGGAAAATAGGAAACAGCAGTAAAAAGAATTAGCTCATACGATTGAGTACTAAGGTCTAGTTAGTAATAGAAGAAGAAGAAAAGAAAAGGAGGAGGAGGAGAAGAAGAAGAAGAAGAAGAAGAAGAAGAAGAAGAAGAAGAAGAAGACGATAATAATAATGCAAATAATAAAAATATTTAATCTCCGTAATTCAGAAACAATTTTCATTTCAATTATTTTGATAACTTTTAGAGAATATATCACAAAATAAACCAATGTAATATTATACCTTCAAAAAATCGATGGAATTTAATCAGAATTTCGTATAAAAAACATTGTCATTATTAATTTTCTGATTCATTTTTCTTTTGATGTTTTCCTCGTTTTATATCAACGCGCAGGTCGGTTTCACATTCTACAACCGTCAAGTAGAATTGATCGGGAATAAAGAAGCTAACTTCCAATATGGTTATTCTCTAATATGTAGGGGGAACTGAAAAGTTCTCAGCCCGACTAAGAAGCTCTGCTCCGACATAATCCATAGTTTCATAATTCGCCTAGATTTGATTTTATCCTATGATTCTATTTACAAACACACCCCGGCTCTAAAGTTGAATCAAGAAGACATAACTGAAATCTAATCAACTTTACTGCAAGGAGCGAACATTAGAAGCAAAGAGAGTAAGTAAAAATGGATAAATTAGACAAAAATAAAATAAATGACTGTATAAAATCAGTATCAATGGTAAAAATATTCTAAAACATTAATCGTAAACAAAAAATAGTATCTCCCTTCACCTCCTTTCCACCAGATTGCTATATATAAAGCCCACAAAAAGAGTATCAACACATGGTCTGATGATTATTGACAAACACCATACATTATTGTTTTCTACGATTGCATTGTTTATAACTACAAACCCCCTATCCCCAGTACTGAACACACTTAGCCCATAGATATAGCAGATTTTAAAAATACAATTACACCCATATATATATATATATATATATATATATATATATATATATATATATATATATATATATATATGAAAAATAGTCTTAAGGTGTGCTATATTTATGGAATAAAGTGCCCAATATCAGAGATAGAGCGTGTAAATATATAAAAAGTGAACATAGAAGTCAACACTTAGAGGCGACAGTCTGTTTCATGCTATATGCAATCGTGGCCTGACGATTGCATATCATATAGCATGAAACAGACTGTCGCCTCTAAGTGTTGACTTTATGTTCACTTTTATATATATATATATAGAGAGAGATAGATAGATAGATAGATAGATAGATAGATATTGATAATATTAGTGGTGAATATACATACATATGCAAAATATATAAATACCCATACATGTATATTTTTGAATAAAAATTCAAGAGGATAGAATCCAGGTAGAACTCAATGATGGATGTGTATGTATATATATATATATATATATATATATATATATATATATATATATATATATATATATGTGTGTGTGTGTGTGTGTGTGTGTGTGTGTGTGTGTGTGTGTGTGTGTGTGTATGTATATGTATGTGAAAAGTGTGTGTATATGGATATAGATGGATATGTGTATGTGTGGATATGTGGATATATTTATATATGTGTGTACATGGGTATATGTATGTGGGTAAACGCCTATGTGTATATATACGTGTATATGTTATTGTGTATGTGTGTATTCGCATGTGTTTTTGAACATAAAAATATAGGTCCTTGCTAGATTAGATAATCGTTATATTTATTTTTTAATTGTTTATATTTGATTTGTAACCTGTAGTGCGATATTAAATTTGTCAAATTTTCTCAATTACACAGCGGCCCTTTCAGTAAATGTTCAAATTTACTTTCCTTCGCCCCCTCTCTCTCCCCCACCTCGTTTTTCACTCCCTCTTATTCTGATCTTATTCTGATCTTATTAGATCGTCTATGGTGTGTGTATGTCACCACGAAATGTATCTTTATGCATTAGACATCCGACAACATTCATATTTCTCTTACTTAAACCCCTTCCACTCACCTCTCCTAAAGTTCTCTCTGTTAAGGTTTAATCTCCCCGATTCTCTAGTCTGTTACCCCTCATACTTACACTCTCTCTAAATTCTGTTTTTATTTCCGGAGTTGTTTTTTCTGTTTTCTTTTTGAATTTGTAGGTCTGATGAATTGGATCGTATTTACGATTCCAATGGAATAAATTATGACCATGGAATATTAGTATTTAAGCTTTTTTATTATATATATATATATATATATATATATATATATATATATATATATATATATATATATATATTGAAAATAAGAGATATACCGCAAACGTTTTTGGTTGTAATGTGGATTTTTTTAAAAAATATATTATGCTTTATTTTTCATAATTATTCTACACGGGTTTCTGGTCTCGCGACCGTCATCAGGTAAAGGGTGGAGATTTCCACATATTATTAAAATAATTAATTTTGTTTTCCTTTATGTTTTTCGATGTTAAATATTCTCGATGTGAGACATTCTTTTTTTGTGTTAGTAATCCGAATCTCTTTCTTGAACTGTCAATGAAGAGTTCTGCGCAAAGGGTCATAAAGCAATTAAGATTGGTCCGAGAGAAATGATGAATTAGTTATCGGTATCTTATCTTTTAATGTTTTAATAGATCTAAGAACACACAGGGGTCATTAAAACAAAAGATACCGATAAAATATACTTAAAACTGTCAACATGTGGAGAATTCTCGGTGAAGTTCAAATAAAATTCTTTATTAGGAATTGATGGAATCAGGATACACATTTTCTGTACAAAGATACAGCGAACATTTGCCCCGTTTGAATGACGTACTGGATAATTTTTTTCTGTACAAAGAAAATTGTGAAGACAGCACACACAGCAATCAGGAATTGGAATGGGATGTTTCTCTGCTTTCAGTACATTTTCTGGATATGACGTTTACTTCTGTCTATAAACAAGCTGGTCAACACTTCTCAGCAATATCATATTCTTTGGAATAAAGCCGGAAACGTTTTTTCATGTGTAAAAGTCTAATTTTAAAAATCCAGAGAAGGGACAATGCTTCTATGATTTGGGCGTGAATGAAGATGTTATAATGTTATCGTTCTGACCAAGAGAGGATATCTTCCCATGGTCGATACTGACTTGAGGAGACGATCAAATTGTAGCGCAGAGAAAGTTATACAAAGTGCTGTCACTTTACTTTGTCAATAAAATTAGGTAAACAAAACTGCGTGGAAGGTGTTCATAGTTGTATCTTAATCATGGCCGAGGGCTTAAGCGAACTGACTTTGTTCAAGTGCTGATTAAGTGCTCTCTCCCAGAAATTGTAACTAGGGTCCGTTCAAGATAATTTCCGTATAAACCATACTGGCTCATAACAGTGATGAAATACATAATACCGTTATATATACAGGGTGTATCAAAAATACTTTTACAAACTTTGAGAGTGAGTTCTTTACACCAAAACAAGGACAAAAGTCTACAAATATATCGTTTTTCAATTATTAAGTTTAAATAGGGCTTACGGTAGATGTTGCTGTGTTGTCTAGGTCACATTTGTCATTCGTGTACATTTGTGGCTAGTCTGTCTTCAGCGTTCAACGTGTTTAGTAGTGAGTTACCTGAGAATTGTTCCGTTTAACAATGGCAGGATATTCATATCGTGAGCAGGCAGATATGATTTTTTTTACATATGGGCGCGCCAATTGTTATATACGCAAGACTGAACGGCTGTATCAGATTGTATTTCCAGATCGAAGGCAGTGAAGTCATTTAAACTTTGTTGCTATTTATCGTCACATTGCTGAAACAGGATTCATGGCACCCCAAACTATGGATCAAGGAAAACTGAGATTCGCAATGTACACCAGACCACGAAGAACACATTCTGCAGGCTGTCGGAATCGGTCCAGGTATCAGCACACGTCAAGTAGACATAGCATGTTGTACATCTCATAGTACCTCATGTAGGGTACTTCAAGAGAATCTCCTGTATCTGTTTAATTTACAACGTGTGCTTAGTTTTTCGCCCTCTAATAACTCAACACAGGAGAACTTTGGCCGATAGTTTATTGGGCAAACTACCGATCAGGTGTTTGTCTCTTCAGTGATCAATATTAAGTAACAGAGCTATCTAATATATATATATATATATATATATATATATATATATATATATATATATTAACAAATATACATAACTTACATTTACTGGCACAACTCAGTGTTTCATGCCGAAGTAATTTTCAAGTTCTGCAATTATTTCAATTAATTTTATTGATATTTTGGCTTGACACCGTTTTTTTTTTTAATTTTCTCGTGAGAACCAGAATATTTTGGGATGGAATATTATTGTAGTTAAAATATTTAAATTAACTGTAGTTTAATTTTGAATTTGAAGTTAAGCCCAGGATATTTCATATTGAAAATAAGGTTAGAAATAAGAAATATAAATTCTAAATGTGAGAGATGCTGGTTTTGAACACCTAAGCAAACAAAAAAGGGGGAGGTGGAAAATCAAGGGGTGGGGGTAACTCTATTTTTTTAAAAACAAAAGCGTAACTAATAATATTACTAATATTAATATTAATATTACTAAACTAACTGAAATTAATGATATCAAAAAAAAAGTCCGCCATGACAAAATAAAATAAAAACAAAATAAAATAAAGTACTAATAAAAAATGATTAACGAAATGAAAATGATTTAAAAGCCTTATAAAATATAAATATAAATATGTATATAAGTATGTTAAAATGTTTAAATGAATTGTAGTTTGGCCCAGATCAACATTTAAGATTGAAAATATGGTTGGAAAAAAATATATATATATATATATATATATATATATATATATATATATATATATATATATATGAAGAAAATATACTGAAAAAACAAACAAAAATCCAAACAGATAATTGAAATGTTTTATGTTTAAAGATCAGACGTTTTGTTTAAATATGATCTTCAGGACATCGTCGTCACGTGGGCGATTGTTGAAAAAAACGTATTCAGTTATCTGTTTGGATTGGTAAATTGTTTTTATGTCCATCGTCTTTTCTGTTTCATGTTGAATTTATATGGTCTATGTTAATTATGTTTTATGAATATGTCCTGAAGATGGCCTATTAGACCGAAACGTCCGACGTTGACATTAAACATTAAAACAGCATAATCGCATATTAGGATTTTTTGTTTGTTTTTTCAGTATATTTTTCTTCATACTGTCGGATCTATATCCATATATTTGCTTATATATATATATATATATATATATATATATATATATATATATATAACTTTAGAGAGAGAGAGAGAGAGAGACTGACAAACAGATAGAGAAACATAGAGAGACAGAGAGAATTCATTTTGACCAAATACAAAGACACAAAAGCAACTGGATGGAGTGGGTTGGTAAACGAGGTTTTTGATATGAACGTAAAAAGAGGAATTACGAAGGGAAGTTTATGAGGATATGGAGGATGGATATCGATTGAGCACAGACTTTAATAGGTTAACATTGTAGCGTTAGTTCTTCTTATGCATGGAATACGGGTGATTCAATCTGGTGAACGTAGTAAAGCAGTCCTTAGCTGTAAATGTCTGAGATTGTAGTTCGGTAAATGGAACCCATCCGGATATTTGCTATGTAAACAGAAATAAGGTAGCGATAGGCTTGTGACGTTGCATCTGTGAGAAAGAGGCTACGGGCCGGAAAATCAGTCGCCCCCACATGGTCGCAATAAACGAGATATTCATGCATATATAAATATTTCTTATGAATATGCATATATTTTTTTTTCTAAATTTTTGTGTTTTGAATGCATTCTCAAAGACATCAAAGTCACATAGGCGTTGTTGTATATTTGTTTTATTTGACTAAAACAGTTAGCACAAATAGACAAACCCTTAGTATAATCTGTTTAATAGTCCTGATTATATACTAGCTGCGGCGAGGAGGAGACAATACATTCCAAAATAATAACACTCCGCCCTGTTGAGCAATATACATATACGATCAAGAGAAGTTAGGATAGCACGTTAAACGAACCATTCGTTTAAACTGTTATTAGTAAAGTCGTTAATCTCTTTTTCTTTTGTATATTTTCGTGAGTGAATTAATAGCACGGGCGTTGCTTATATAAGAACTTATTTCATTTAATATTTACTCATTTATTTTCTTTTTATTCTTGGTTATATCTTTTTTTTTCAGTATTTAACAAACTTAGCTTACTCTGGCACAATTACGACATTAGTTGACAGCAAGCTTTGCTTATTTTTCAATTTGTCTATAATGTTCTAAATCTACTGCTAATCTCTTCAGTCTATACAACCATTAACCAAAAAACGAGTCCTGGGTGTGACGATAAACTACAACCGGCAGAAATGCTTCTGGTCGGGAGTTGTGTGAAACAACCTCTTAATTACTGTTGTCCCGAAATTCACCTTGAACCAGTTAGGGTCCCAGTCATATGGGCATATAGCGAAGACCCAAACAAGAACAAAGTACCATAAACCTATAAAAACATATTTTTATAGTAAACATACTAGCAATACATTTTTATATACAGTTACCAACAATATATATTTTTATAGTAAAATTACCAAATCTTTAAAGCAAAATGACCAGCACATTTATAGTAGAATGGCCAACAATAAATTTTATCTGTAGTTGAAGGCATACAATTGCGTTCAAAATATTTAGATGTCATCATTAAATAACATTGATAAAACGCTAAACAAAATCAACCAAATTAAGAGAACTTAAAACCTTACGAGGATATACTATCCGTGGGCATTATCTTAAGAACATAAGATTTACAAATGGCACTGTGTTAAATTTAAAGGATTTGGTGACACAGAAAAGTAAGAAGGGCTAAATATTGATTGTAAAAAGATGGAATCTATGGTTGTCAGTAAAATATCCTATTCAAGATGTGAATTATGTACTGGGGACGTCAAAATCGCGAAGGTACAGAAATATAATTAAACTGGTACTGTAGAAACAGAAATCCGATGGGGCATTGGAATAAGAAAAATAAGCAAATTAGTAAGAGACAGAAAGATGTCATTTGAAACAGATTGCTGATCTGCTAGATAATTATATTATATCGAATCCTCTATATGGCAGTGAATGATGGACAATGTCATGCCATTCATAAACCAAGTAAAGTATTATGCAATAGGTAAATTTCGTTAGAAACAACGAAAATTGCTGGACTGCTATATAATATCTAATCTCCTGTATGGAACTGAATAATGGACAATCTCTTCATGCCTTTTATAAGCTAAGTATTAAGAGATGTAGTTCAAACGACGAGCGCTGAGAAGATTATAGATAGACTATGAACAAAGTGTAGAGTGTAAGGAAAATAAGTACTGCAAAGAAAACTTATGCATACACTCAGTAAGAAACTTATTTTTGGACACATAATGAGAAAAGAAGGTCTGGAAAATTTAACACTCCCATGTTGTAGTGAAAAAAAGAGAAACTATTTTACGAGTGTGTGAATGAATGTCAGAACAGGGTCAAAGAGGAATGGTAAAATCAAAAGTTACTTAGATCAACTAAAGACGGGATGTGGTGGAGAGCCATGAAATGCAATGCTCTGATGCCGAGTTTAGGATTCCAAGTAAAAACAAAAGGTTATTTTAGAGACAGCAAAAACATCTTCCATCTAAACTGTAGGGTTTCCCTTGCCATCTCACAATGAAGAGTTCTTTAAAAGTTTTCATGAATTAAAATGGAGAATTCCGAAGAATTACTTATCATTAACTTATCTGGGAAACATATTTAATGTGGTCAGACGACTAAATAAAAAAAGTTATATGTTCGGTACGATTGGTAATACTCAAATTATTGCTTTAAAGTAAGACGTTAAATTGGAAGTTCACCTTGTTTTATATAGGATGATTTGAGTGTCTACAAAGAACTTTAGCGTCCTGATTATGATAATAATCTACTCCGGCAGCAAGGACTCTGTTAATTTTATTGTTCCCAGGTCCACCCTAATCTGGGGTGGTAGCACCTGTTAGTGTCCCAAACAAGCAAAAATCAACAGTACATTTTTTATAATAAAATGACCGGTAATAGCAAATATATTTTACAGCAGAATTACAATCAATGCAACACGAAAACAACATAAAATACATTTTTATAGTAAAGTTGCTAACAATATTTAATGATCTACAAATTATATATCTAAAATCATACTTTTACTCTGAAAGTATAACATTATGTACAATATATATGTATTTGAAAGTGTAAACTTATATCGAAAATATATAGATTTTGACATTGAATAATCCATAGACATTGATATGCTGCTAAACAAAATCAAACAACCAACAAACTTTATGATAGAAGAAAAATGGCTCAAAGCATCCAAACGTAATTTTGACTTTCAAGTCTTTGACAGCTCAAACAAATGGCAAGTCTTTTCTTTTGACATAGGAGTTTAATGTTGGAACCGAGGAACGGTCGTAATTTTTTCCATATAATTTAAATGTAATTGAGTCTTCATTTTACGTTATTTCGGTTAAATCCTTCGTGAAAGCGATATGTCAGCAAAAATTAAGGAATTTGGGATTACACCTGTATTGTTATCTTTTATTATTTTCACCATCTTATTTTCATTTTTGTACTTTTGTCTCTTCCCTTTATTACACGGCATTTCTCGGAATGTATTTTTGTGATGATCTACTTGGATTGTTTAGAGATAGTCTTCCCATTGGGCGTTGTTGAGAGGGTATATTAATATTTAAGACTAATTAGCACTGACAGGAAGACAGATAAAGTGACACTATATATATATATATATATATATATATATATATATATATATATATATATATATATATATATATATATGCAAAAGCTCTTCTATGAATTCAATACTCCGAATACGTAAAAATTCACCTTCGTCTCTGCCGAGAGCTGATATCACAGGGGAAGAAACTCCGACCTGATGCCAAATCGGCGTGGTTTCGGTCCTGGCATAAGGCAATCGAACGTTTATCCACACTGATAAGCTGTGATACAGAGAAACAGTCTGGCTGTGAAAGACACACATATATAGTGATTTTCCAAGCGTAGCTCAGATGAGGCACAAGGCCGAAAGTATGGGGCACCCAGTGATGATCGAACTCAATACTCAGTCGTAAATGTTTTGCTAAAATTTTGTGGTACCCCATATATATATATATATATATATATATATATATATATATATATATAGAGAGAGAGAGAGAGAGAGAGAGAGCGAATCATTCTAATAAAAGAGAAATGTAAGGCGGGGATACATTTAACGGAGATAAACTTGAGTCCACACAAGAAACAAAGATATCTTAGTGACACACACAGGGAGGATAACCTAAATTGTCTTTCTCTCTCCCCACATCCGTTGCTTTTTACGTTGCAACAATATTCTTGCTTAGAATGTGTTTCGCAGATGACACGTGGTATGAACTAGAATGATTAACTAATAGTGTCATCCTTTTTTTTATTCTAATAATAATCTACCAGCAGTTGACATTTAAGGCCACCTGTCTTTTTTATTTATCTATAAGCTACGTTGAGGTTTTTTCGAAGAATCCCAAATATCTGTCAGAGAAAAGATACCCTAGCAATGGCCAGGTTAGGGAGGCTCTATAACTCCGAACTTTCGATACGCAGGCACACAATCTCTATCTCCTGTCCTCCTGATTAATCTTTTCTCTCTCCCTCTCATTAGTAATGTTTCTGTTCCTAATTCTTCCACACACAGTAACTCCTCGTGTTTTAGTGGCTTTACTCTCTTGCTTAGGGCGAAATCGATTTTAAAAAATGAATAGAAAACAAACAAGAAAATCAAACGTACATTTCGAGTCGAGGTAATGCGAGGGCAATACATGTGGTACAATACGTGTGACAATTTAATTCCCGAAATGAATCAGGCAACAACGTCTAGACTGTTTCCATTTCCATTTTCTTGACATGAAGATAAATTATATTCTGTCAAGCAGTAGAAGCAGTAGTATGTGTTCACGTTATATGGTTGTTGGAAAATGAGTGAAAAGAAGCTGAGACAGCGGATTATTATCAAGTTTTGTGTGAAGATTGCTAAAAGCACTAGCAAAACTTTAGGCCTAATAAACTAGCTTAAAGTGAAGATGATATGATGAAATCAATAGTTTTTCAGTGGCAAAATCGTTTCAAAAATGGTAAGGATATATGCACAATAGCACAAGAGAAGGTCAGCCCAAAACACAAAAACAAATGACAATGTGTACAGATTGAGAACCTATATGAAATCAAATCGATGTTTAAATGTATGATTGATAGAAGAATTACACATTAATTGGGAATCAATGCGTCCGATTCTTTTAGAATGTGGAATAGGAAAAAGTATTATGATTTTAAGAGTTCCTCCCTAAGAAATCCATTGGAAAAACGGGCCCTCAACTCTATTTACTAGATTTATTTCACTGTGATTTTTGGCCATTTCCAAACGTAAAATCTTACCCTGAAAGGACAATTATTTACCGACACCCAGTAACACATAACCAAATCGTTGAAACACATAACTACATCTATGAAAGGTATTCCACAAAAAAAGAATTTCAAGAATTTTTCCAGCAATAGTTCCATCGTCTTACAAAATGAAAATTTTCAGACACAGAGAAATTTGAAAGTGATATTAATGGCCAATGACCAGGTAAGAAAACCTTGGTTGAATGAGAATATTGCGAGAATTAATATGACACGCCTCGTCTTACACAAAAGACAAAGTGTTACTAACATCTCTGGCATCCAGCAACATGTAACTACATTACTGTAATATATCGGACACTGAACTAACACCAGTTACGATGAACAGATGTCGCTTTGGGGAGGCGCCATACTTTGTGTTGTGGATTCCGAGATGAAATTCAGTCTCCAATGAATGACAAACGCAAGTAGTAAAGATAAGAAATTAAATGTATTTACACAAAAGTACAATGGGTAATTCTGTTAGTAAATTCAGGAACGCGGTTAGTCGTAATAATAATATATATATACAGTCTCAAAGTAGGACATCCTTAGAGTCTATGTGCTTGTAACTGACTTCTACAAGCGGTTACTATTACTCTACCTCCAAATCAATCACAAGCTCTGCTCACTCTCCAAATCTCTATCAATCTCTGTATATTCTGACTCAGGGTATTTAACGGCAGCAGTCCCAGAAACACTCTGGTCGAGTTCATTTAAATGAAAAAGGGGAAGACCCCGTAACACTTTGAAAGACTCATATGGCCTCAGATTTGCCCTTGATCTCAAGTGGAACTTGTACATATGATCCATTGCTGAGGATGCAGGTAAAATGGTCAGCTTTTGTAACGCTTCAGTAAGAATCTGAATCTTACCTTCTACCTTTACAAGAGAAAGATCAGCCCCAAAATGGAGTACTGTTGTCATATTTGGACAGAAGCTGCTAAGACCTCCATCTTTAAACCTGATATAGCCCAAAAGCGTCTCCCAGACCTTGTAGATGAAGAATTACTCTCCACAGGTGGGATGTGACAAGCCTCTTGCGGCTCTATCGCTACTTTCACGGAAAGAGCACGGACGACCTACATTCCCTGGTTCTGCCAGTTCAATCCTTCACGGCAAGGTCATACCATGCCACTTACATTGTAGCAAAACAAACACATTCCCTCCGTATTCCATCGGTGAGAAGTAAGTTACACTCGAACAGCTTCTTCCTGAGAACCACTGCTGTGTGGAACCGACTCCCAAGAGTATATTTTCCCGATCACTAAAATCTTAAACTGTTCAAGTTTAGGGTTAAGCGTTATCTTCCCCTCCTGCCCACATAAATTGCCTCTTAACATAACCCTCTACATCGGTTGTCCCCAAGGGCCTTGCACACTGCAAAAAATAAAATAAAATAAAATAAAATAAAATAAATAAATAAAAATATTCTAGAAAACGACCTCCAAGAATGTTTCCAGCAAGGATATCATCGATACATAAGCGTATAACTTCGCAAGTATATTGCCATTTTGGGGATGACATTGTCATACCCCTAAATGTACCATCCCTACTAATTCAAGTAGTCGCTATTGAGATTGAAGTAAATGCCCCCACCCGCCTCATCAAAACCATGGGGTCACGCAACTGGCGGTCCTCTTTCAGTTTTGTAACGGAGAAATTTCTGGAATCTCTCCTCGGATAAATATTTTTGAAGGGTCCAAACAAATTATGACATAAAGGAATGAATCGGAATTGTGTGATAGATACCATAAAACGTCCTGAACACTAGAGCGATTCTTCTCTCAGGCTGAATGTGTGTGACGTTTTAGTGCAACAGAAAGGCAGAGTTATGCAAACGACCTGGTCTCTCACGACAACCAGTCTATCTTCCTCTAGTCTGTCAAGTGTGTGACAGTATCTGAGGGCGTGAACTGTTTATCAATGCGGGATGAAACCTACGAGAATCACAACTTCTGCATTCCGGAACATAATTTATTCCCTGAAGCCTGAAATTCGATTTTTTCCCGGTAGGTGGGTTTCCGTGACGACGGATGTCTTCAGATTAGAGAATCCTACATAATAATCCATCATAACTCGTAAAACTTTGTACTTCCTTTTCAGACGTCAATCGCATTATGGATATTATGCAAAATTTGGTTAATGTAATAACGTGGTAATATATATTTTAATTATCTCGACTTCTTTCCTCATCATCGTTGCTATCCTGTCTTAAGCGGGTTTATCTATCATACAAAAACAGCAGGAAAATCTTCCAAGAGCTCGCCTACAAGAAAAGAAATCCTAACTCGAAATCCTACCTCTGACTCTTATGGAAAATATGTGCCTAATTCAAACATCAGGAAGAGAAAACACATTATAAATTTAATCTTTTCGTTGCTTTCGATGTCGAAATCTTGTCTCCTTACCTACAGTGGGTGACCAATTTTGATTAAAATGTCACAAAGAAACGTTTTTACCCTTGTCCTCCTCCTCTATTATTATTATTATTATTATTATTATTAATAATAATAATAATAATAATAATTAGTATTATTTCCTAATTTTCTGTTCTATACACATTTCCTAACCGGTGCCAACCAGAGACCTAAGATCTGAAATGGTGCCATGTTATTTTTCACTTATCATTTTTTAATAAAAAAAATTCTAAGAGACATTTTTAAAGAGATAAATCTCTTTGTAATTAATGAGTTGTACTTGAGAGTACAATTTTTTTGCATTTATTTAAGGCATGAGCTACTCGTCCTCACTTCAATGAGGTTATCTGAACCGTTTTCAATCAATCGGAGGGCTCCAACAACAACTGGAATTATCGATGTCCCCATGTGCTACCTTTCTGAGGTTTCCACTTCAAGATCCTTGTATTCTGATAGCCTTTTGGAAATATTAAATGATACATTACAATATCTAGATGCTGCCATATTAATAAGAACGCACATTCTGTTTTGATTACAATGCCTAAGGATTAGCTTTGATTGTTCTTCCTGTTATTATTATTATTATTGTTATTATTATTCTTTGTTTTAATCTATTTCAATTTTTTCAACGCGTCTCCTTGTCATTTCTTTATTCTGACCACTTCTCTTATTTGATGAGTCGCTATCGGGAGTGGAAGTAAGCTGCTTTGAGATTTTTTCGTCTATTCTAGAAAGTTTTCCTATTGTAGGTATGTAAAAACGTATTTTTCATGCATGTATTTTTACAATGCTAAAATATAATTTAATATATATTATAGTGACAAAAATAGAAAAGAGTGTCAGGCAAAGATGTGTGATCTCACCGGACTTATTCAAGCGATACAGTGAGGAGAATCTCAGAGAATTAGAAGCCTTGTCACGATTCATTGTTGGCGACCACAAACTTAACAGCATTAGATATGCAGTGCTGGGAGGAGACATGGAAAGGAAAGTAGCATCAAAGACTTCCTAGAGAAAGTAATGAAGAAAAGCGAGAACAAAGGAATAAGCATGAATTGAAAGAAGACATAATCTATGCTAATGATAAATTGCATATAGTATATAAAGTACAAGAATTTAAATATCTGGGAAGTGTTTCAACAGAGGGCAGAAACTGCGACACTGGAATCCGAAAAAGCATTGGCACAGTGAAAGATGCCTTCCAAAAGCTAAGCAAAGTATTAAGAAATAGAAAATTTCGTTAAAAACAAAAAAAGAGTGTCGACCCTTTATGCAATATCATATCCCCCAAATGGCAGTGAATGCTCCTCACAGATGAAGAAGAGGCTTGAAGCCAGAGAAATGTAGTTCTACTGAAGGATGCTAAGAATATTCTTGACCTAACATTTTTGAAACGATGAGGTTTTAGAGAAAATGGAAGCAAAATAATCCTTAAATGTAACATCAAAAAGAGTTTAAAGTTCTATTGCGCATAACGAGGAAAGATGGCTTGAAAAATTTGATACTCACAGGACAGATTGAAGGCAAAAAGGACAGAGGAAAACAACGCATAACCTACCTAGCGAACTTCAGTAAATGGATGGCGGAACAAGGTTTAAGAGAAATAACAAAAAGAAAAAACTTATTAAGAGCTACAAATGACAGGAATTGTAGAGAGCCATTATCGCCAACGTACTGAAGGGACACGGTACAGGAAATAAGGCGGATGATATCGTCATGCCTGCACGTAACGGTTATCGGCACGGCAAATGAAATGGGGAGGCACGGTGGATAGCGGCTCGGATTGAGCTGAGTTCGAATTCCAGTCAAATCCATTACATTCACTTACGGCATGGGAAATGTATGAATCCTCTTCCCCGCCCAAAATAGGGTAAATAGCAGGAAAAGAAGCAGGACAGACTAGGATCTATAGCCTTGAATGTCAACTGGTCTACCGCAGAAAGAAATGTCCACCTACTGCGGGAAAAAATCTGCCTCGTCATTTATGCATCGAAAGATACATGATCGCCTAAGCGTGTATCACGCATGGCACATAACTGACTGGGCCGAGTTCAAATTAAGGTATAGTGATTTTGCGTTGAACTTCGCACATGCCTGTGATATACAAGTCGTCTGCTTTGTCCAGCGATAGGAATCATTTGAAAAGATTTACTGAAACGGCAGGTAAGACACGTCAATTGTCGCTACCACAGTTGTAAGAGTTAATTCTAGAACGTGGATTAACAATAAGTAAAGGTATTTTAAAAATCGTCATTGTTTCATGGTAATATAGACAGGAGGATAACTGTCGACTTACAAAGTCATCTTGCCTTTCCAACTGAAATGACATTAACTACTAACCACCTTTATATTGCCCTTTTGGTTACTTAATTCAAAAACTGTTTGCATCACCTCGGGATGCGAACACTTCAAAATATATCTTAACCGTGCAGGTAAAAAAAAATGATAGAATTTATTTACGTATTTCCAAATTTTATAAACGCAAGGCAATTGAAAATTTCCTATATGCAAACTAAAAGTAGCTTGGGTGCTTAAAATAATTTAATAAATAAATATTTATACTATTTGCCAATTTTATAATAATAAAAAAAATATATTTCTACTGCAGTATAGCTTAATTATGTGTCATTATATAAATGTGGAAGCTGCCTATCGTCAACTTTTTGTATAAATATTGATAAGTTTTGCTCACACACACGCACACACACACACACACACACATATATATATATATATATATATATGCAGTGTGATCCATCCTGCCTTGGGGTGTCGAGTTCAGTCACCTCACCGATGTAATTTGGCTTCCCTCTGTCTTTTCTATAAATATTTTCATGGCATCTGCACTGACGAGCTATTTTCACTAGTGCTCCGACTGCATGAATTTAATTTATGTTGATTTTCTAAGTGGCACAAGTCTGAAAGCGCGGAGTTCCCAATGAGGATCGAACTCACTATTCAGTCATAATTGATCATCTAAAGAAATGATAACTCTGAAATAGGCAATTCCAAATATTTACAAAATTTTTCAAATCAAGACTACTCCGTGGTCACGCGATACCACAGAGTTTGGAAACACTGATTAATAACATGGAACTCGCATCACAGTAGAAACATTCAAAAGTCAATGTGTGTGTGTGTGTGTTCATTAAGTAGTAGAGACATTTTGTGTCTACTGTGTTTGTCCATCTTCCACTCAAAACTGAGAATGATCTTCCGCAAAAAAAGAAGAAGAAAATTGTAATGGCGAATTGCATATTAAAAAATAGAAGACACACCATCAGACGTTTTCTACGCTTATTGTCGTGTCACATGACGGATGGGATTCCCTTCGATTTGGATTTGTTTTATTAAATTTAAATAAAACATGGCACTAAATGCACTACTTGCGGCTATCACTGTTTTTCACGTAATACTTCAATTACCCTCTCCTGGGGATGGCTCACGAGTGTCGAATATTTGGACATAGCCATCACAAATATTTTGTAAATTTCGTACATTAACCACTGCTGTTTTTATTAGGGATTGCTTGTAATTGGGAGAGCAAGTGAGGCTCAATAGGCTCAAACTGTTTATACCCTTTAATAAAACTTTTGAAGGGGTAATTTCTACATTATTACACTATCTATCTATCTATCTATCTATATATCTATATATATATATATATATATATATATATATATATATGTGTGTGTGTGTGTGTGTGTGTGTGTGTATGTGTGTACTCTTTCTGTCTCTGTCCCTTCCTCTTTCTCTCTCTCTGTCTTCCTCACTCTCTCTTTCTCTCTCTCACACTTCATATACATACATACATACATATATATATATATATATATATATATATATATATATATATATATATATATATATATATTCCGTTTCATATATGTATATTATTGCATGTTTTGTAAATATTTTTTTTTGCTTCTGATTTTCCCACCAGTTGATCGTTTCTCTTCTTTGGTCAGATCGCTTTTTTTCGTTTGGTTTTCATTCATAATCCTTCGTATAAAGAAAGCAGTCAACTATAATTACAATTATGTGGTTTCA
Organism: Acanthosepion pharaonis; assembly: GCA_903632075.3. Classification (NCBI taxonomy): domain Eukaryota; kingdom Metazoa; phylum Mollusca; class Cephalopoda; order Sepiida; family Sepiidae; genus Acanthosepion; species Acanthosepion pharaonis. The sequence continues at coordinate 746,680 of CAHIKZ030005641.1, forward strand.
TTATAATATCATTACCCTAAAATATAAAAAAACTGACATTTTTCTTCTGAACAAACCAAAGAGTAATGGATTGGCTTTTAGCGCTAATGTCACTGACAAAAAGAATCTTGAATAGTCGCCAGTAATACCCGTATCTTCATCAACAACCATAGAAATTACGTCTTTACCTTTTTTGTAAGTCCATTAGAGATTCATTTTTATACAAATATATCCTTGCATATCAAACTCCGATTGGGCAAGTCAATCAGATCTGACTGATATAATACACCCAGGAAGACTTCCTCTGAAGCAACTCATTACTGGTTGGAAATATTTTCTAAATAGTTAAACAAGAAAACGCAACAATATACTGATGGTGGCTACATGTGCTACAAAACGTGCATGATATTAGCCGTTTCTTTATAAGGAAACATTCGGCTTTCATTGAGCAAACAGCTACAGATACTCGAGTTAGGTCTTTCTTCACTCAGTGACCATCCAGTTGGGGATCAAAGTTCTTCTCTTTTATCGTAATGGTTCATATTAGCCGTTTCCTTATAAGAAAACATCCTACATTCATTGACCGAACAGCCATGGCTACCATGTTGAAATTTATAAAATGATTTTATTAAAACATTTTCTTCAGGAAAATAACTTTCCCATGTCCACTAATTGATATTGATCTTTGAAGGATTAATGGAAGTTTCCTTTCTGAGCTATTTATATGTTATAGTCGTTATTTAAAAATCCTTTATATTATTTTGTATAGATTTAATTCAAAAGCTTTCAAAATTAATTGTGGTATGTGTAACACATTATATAAAAGTCAGTTTCCTTTGAGGGGACACAAGTTAAGCTTTATACAATTGTACTTTTCTTTTTATATATTGTATTCTCCATTCAGATTCTTATTATGATTACGTCTTTTTAATGGCCTATCGAAGTTTGGAATACAGTTATCTTTCAATTTGATTGTATTTTTATTAAAATCTTACTTATTATAAAACGCAGGTTGTGTGTGTGTGTGTGTGTGTGTGTGTGTGTGTGTGTGTGTGTGTGTGTGTGTCTGTAACGTTTATATGTTGGATCGAATTTCCTACATTTTTTAGCCGATTTCAACAAAACTTCACAGGATTACATAAAATTACCTTGTGGTGGTTCTAACGGGTCCGAAAATGGGAAAAATACAGTTGTTTTTTAATAAAATCAATTTGAAAACACGATTAAGACACATCGTGAGAATGAAAGGGGGAGAACTCACCCACGAAAATGTAAACAAAAGAGCATAGCATGATGAAAAAGACGCCGAACTTGACGAAAACAAAATTTTATCGTCTAATGTTCATATTATTATTAAAGAGGAAAGATCAAAGTATTTTGGGGTATTTTTTACATTTTTTAATCGTTCCTAGCACGTCTGAAATTTTCGTTAAAAATATTTTTTTTTTTTTTGGTCAAAAAAAAAGGGCAGATAATCATTTTCAATCATTTTTTCGATTTGATAAAAAAAAGATTAAAATCTTACTTTGATATTCTTTTAAAGTCAATTATCATTTTTTCAAGACTGATTTTAATAAAACAGATATTATACTGTTTATTTAAAATATTTTGAACCAAGCTTAACTTAGCTTCTGCGCCGAAAAATGTAATTTGAAAATAAAACAAAAGCAGGTCATAACCTTTCGCGTCGCTTGACGATTGACGAAAGGCACATTCATGACGTTTAGATAACTTACGGAGGAGAATTTTTCTACGGATGGAAGGAAGTGAAATTATTTAAGTGAACAAATTATTTACCGTGTTACTTTTAAGGAAAAAGTTTCAGCGCTCTAATTTTTATTTTTATTTATTTTTTTTTTTTTTTTGTACTTAGCTTTCATTTTTACGTTTACGATGCTTTATGGAAAATATAAAGAATTAAAAAATAAGACTGTTAATAGTGAGATTAATTTCATAAGAAAAAGGTATCTAATTAATTTAGGTACCTTTTTTTTGAAATTTTATCAGAAGTGTACATAAAATACTATAATTTTATGTACATTTATTACATTTTACTGTGTTATTTGTATTTCCATTCATTTTATTATTAATTTTGATATTTCATTTATGGAAAAATGTCATAACTGAGATTAATATAAAAATAAGATCATATAAATTAAAGTTTAGCAGTAGTTAAATTTCATAAGATGATACTGTTACTTGTAGGTACCCTTCTCAGTTGAAATTGAAAACTCAAATTAACTTCTCCATACGTGTTTCGCAAAAGTAAAAGGCTTAACAGCGGAGAACAATGCTGAACTCAAATAATGCAACTAAATTGTATTCTGTTGGTCTTCCGTACTTGATAATTACTGTCCGACTATAAACACAAAAATTACATTTCTTAATTACCATGGCTAATCTGATTGGTCCAAATTATACAATTTTCAAAGCGCTAGACAATGACAATCTCACACGGACATTTTGAAAGGTTGATGTTGCTTTTAACTAATGTTAAAATATTTTTAAAAATTCAATTTAAAAAAATTTTTTTAAATCTTTTTAAAATTAAAGAAATAAGAAATAATTGTATTAAAAAAATTTTTTGCTTTCAGAAAATATTGTCCATATTCATAAAAACAAATTAAAACAAATAAAAGCATTTGAAACTAAATAATATATTTGTTTTATTGAGTTTTGTATGTTACAATTCGCAGTTGATTTTCAGGTACGTTGGCCAAAAAAAAAACAAAAAAAAAACATGATTTGCATTCTTCAAAGCCTTGTGCTTTTAACTATTGTAATCACTAAAACCGATGGTCTCGAATTTCTAGAGTTTTTCATAAAATTAGTTATGGGGGTGTTAATAAATATAAAAAATATATTTCTGCCATGACTTTAATTAAAAAAAAATATTTATAATAATTTCGATCATCTGTGAATAGTTTCTGAAAGTTTCATTAACATCTGACAATTATTTTTATTTTTGCAAGATTTTCCAAATTAATGTGTGTAAATACAAAAAAAATGCGCTAAAAATTATCTATGTTATTTACTACCCCTTGTTGCGACAAAGAGAAACAAGATTTTTTAAATCAAAATTTAGAATTATCTAAAAAGATGGAAAATTTTTTTAAAAATAATTAAAAAAAAATTTAGTCTATCCTCTTCATAAAAAAATAAGCATTTTGACGATAAAATTTTGTTTTCATAAACTTTGGCGTCTTTTTCATCAGACTATGCTCTGTTTTAGCGATTCCGTGGAGTGACTTAAAATTTTTTTGGAATCTTTTTTGATTCCAAAAAATTTCGCTTGAAGATGGAACAGAGCTTATTTTAATTCAATTTAATTTAAATAATTATATTGAAGTTTTCGGCTCTTGTTTTGAAACATGGGACTTCTTATGTCGCGATTTGGAATCATATTTTTAAATAAATAATTATATATATATATATATATATATATATATATATATATATATATATATATATATATATAAAAGAAACTATATATATATATACTAAAGAACACAACGATGCTGGTATGATCAAAAGAACCCTTGACAAAAAAACCTAATACCTTACACAAGAAAAAATCCCAAAGAAAAAAGATAACAATAAGACAAACATCTGCCTAAAGTGCTCAATGCATAGACTGTATCGACAGATCAAAAACGAATCCCAACGTCAAAATCCATCGAAGAACTGAACGCGTGATCTAGTCATCTGAAGATCTCGAGAACCTGAAACTTGAATAACAACTTAAGCTGCCATCCCTTGAGTATATATATGTGAGAATTTATGTTACTATGAATTTAAAGCATTTCAACTGTTCGTTTGTTTGTTTTTGTTTTTCTTTGTTTTTTTTGTTGTTTTTTTTGTTTTTTTTTTTACTGATTATGAAGCGTTCTAGCCTTCAAAGTTCAAGTGCACTTTTTCCAGTATAAGGGAAGTAACTTTCCTGTTTTTTTTTGTTTTGTTTTGTTTTTACTCTTACGTATATATATATTTTTTTGTTTTTACTCATAAGTATATATTTTTTTCATAAGCATTTATGGACTTTATTCCTTTACTACAGCTGACTTTATTTATTTTGTGCTTTAATTCTATTATATAAAGGGCTTCAATGATTTTTAGGTTTTGCTTGTTATTGTTTTTTAGTAATATAGATGTATTTTCAACGAATATCCGTCTAATCTGTAAACGTGGGCATGAGTTTTCCTGTAAGTGCTGATGTATTGAGCTATGTTCAGCCAAATGAAATGTAAGTTTTTTTGTTAGCATCGTCGTAGTAAAGCCAACACACATATTGACATTTTTGCCAGAGATACAATCTCGTAAAGGACATTTAAACTGATATACGATCTTGGCCCTTTTGCTAGATGCGAAAAAGAGTTATTTGGGATAACTAGGTTGGTTGTATTAAATTTACTATAGTATTTAAGCAAACCTGTTTGAATGAAAATATGCTGCCTAAATAAACAGAATATAATATATATATATATATATATATATATATATATATATATATATATATATATAACATTAATAACATCTCAAACTCTACCAACAAGAAAACTTATGAATTTCCAGATCCCAAAACCTTATTGAATCAAAGGTCCGAAGTTATGAACCTTTGCCGCCATACAAAAAATTCCTCTTAGTTTTATATGACACTGAATAAAAATGATGTACATTCCAATTAACCCCTTCACCGATTCTTCTTCTTCTTCTTCTTCTTCTTCTTCTTCTTCTTCTTCTTCAAGACTTTAATTATGCTCGGTTTATATGTGTTTCATGGAAATGAATGATTATAGAGAAAATGAACGTTTCCATTTTAAAATTTGATTACTTAGGCATTCAATTAAAATGGGGCTTTCATTTGGATCTGATAAATCTGTCTTTTGTGAAATCATTTTTCGCAATCACTCGCATGACGTCATAAAGAAATATCAACAGGACTGAAATATGAGACTTGTTAGTCAAGTAATTTTCATTTCACACGGCTTAAAATTTCTGCAATAATTCTTCGGGATAATTAATCCTTTGTATTTAATTAATAGTGGAGGTGTCGTGGTGCAATGGATAACAGCATGGAATGAGAAATCGGAGAGGAGTTCGAATTCCTGTTGAGATCGTTACTTTCACTTACGCGAGCAGAGATATACTCGTTCCTTTCCCAAATAGATTTAAGTATGAATCATCCTCTTCTCTGAACTCAGCTATGGGTAAATAGTATGACATAGCCTTGGTAGGTAACCAGTCTAGAAGAATAAATACTCTGAGTTCAAACCTTCCTAGACAGGATTGGTCTTCGTCAGGCGATTTTTCCGAAGACAGCCAACTGCTACTACCGCTGCAGTACATGGGGTGCTTCTCCGGCCCCAATAGGTTACGGGATCTCGTGATTGATATCAATCCAATTAATGTCAACAGTTATTAAAACCACTTAAGTGGTGTCAAGATAGCAAGATGAAACCGAACTCTCTTGAGGAAGTTTGAATTCAGATATTATATTCCCCTCGGCTGGTTGCTAACCACGGCTATGAGGCCAAGTCTTAATCTTTTTGCGAATAGATGTAATCATTTTTAGGAAAACCATTCTCGAATGCCAAATTGCTATATCTGGAACTATTTTTTCGAGCAGCATGGTCTACTGGTTACCGCAATATGTTGGTCTGTTACTGTGAAGAAAAACAAGTGAACTTCTGCTCAAAAATAAATAATTGTTGACGATACAATATCTATTTTTTATGTTTTCAGAAGTCCTACCATGATTCATTATTGTTGGCCACAATGTTAACAATATAAGATATGAAGATGACACAGTGCTGATAGCAGGCACGGAAAGGAAACTAGAAAACCTCCTACAGAACGTAGCGAAAGAAAGCTACAAGAAAGGACTAAGCATAAATTACAAAAAGAACGACTGCAGAGTAATCAGCAAAAAGACGTGACAAAAATTCAAATTACAGGCCAGTGATACTAAAGTCAAGCAGGTACAGAAATTTAAATATCTGGTAAGTGTTCTAACAGAGAACTGAAAGTGAGACATTGAGATTGGGATTGGGATGGCCAAAGATTCATTCCAAATGCTAAACAGAGTATTAAGAAATATAATTCGTTGGAAAGAAAGAAAAAAGTACTGAACCGTTACGTAATATCTGTCCTCTTGTATGGCAGCGAATGGGGGACAATATCCTCAAAGAAGATAAAGCAGACTTGAAGCAACATAAATGTGTTTAGACACAAAGATGTTAAGGATAACACTTATCGAACACGTGAGCAACAACGAGGTTTTACAGAGAATGGAACCAAAAATAGAAACTTATACTTAACATTAGATAGAGGCAGTTGAAATTTCCGGGGCACATAATGAGGAAGGATGTATTGGAAAATTTGATACTCACGAGGCAGATAGAGGGCAAGAGTACCATCTAACATACTTGGTGGGCTTGAACAAATGGATGGCAGAACAAGGTTTGAGAGAAATAACAAAAAGACAAAATTTATTAAGAGCTGCAATGGACAAGAACACGTGGAGGGTCATGATCGCCTACGTCCTGAAGGGACACGGCACATAAAAGAAGAAATTTATTTTAATCTAAATATGTAATTAGTTATCTCTTCCTACAGCTGGTGTGATAAAAGTATACCCATCCCGTTTGTTGAGGGGTTCTCTCCTTTTTACACAAATGGAATCTCCCAGGGTATATATATACTACTGCTAGTGAATACCCGGGAGAAGAACGAGAAAGAAGAACGATCGAGCACGAACCAGAACGAAAGTAACGAGCAAGAGTAACAGTGAGCAAGCACGTAGACTCAGTAAGAAGTCATACAGTGATACGTCGATACCAAAGACTGTATATATATTTTGCTACTAACCCGCATTCCTGGAACTACTAACCTGCATTACCAGTTTGTATTATTACATTAATACATTTATTTTCCTATATTCCTTCTTGGCGTTTGTTATTTATTGGTACCGGATTTCATCCCGGAATCCACAACACCGTTTAAGCCTAAAATATCACATTTCCTCAAAAATTTCCGTTTGCTAAATCAAAGGCATTAAACCCTTCTAAAATTGGCATAATCAATTTCACCAAACAAAAGGAAAATAGAGAAGGAAAAAAAGAAAAAAAATTTAAAGGAAAAAAATTATAATAAGAGAGGAAGAAAGAAAAAGAAAAATAGATATAGTAATATGTCTAATCGTCATGTCATTTCAGACAGACATATTACATTATTTATTTTAATTCTGATCACACCTTCTTTTAACCTTGTTCAGCCCTCTAAGGAAAAATATTTTCTAGATCAATCTATCGACTATATATATAAAACTATATTTATCTGTCTATCTATCTATCTATCTATCTACCTATATATATCTATAGATAGGTATACTGTGAAATGCGTCCTACAAGTCGAGTTTTCAAGACTAAAAAAAGTCTTTCGAAATTTAGGGATCGACATGTATTACGAGTAAAAAATAGAAACCTTTACCACCGACTTGTAAAAAAGTGGGATAGCACTCCAAATAAATTACTGTACACCGCTTACAATACCTCCAGGAGGCTACCAAAAATATAACTCACTAAAACTTAAGTTTGCTGAACATAGTTGGCGATTAATCATTTTCATTCTTTTACTTAATCAGGAGAAATTCCCGCTTAGGGGAAAGTACTGGAGGCACAGTGGAGTAATGGAAAGCTTGAGGAATAGGAGAGCCGAGTTCGAGTTACGTGCTAATAATATCAGGAAAGGCATGAATCCTCTTCTTCTCCCACCAGAAAATAGCAGGATAGACCGGGTTCTATACCCTTGGATGGCAACTGGTCAACTGCAGAAAAAAACTGGCAACCTACTGATGGGAAAAAATTCTACCTTGTCAATCATGTATCGAAAGATACACGATCGCGTAAGCGTGTATCACGCATGGCAAATAACTGACTGACTATGATTCCTTCTTTAACCATGCGTTCAAATACTCACACATACATTTGTTCCTTTCTTTTATGCATCTTATGATGTCTAGAAGGGGGAAACGCGTAATAAAACCAAGTTTTAATGAAACCCTTTCCATTTGCCAAATTTATTAAAAACTTTGTCGAGATTCTATATCTTATTTTAAGACACACACACAGACAAAACACATATATATATATATATATATATATATATATATATATATATATATATATATATATATATATATATGTACAAGATGCGATGGATAAATTGCCGTCTAAATTACACAAAAATGAAAATAACACTGACATCTCATTTTAACAGATATATTTACCAAAATTACACAAAAATATCTACTTCAACTGGACAAGGGGTGTCTGGGTTTTCCTTATGTCTGTATCATTGTATCGGTTATTAGCTACATTTTGGTAAGGGGTAGGGATGTATTTTTCAATAAAAACTGATATCCGTTGAATGCATGTCGTCTGGATTTTTCTTTTTTTTAAATTTATTGTTAACGGCAATAAAATTCTTACGGCATTTTTTTTCTATTTGTAAATTTAAAGATTTTCGGGGGTGTTCAGACACCAAACCCAGACACCCCTTGTCCAGTTGAAGTAGATTTATCTGTAACCATGGAAACGGGATTTTAGCTGTGTCTTTAAAACCCAGTAATTTTAAAAGTTACTCCAAAATTCGCTTGAGGATGAAATGGAACTAATGTCTTTAATTTAATTGCAAAATTAAATTCGTGGCTTTTAGCTTCCATTTTTGAAACATGGTTAGAACTGTGTAGCGAAAAAAAACATATTTTAAATCGATTAATTTATAATATTAATGCTCTGCAAGTTTACATTGAGCACTATTTTGTAAAATATATATATATATATATATATATATATATATATTAGTAGTAATAATCTTATAAGTATAAGAAATTATACTCGTCCGGAAAACCTTTGGCGTCTTGATTTGCAAATAATCAAACCAATACGAAATGGGAGAAAAATGTATAAAAAAGAAAGAATCAAGAACAAGTACGTTAGCCGAAAATAATCGTCTAGCATGCAAGTCTAAAGTCCAAAGAATAAAAAACCGATCCGAGTAAGCAAAATAACTAAATAAAATGCTCAATACGGTAAGTCGAGCAGACCTAATGAATATATATATATATATATATATATATATATATATATATATATATATATATACTCATTTAAAATTTAAAAGCAGTTTGCAGCTATACATTTCTATTTCAGTTTCTGGTTTTCAAAAAGTAGGCAGGACATTTTTCCCAAAATATTTTAGATCAGAGTTTTCATATATCATCTGCGTTATCCCTAAAATCTTTCATCCTATTTGTTACTTTTCAACTTTATGTTTAATCAAATTTACTTTGGCTGAAATCAGACGCCACAGGTTGAATCTTATGATAATAATGAGTATTACAGAAGATGATATGTCATATAGTAACGCCTGTTTTTTGTTGCTTTTGTGTGGGGGGGGGTTACGTGAAAGGTGCATTTAAAATATTCCAATCACCACTGACCTTGCTCACATTTGTTTCTATATAGATGTTCATGCTGTTGAAAAAGGTTATCTTTTTCAATTTATCTATTTTAAAGCTATTAACTTATTGGTTGCTGCCACTACGAACGTCTGTGGATCCCACAGATAAATGCCTGAAGAAATGTGCACATAAAACTAGTAGATAGGAAAAATAATGAAAAGAATTTCTCAGGATTTACTTACAGTTATCATATCATCAGGAAACTGTTAAGTCCACTTACCTAAAAAAAAAATTATTAATAAAATATTAGAGCGCATCAACAGTTTATGACTTTATATCTTCGTTATATTAATATCCTTCATATATATATATATATATATATATATATATATATATATATATATATATATATATATATATATATACAGCATTAAGTCACTTGCAAGACCCAAATTTCAGAGAACCAATATTATTTACGAATTCACAGGTCCCTTAAGAAACTGTGTTCCTCATGACACCAAATTTATAAATAATTATATTGGATATACTACCACATGTGTAACAAGAAGCCTCGCGTTAGATCTATCTGATCATTGCTCAATTTGGAGTCATTTAAATCCATATGGAAATCTACCAAACCCCATCTGCAACATACTTGTTGATAATGCAAATATAACAACGTCATCCACATGTAAAAAAAAAAAAAAAGCTAAAAGGTTGAGGAAGCATTATCAATAAAAAAGAAGAGACCAAAACTCAATAATACGAACAATGAACACGGCTAGAATGTAATGACCGTGTTTGGAAAATAAAAACATTCCTATAATTCTATATACATATAAAAAATTTTAAAAATGCTTTCAGTTAAAAGTAAAAATAAAATCATCCTTGATAAGGGCTAAAGTATAGCTGCAAGTGCCCGGATATGCAAAACATTCGGACAACTTTTACATAATGTAAATCCAGAAAAGAAGAAACGAGAAGAAAAAATTAAACACTGTTAATTACATTTACTGGGCTGAATGTATTTACCGGTCTGAATAATTTTATATATATATATATATATATATATATATATATATATATATATATATATATATATATATATATATATATATATATATTATTAGTAATAATCTTATAAGTATAAGAAATTATACTCGTCCGAAAAACCTTTGGCGTCTTGATTTGCAAATAATCAAACCAATACGAAATGGGAAAAAAAATGTATAAAAAAAGAAAGAATCAAGAGCATGTACGTTAGCCGAAAATAATCGTCTAGCATGCAAGTCTAAAGTCCAAAAAAAAAAAAAACGATACGAGTAAGCAAAATAATTGAATAAAGTGCTCAATACGGTAAGTAGAGCAGACCTAGTTAAACCTAGAGAGCCAGACAAGCCTTCAAAGATTTCACCTAAGCGGATTGTCAGGGAAGGCTGGCTTAGTAGGCTTGTTTAGCTCTCTAGGTTTTACTTTTTTTTTTTTTTTTTTTTTTTTTTGGAAGTGCTATCTGATGATCCGGCGTCCTTTAAAAGGGTTCTGGTGAAATAAATTATTATAATGGTACCTTAAAGTGGTCTGTTTTCTTTAATATATATATATATATATATATATATGTGTGTGTGTGTGTGTGTGTGTGTGTGTGTGTGTGTGCGTGTTTGTGTGTGTATGTACGTGTGTCTCTGTGTTTGTGTGTGCGTGTGCATTAAAGAGAGAAAAAACTGAAACGTAATTTATACACTCAGGTGCACAAATGCAACATATCTTATATAGGTATCACTCAAGCACTAAACAACAGTTTCCCCACACAAAAACATTAAATTCCCAGTCAACAGAAAACACTTTGTGTCACAACACATCCACAAATGCAACAAGGGTATCTTTAAAATGACACAATTATACAACAGACGATTACTCTTACTCAAAATACAAGGGAAAATTTCTTAGTCGAATTTAACCAGTACTAAACAAATCATAAGCCCACACACATAAACACACAATATAGAGTCATTGTGGTAAAATGCACTACACGGACCACAAACACACACATCCACACACACGCACACACACAAAGACACCGTACAAACTGCATGAATTGACCTTTTTAAAGTTTCCTTACAATAATATAAATATATAATATGGAGAAAGAATACATACTCACATACTCGTAAAAACAAACACGAACCCTACACACCATACCAATATATATATATATATATATATATATATATATATATATATATATATATATAATAAAAATGATTAAACACTAATATTCCATTTTTTCAAAAAATATACATGTATGTGTATGCACCTATGTATATATATTTATATATTTTGCATATATATGTGTATATTTACCACTAATATTATATATTTGGGACGCTATTTCCTTGTAATAATAAAATATGGATTGAGAGTATATTTATACACACACATGAACCTTACAAACCATACAAATTATATACATATATAAATACATATATGTGTGTGTGTGTGTGTGTGTATTTACATAGATAGATAGATAGATAGATAGATAGATAGATAGATAGATAGATAGATAGATAGATACTATTTCCTTGTAATAATAAAATATATGAATGGAGAAAGAATATATATATATATACGCATATACTGGCTAAAACACACACACGCACTATACAAGAATAGAAGAAGAAATGAAGGGATACACGGGAACATAAAAAGATAAGGACAAAACTTCTTTTCTTTCCCTATCTCTGACCAAATATAATTCTTTTATTACCCCTAAATCAAAGGCATATTTTTTCGGCCAGTCCAAGACGGATTCTGATGACGATTGCTACACAGAAAAAACAATGGTTAAAAGACTTAACATAAAAAAAAAAAATTCCTTTACATAATATATATAAGTCTTCGCCTGATGAAGGTTACAAGACTCGAAACACGTATCTAGCTTTAAAACAACTATAATCTCTCCCATAATACAGACAATTTCTGATCATATTTTTAGTTTCGGATTACTTTCGTGTATACTTTTGTGTAAGACACATTGAGTAGTGTTGCGTTGACATCCATCCCAGACTGAGCTGGGCTATATAGATTCAGTTTTGCCCATAAGTCAAGATTCCTCTCTCTCTCTCTCTCTCTCTCTCTCTATCTATATATCTATCTGTTTACCTATCTCTCTCTCTCTGAGTTGTCGGTACAGTCCGAAGGGACGTATAAAGCATTAACGTTTGGCACTGGTCCAGTTACAGAAATTACCGGAAGTATCATCCAAGAGCCTTAGGGGCTCCACTCCGAATTTGTGTAAATTTTACTCTTTAGACATCTCTTCAACGGAAAATATCACGAAGGTAGTGAGTGCTTTTATTCAGAATTTTCTTGGAATTGCGGATCTACAGGGCGAGAAATCACAGGGTAATCTGCTATTTAAATTTTAGTTCTAGGGAATATGTCATTCCTTGGGAATTAATGTGAAATAAAAGAAATATATTATATCAGAATTTGAAATCTACATGGTGAACCCATTTCTCTAGCTAATAACACATGCTATTCGCTACAAATTCATGATTTGTGTAGAATCTATTCGATCATTTTCAAACACGCGCGCGCGCACGCACACACACACACACACACACACACACACACACACACATATATATATATATATATATATATATATATATATATATATATACATATGCCATATCGGTCTATTTTATCCTTAAACTTGCGAGCCAAATATGAAATAGATAGATGGAGATTGTGGTTAAAGGTCGCCAAATGCTCAGTGTGTGAAACTATAAAAAATTTCATTTCCAGAGATTCACGAGATATTTAACACATCTATCGAAGACGCTCTACACACACACACGCACGCACGCACGCACGCACACACACACACACATATATATAATTTGAATATTATTTGATGATAATACGACGTAATGGAATATATATATATATATATATATATATATATATATATATATATATATATATATAACAATTTAAAAAGCTCTAATGTAATATTAATATGCCGTCAATAAACCCGTGTCATTCATCGGCGAAGCATGACGTATTGACGTTTTTCTAATGGGTTGATATATTTGCCATATCTTATAAAATATCATATTCAATATACTTTCACACGCACACACCTGCGCGCGAGCGCGCACACACACACACATATATAAGGTATAGGATTTTATAACATTTTTATGTTATAATTTTCGAATAAAATAATATATATATATATATATATATATATATATATATATATATATATATATATATATATATATATACACTAACTCTACATTATTTCTCACAGTTAACCTAACTCTGCGTCAGGATAAGTTTTCAATCTCCTTCTGGCGATTGCAACCCAGAGTTGTGTAATAGGTGAGGGAAAAATGTATATATATATATATATATATATTATAAGTGGAAATGTTCGCAACAAGTCAGATGAAGCAATCTCGTTAGAAGCCGCTGTTGCAGGAAGTTAACTGTTTCGAATATATAAATGGAGCCTTGTTTCAGAATTGTGAAAAATTCTAACAGTTTTAAGCATTGAAAAATCATCACACAGAAATTAATTAATTTTTGTGCATTTGACAGGCTTCAAATATTTGAATCTTTATATTTATATATATTAATGAACCAGCGAAATCATCTGAGAATTGGCGGGGCGGTAAAATATCTTAGAATGAAATTTTGGCGTCGAGAACTCATCAGTTTACAGTTGAGTTGGCTCGATGTAACCGTAAGTTCTATGCTAACAGTTTCTTTTCTCCTATGTCGAACTCCCTTCTGGCTCCATGCTTTCCAGCAAATATTAATCTGCAAAAATTTAAAGGCAGTGTCACTCGCTATCTACTGTCTTCCTGATTACTCTTTTCAAATTAAGATCAGAACAATTAATAATGACAAGAAACTGTTCTTAATTTTTTCACACCCTGTAACCCCTTGTGTTTTAATGGCGTCATTGCCTTGCATGGGATGATACCGGTTAAGAGAAAATATATAGAGAGGGAGATAGTAATATATATATATATATATATATATATATATATATATATATAGAAAAAGTTTCAAATTAAAAATTAAAATGTTTTATTTTTGAAAGTATTTATTTATTTATATATATATTTGATATTTCAAATTGTCCTCAATTTTTCATCAGAAATTACTGTTTGTTACAAATAAATTAAAACAAACAGTTATTTCTGATGAAAAATTGAGGACAATTTGAAATATCAATATATATATAAATAAATAAATACTTTCATAAAATAAAAATTTTAATTTTTTAATTTGAAACTTTTTCTATATATACATATTAAGAAAGTATACGTGGCTTCTAATTATGCTATATATATATATATATATATATATATATATATATATATAGAGAGAGAGAGAGAGAGAGAGAGAGAGACTGAGAGATAGATACTAAGATATATATATATATATATATAGAGAGAGAGAGAGAGAAAGAGTGAGAGGTAGATAGTAAGATATATATATGTAGAGAGAGAGAGAGAGAGATAGTAAGATATATATATAGAGAGAGAGATAGTAATATATATATATATATATATATATATATATATATATATATATATAGAGAGAGAGAGAGAGAGAGAGAGACTTGCTGTTAAGGGAGCTCAGTTCTTCCGTGCTCAAAAAACATAGACACGCACACATCCAAGTTTCCTTTCCTCATAAATAAGTTTGCCTTTTCTGTACTCACTCTCTGTCGTAATCCCCTTCTCCTTCAACCGTACAACCCGTTGAAGAGTTTCATTAAAGTATATTGACCATGTCCAAGGCCCTGGGCTCACCCTGATAAACTATTAAAACAAATTTATCTCTAATAGCTGTCTTCTTGGATAATGATAATCTTATTATTGAACCCGTCGTCGTCGTCGTTTGTCTTCGCTAGTTCGATTAAACGCCTCCGCTTGACTTTCAAATCTGCCACCCCTTACACGTACCATTCTTCCGTCGGCACTATCTCGTCGAATGCCTCCCGGTTTGGAGTCGGCCAGCGAAGCATTGTCAAAGCCAATGTCAGCGTCAATGGCTTGTCGGTGACTCCCAGATAAAGAATCGCCTTTACGGGTTTAACTGACCTTCAGCTGATACTACACTTGGAAGTTAGAGATACAGCTACAGCGACATCTCGATCAATATATCTTCTCATGGGAGAATATGTTATGATTTTCCTATTGACTTCAGTCTTTGTAGTCAGTTCGATCCAAATATACTCAACACAATATGCCTGAATTTTCCCTCGTCATTTTCTTTCAGTTTTGTCTTTGCTGGAATGGTAGCTACATTGTAAGGGCAATGGTGTAAGGTCTAGAAAAGACGGATTACTTGCTGAAGTCTAGCAGCTCCTATTCTCTTTTTTTTCTACTAGTCACGTTAGCCCATATTCTTTGCCTTTTAGGGCTTACAGCGACATCACGTTGAAATTCGGCAATCGTACATTCACCGAAGTGAAGCAACAGCGATGTGCTGTGAGCTGGGATGTGCGGGTGGTGTAATGGATAACGTTTGGGAGTTGGAAATCGAAGAGCCGAGTTCCAATTCCATTCGTGGTCATTATATCCACTTACACGCAAATATACTTAGGAAAGTTATGTAGCTATATCATCTCTCCGACCTATGGGTTAGTTAGTACGACTGGTATAACTAAATCATTATCTCCAAAAAATCATTACAATCGAAAAAACATTCCGGCTTTAAATAACCTGCAAAATGTTGGTAAGCTGTAAAACACAAATCAATATGTGCCCTGTAATATTATTAAATGTATCATAGATCTTATTATCTGTTTGTTCCGCACAAATTTATCGATTTCAAACAATATGTTGGTTGATATTCTCAGATTTTATTTATTGCCTATTTTTTAATTATTCGCTGATTTGTGATACTAGTAATATTTACCCTTTTCTTATAAGACGGAACAGCCAGTGCTACTCGACTTACACTTTTTTCCAATCCCCAGCCATTAGGCTGGGATCATAATGCAGTCTCTGTCTCCTCAGATCTAACGGCAACGGTAATAATAGCTGTTTCCTTATAAGGTAACATTTGGCATTCATTGCTACTGTCGGTTTTAATGTTCAAAAACCTTTCTCTTAAAATCTTTTAGGGAAAAATGCTTCTCAATCCTGTAATTGTAATCTCTAGTGGCAGTATTGATGGAGGTTTATTTTCTCAAGTTTTGTTTGAAAATGAGTGGAATGTCAACATCTTGATTCTATTATTATTGTCAAGTTACTTGTACTCTATATTTTAGTTGTTGCTGTTGATAGTCCAAAAGTGACGTGGTTTCTGTTATTTGGTATAGTTCTTGTTTTAGATTATGTAACGACAGTCTATAATGTTCGAAGAAAGATGGTCATCGCTATGACCTACAGGCTTCATTCGTTCGAATCAGTTTTCAACAATTGACCAGAGAACGCGTTTATGTATAAATGACAGTTTAGCGATTTCTGTACGAGTTTGGCGCCATATGAAGATGAAACTATTTTTTCAAGTTAATCTTTAATTTCTGTAACAATTTGTTTGTTTTTTGTTTTGTTTTTTTTTGGGGGGGGGGCTCCGCCAATCCTATGTTCAATTTCCTTTTCTCCTATACTATACTTTGTTATGACTGGGTGTCATACATTGGGCATTTGAAATGATTAGTATTCACTAACTTCACATCTTGAATTGTTGTGATGGATTTTATGCAGACTAGAATCAAGTATCAAATTGATTTATTCACTCTAAATGAAGATATAATGAGAAAACTTGAGGCAACAGAGATATGATCCAATAGCAAAAAAAAAAAAGGCTGAGAATATCATGGACGGTGCATGTAAGCAATGAGGAAGTTTTAAGTGAGGCTAAAAGAACACATATACATAGAATCAAAAAGTGGCATGACATATCTGGGACGCATAACGAGCACAGAAGACTTAGTTAATTTGAAGTTCGTCAGAATGGTGGAAGAAAAGAAAAGAAAAAACAGTAAGCCACCTAACGTCATTTTGTAAATGACTACCAAACAAGGAGTAGGTGGGATAGTAAAAAGACAAACATTGCTAAATGATACAAAGGATCAGAAATAGTGGAGAGTCGTGGTCACCCATGGCCTTAATGAACATGACGAATAGATTTATCCGAACTAAAACTAGGATAAAAAATGATGTCTGAGATATATCGTCAGCTGGACTAAAAGAAAATATTCTTAAAGTTACTTATAGATAAAAATGTTAGATAATATTTCCTGTCTTTATTCATTAGGAACGTTATGAAAAATATATGTTTAGGAATATTAGAAAATAAGTGTTTTTCTAGAAATATATATTTTTAATGCCACACTGGATGATCATTACTCTCCACAGCTTTCTTTTCGTTAAATGTCGCTTTGATGCGTAGACGATCATGACTTACCGCAGGCTTTTCGTCATTATGAATTGTCATGACTTCTTGTAAAATTTTGTGGAGGGGTTACCTTTTCTTTCCCACCATTTCAAATTGAGGGTCATCTTTATCTTAAATTGGTTGTTATATAAGGCTTGTGAGCACAATTTTCTTGTTATTTAGCTCATAAATGTTGGGTGAAATTCAGACCTTATCTAAGAGCATTTTGAAAAACTTGAATTCAGCTCGTTAATTCCAATTTGTGCATCTAAATCACAATCCGGACATCCTTATTTTTAGCAATAATTAAAAGAAATAACGCTAAATAACACTAAGGAATGGTAGGTTACTATTAAAATATCAAAACACCGATGTGAAAAGACTTAATTGCAAGAACATTACTAATTTGTTCAGGTTCGCTTAAAACTTAATGACTTCCTTAGTAAAGGTCAACATTAAGATCGATAGCAAAAGAGCCTTTAAGGAACCGATTTGAAACTAATTATTTCTAGAATTATTCATTAACATAAATATTTCCTGCATGTTGAATCTCGATAAATGTGGATTTTTCCAAAAATGAACCATTAAAATCAGAATTGAAGTTCCCAGTCCACGTGATCCTATTAGACCAATGCGAATATTTCAATTATTAGCGATTACGATTGAATTTTAATAAGCTGGATATGAATTCTTGCTGTACTAACACTATGAATTTTAAAAGATAAACTTCATCGACAAAAACATTATGTATACATGTCAGTTTTTAAAACGCTGAATTTAAAATAATCAACTCAAATGAAATATTTATTAAAACATGATTTTAAAAATCATTAAGTACCTGTTTATATTGTAAAAACCATTTGTTAATTTATAAGGCCATAATACGGGCACCTCGAGGCGGTGTAATGATTAGCAAGCTTGTCTCGCTAAAACAATTACGACTGAATAGTGAATTCGGTTCTCACTGGGCACCCCATACTTTCGGCCTTGTGCCACATCCGAGCTACGCTTGGAAAATCCCTATAATACGGGCACCTCGAGGCGGTGTAATGGTTAGCAAGCTTGTCTCGCTAAAACAATTACGACTGAATCGGTTCTCACTGGGTACTCCATACTTTCGGCCTTGTGCCGCATTTAAGCCGGGCTTAGAAAATCACTATAAGGCCATAATATAATAAAGCTGACATGTTCAGATATTGCTTCGTGGCCGTATTGATTTTATTTTTCCTCTCTCCCTCAGCGAGAGTGAGCATCATGCTTTTGTCGCCAGAATACAGCGGTCTCTCCCATTTCTTTTAGAGGGTTGGACGGCCCCTACTAACATCAATTATTTTTAGTTTGTCTGTTTTGTTATATTTTTGTTTGGTTTCGTGTTCATCCCCTCCCCCGTTGTTGCTTATCATCAATAAATTTTTACATGTAATTTTAGATTCAAGAATTTTTATGCCATGGGGTGTTTTTTATAGGTTTCTCTGTGTGTATATTGATATACTTAAGAGTGAATGATGAAGGATAAGACTTTGTGGTGGTTGTGTAAATTTTAACGAATGAATGGGTCGTGACTCGGATTAACTATGTATAAGATAGTGTCAACCAGCCTCAACCCATTCCCCCTTCTTGACCTTGTGCTACAATTGCTGTATATATACGCAATAAATCTCGAGTGGCTAAAGCTCCTTGTTGTAAGTGGGAGTTATGTTCCTCATTTTAAATGGGAGAAATTTCTCAACACCGGGGATTCAAACCCTGCCGTGGCGTTTTCCTCATTTCCCTAAAGATTTTGTCGCGGTGCAATGCCGATGCCAAGGTGAAAATAATCCCAGGGGAAAATCTTCTCTTTCTAGATCGTTTATGACTGAACAGTAAGTTCCATTTTCGTTATATCTTAGCTACCGTGACGTGTGAGTAATTGGTAATTAATCCCCAGTCACCAGAGGGTGGCTGGATCCATTAAACCAAGGTCCCGAGAAGAGGAAGTGCCAAGGGCGCTTGAGCAACTTGACGATAAACTCACTTTAAACCTCTACCTTGTGTTCTATTCCGTAGAGTTGTGAAATCCAACCATGATGTATGGACTTCTGTGTTCTGCTGATGTGATGTGGGCGCATACAGATAAGATTTATAAAAGATGTCTCAAGTTGGGAACTTTTATTATCACTAGTACTTTCCTGGACAGGTGGACATTTATAAGGCGTCCGATAAAGCTCTTGAGATATATACTCGGCCCTATTGCTAAGTCAACATCGATTTGTTAAAAATCGATTCATTTAATTGTTTTTCATCTTACTAAGAAATTAGCAGATCAGTCTATTATACAATAAAGCAAAATGTGTTTATCTATCGGTCACGCATCCTGACTTACCAGACTTAGTCACTCGATACTTCATTGTTACTTTAAACTATGAAATTTTGTATACCAGTAAGCGAACATGTCTCATATTACTATAACAACAGTATATCTCATTAGTAAGTAATGAGACTAATTTTATTTTACTTCTTTTGTTTCGTATCAAGCTTGGGGAAATATTTACTTCTGAATAAAAAAAGTGTTAAATTCTTCCGCATATTTGACAATTTTGTTAATTTAAATATAAAATCCATGTTTGCTTATACAGAAAATAGAACCAAAATAATAGCAAAATTATTTAGATGCTTCTATGACTTCTACGAAGCAACTCGTAATATGACGTATGGTACACACACGGGATAAGGAAAAGGTAGATGAGTTTAATTATTAGTATGGCGAACTTTAGAAACATTTCTCTGTTTACTCGTGAAACTCACTTCCGGTTTCTTGCCACCGACAATCTTCAAAAATTTAAATACAACGTCAGTCGTAATCTTCTGCATCCCATTATTTTATTCGCATATGTCCCCACTAATGTTTTCTTGTTTTCTTTCATTCTCAGTAAGCCTTTGCCTCTTAGCGGCATTATCACTTTACTCGGATGAAAAGATTTTTAAAGATTTGTGAAATAGAGGAAAGTCTAAGAAATGAGTGCCGAAGAGCTGTGTCATATAACTCCTCTGATATCAGAAGTGGACAAACTACAGCTCGCCTGATAAGTTTTATGCGTCCTGCAAGAGCAAAAAAAACAAAACAAGAAGAAAAAAAATTGCTTTTTAAATGTTCATTAATATCAGGTCATCCCATAAGTTCTGTCCGAATCTTAACTTTTTGTTAAAATGAACAAAATTTAAAGAGTATTTTATATCTAATGGAGCTGAACATTATTTATATGTTGAGATGCATTTAAACTGATCAAATTTTATTTCAGAGAACAATAAAATTAAATTTTGTTTGATTAAAACCCTGCTAACATGGAAGTACCCAAGAACCATTTGAGATACATAATGCTTTATGAGTTCAAGAAAGGAAACTCAGCAGCCGAAGCTACAAAGAAATATTCACTCAGTTTATGAAAAGGAATGAGTGAATGAAAGAACTTGCAGAAGAAGGTTTGCAAAATTCAGAGGTGGAGATTTCACCCTTGAAGATGAAGATCGAACCGGACGTCCAGTTGAGTTTGATGAAAAGATTCTTGAAGGAGCCATTGAAGAAAATCCTGCTTTATCAGTTGAGGAATTGGCAGTGCTTCTCAGTTCAAACCATACAACTGTTCATCGTCATATTCAACAACTTGGAAAAGTTCCTAAACTTGGAAAATGGGTGCCTCATGAATTGTCTGAAAACAACCTCAAATTCCGAGTTGACAGCTGCTCTTCTCTCCATTCTCGCCAACTTGTTTCCCTTTTTTTCGAAAGACTTGTGACTGGCGACGAAAAACGGATCTTTTATCGAAATGTTAAGCGTCGTAGACAGTGGCTTGATAAAGGGGAGGGACCCCAGCCACAGCCGAGAAGGGAACTTCATGGGCAAAATGTTATTCTTTCAATCTGGCGGGATCGCCAAGAAATAATCCACTTTGAATTCTTACCACCAAATGCAACAATTAATGCTCAAATATACTGTCAGCAATTAGAGCGTTTGAACCAAGCTTTGAGGAAAAAAAAGACCTGCTCTAGTGAATCGAAAAGAGGTGATGTTTCATCAGGACAATGCGCGACCACACACAGCAAGAATCACGTCACAAAAGATCGAAGAATTTGGTTGGGAGAAAATTCCTCTTCCTCAGCTTAGGGAAGAAGTCTTGAAGGTACTTGAGAGTTGCAAACTCCTTATCTAGAGCTCTGACAAATTGTTTCATAAGGACCAATTTTAAGTGCAGTGGAGGAAACAATAGTTTCTGCAAGTCGTCCAACAGTGGCTCTCATTTGTCGTTGTTCCACACTCAACCTGACACTTGATAGTTTTTAAGAACTAGCAAATCCCAAATCTTAGTAATTCTTGGAATATATATTCTTGTAATATAAAAATGATAACATTTAAAAAATAAATTCTAAAACTGCTACCAAATATACAAGCCATGGCACAGGCCAAACCCCTTTATTTTACTTGGCTTGATTTTATCCCGCTTTATTTTTACCCTGCTGTACTACGCAATTGTTTATTTATATTTACTTTATTTTATTGTCGAAAAAGTTGCGTATTTCATTATTAAAGCAGTGAGAAATAAATAAATTTTCACCAATAACACTCATTTATTTACTGCTGACTTTGATCCGTCTTAATGAAACACCCTTATATATAATCCGTCTTAATGAAACACCCTTTATTAGCGTAAGAAAGAACACGCGTTAGGAGTATAGAACTGAATCAGACACTAGAAAAAACCGGAAACGCAATCTTAAACAGGAAACAAGGGATAAACCTCTACTTCTGTTCAAAGTTCAGGAGAGTGAGATACGTTCGATTATTTTATGATTTATTTCATAAACTCCATATTTTAATATATAATGTTTAATTCTTATTAGGATTTCAAAATATGCAACAATTTTTATTTCCCTTCTCACATTGATTACTTCCCTTTACACCAACACTGTGATCAAAATGTTGCTGCCATTTCCACTTTCGGCGTAAAAAAATTGCATAAATAAGGAATTAGTGTTTCAAAATATGTTGATTCGAGTTTTAATTCTGCACGAATGCATATTTCCCTTTGTACATTGGTCACTTTCCATTACTCGAAATCTTTGATGTAAATGCTGAGCTCATTACCACTTTCAGGGTAGAACATTTCAATCATTAAAGAATGTAATTATAAAATCCATTATCAAAACACTGGTTATTTATGAAGACAAAAGACAGCATTATAAATGAATAGCAACAATATGCAAATTAGTTAACTACTTTAAGCGGGAACCACTGTGTTTGGTATAAGAAACTTTCTGGTCGATATAAATTATAAACCCGCATTTATTTGATGTCTTAGTTTTATGTCATATTTATTCAGTCATGCAGGCCCACACATGAACAAACAAAAATTTTACATATTTAATTAATTTCGAGTGTTTCAAACAGATCCACAAACAATTGCTTTGATTGATTGATTTGTTTTCTACGGTATATCAACCCTTTGAAGATTGTATTTAAAGCCAGAAAATATTTTTAGATTGTATGAATATTTTTTTCTTTTGGAGATGACAATGATTTAGTAATACAAGTCTTATTAATTAACCCATTAGTGGGGAGAGAAGCCGGGGATTCATCCCATACCGACGAGTATTTGGACATAAGTGAGTATAACGAACCCAACAGGAATTGGAACTTAGTTCTCCCGATTAAAAATTCCGATCCATTATTCATAACACCACCCGCACATTCATGCTTAAAGCCCCTGTTATTCATAAGCGGACACCCATCTAGATACTGACTAAGCTTGACGTTGCTTAACCTACCTGAAAATGGTTGTTTCTTTAAGAAAAAAATGTCGTCCATTGTAAGTATTTTTTTTCTGAATCATACAGAGCGTGACCGATTTTTGCATCCTTCCCACGACTAAGAATTTATTTTCAGACAAGCCAAGCATCATCAATAAAATCTGTCCGGTTTGCGTTGGCGACAAATTAAGGAATTTGTGAAGTTCAGTTTCCAAATTTCAAATAATGTTTGCAAATTGGAAAATGTTAGAGATAAAAAAAAACCGTAAGTAACGGAAATCGAATCGATTGCAAAAGAAGACATTATCAACGAGAAAAGCTTTTGCAATATTTTTCGTAAAAAAAACAAAAAACGTTTTTTATAGAAACGCTTCATAAATTGCGTTTCTATTTCCCGGCTTGCGTCATGGCAGCAATTTGAGTCAGTTTTATATTTGACGAGAAATGACAATATTCCATGCAATTTGTTTTTAAAAGATGAAAAATGATTTTTTTTTTTTAAACAAAACGAATTTGTTTCAGTTTATAATTAAATTGCATTCTTATTTCAGCTACATCATTTCGTTGCGTTTATATACACCATAATATACGTCATAGATATTTATATTTTCTTTAAAAAAAAAAATTACATTTGTCTTGAATTGCTTCTAACTTGCATTTTTTTTTCATTTCGTCTTAAAAAAAGCAAATTAAATATTTTCTTCAAAATAGGGAATAAACACTTCTGTACACGAATGAAAATTTCCCACACACATACGTAAACAATAAAGCATTCTCCTTGACCTCGTATCTCGGCTTCAGTCACTCTCCCACTGCTGTAACATAGCGTCGCTGTGCCTTTTCTATAATTATATTCACGGTAATACTTCTGATGAGCTATCCTCTTTGGTAAACTGATTCACGAATTTATGCACAATACTAGATTGGCAGATAGGTAAAAAAATTACACTGTTGTAATGGCTAAATGTAACCGTAAGTTCTATGCTGATAATTTCTTCTCACGCACTTCTCACTTGCAAATTTCTCGTCCGGTATCTTGCTTTCCTATTAAGTACGACTATCAAATAATTAAATGCAACGCCAATCATCATCTGTCTCCTGGAATTCTTTTCTTGTCTTTTGTTTCTTTCACTCTCAGTAACCCTGTGCATCATAGTACCCTCTATTGTGCAGCTTCGAGTTAAATGATTAAAACACACACGCATATATATATATATATATATATATATATATATATATATATATATATATATATATATATATATAGTTAATCCTCGGGGAGCCAGACAACCTACCAACGTTTCACCTAAGCGGATCGTCAGGGAAGGCTGGGTAACAAGGTAAAGAAAGAACGGAATATACTGATTGTATTAAGCACTTTATTTAGTTATTTTGGGTACTCGCATCGAGGCTTTTTTCTTTGGGCCTTGGACTTGCATGCTGGACGATTATTTTCAACTGACGTACATGTTCTTGGTTCTTTCATTTTTTATACCTTTTCTTTGGTATTGGCTTGTTTATTTGCAAATCAATTCACCGAAGGTTTTACGAGCAGTATAGTTTCTTATACTTATAAGATTTCTATTCATTATATATATATATATATATATATATATATATATATATATATATATATATATATATATATATATATATATATATGGTTTCTTCTCATATTAGTATCTACTACGTTTCTTCTCATATTAGTATCTACTGAAGCACAAGATGAGACAGTCCATATTTTAGACAACGTATGGACTGTATAAAATATGGACTGTCTCATAATTGCTATTGTCAGATATATTTAGCAAAAATTTAAATTATTTAACGGTCAGTCTCAATTCAGTACTTGTAGTTTGTTCTGTGCATGAACATCCGAACCGTTCTACTGGTGAGGAAAATAGGTATATTTATTAATATATAGTTTACATATCGTATTATACTGCATCGGGCACTATATTATTATTAACACTATATATATATATATATATATATATATATATATATATATATATATATATATATATATATATATATATCCGTTAGTATATAATCCATGAAGATCATAGTAATATAGAAATATCAGAACTGATCCACAAACATTCACACACACAAACACGCAAACAACACACACACACACACACACACACACACACACATATATATATATATATATATACTAAAAAAATAAGAAATCTTGGTACGCTCAACAGACTACCAGCCACAAGACGTCAGAAATATAACAAATATGAAAAAAACAAGAAAATCTTTAGACAAAAAAAAATTCGAACTAAGAACGAAGAAAAGATCAAACTGCAAACGCATATCTAAGCAGTAAATAACAGTGCTCAACGCCTCGGCTATACAGATAGAGCTCCACACGCTCAACCCATAACGAGGCACAGGTTGACTCGCTACTTAAGTTCAACACTCTCGCGATCCTCAGGCGAGTAGAACGCTACATATACTAAAAAAAACACCGCTAAAATAACTACACATAACTTTTTTCTGATCCACAAATATTTCTACTTAATGGCCTCTCGAATAATTTGAAACATAGCCGTTAGCGCCTGGCTATTAACCGTTAACATAATACAATAGATCCATAATATACCATTGTTCCACATGTAGCAATAAAATACAAAGCTCGCATCTACAGATCATTTGGACGGCTTTTATACACTCTATGTCCAGAAAACAAATCATTTGGATGAAAACAAGAAAAATTGAATGAAAAGCTTAATCGCAGTGTTTTTTTTTTCTGTTGTCTTCAGTTGAATTAGTATAAAATAGAGTTTGTTGCCTAAATACACAACACACACACGCGCACACACACACACACACACACACACACACACACACACACACACATATATATATATATATATATATATATATATATATATATATATATATATATCAGTTTTGTGTATGTGTGACATAGCAACTCGAAAGGTATATCGTTGTTTGTTTTACATATAAAATATTACAGATAATCGTTTACTTTCTTTCACTCGGCAAAAATGTCATTTGGTTTGCAAGATTATATTTCTCTCTCTAATACAGGCGACTAACTGAAGCGTCAATTATTCAACTTCCAACACGATACAAATTTGGAGATGCCGTGGGGAATACTCCCTCGCTCAAACCGAAAACTATCGCCGCATGACGCATTTTACAGTTGAATTAATCAATGTGCAAATGTTATAAACCTTTTAGCATAATTTTTCACGCTGATATCATTCGACGATTTTTGCTGTTTAACGTCATTATTCCGTTAAAAGTTATAATCAATATAAAGTATGGTGAATTTAATATTACTGAAAATGTGATGATCATGCGTTTCAGATGCATTCACAAGCGATTAAGGAATTATTGATATCTAGAGAGTCGAAACAAAATATCATATTTCTCAAAATGGGTCGTTTTTAGTTTTGCTGGGTGGGGATTTATTTTATAATTTTTTTTTTTGTTGTTGTTTTTTTGTTTTGTTTTTTGTTTTTGTTTTTTACTTTTCGAGTTAACTGCCGGAGAAACAATATTCAAGAATTCGATGGAAAATGGTAATTGCCTCAGCATTTAGATCACAGTTTGTGAGTAAACGGAAGGAAGCAATGTTGATATTTTCGTATATTTTGAAAATCTCCCACGTATATAAATTATATAATGACATGCCAGATATGAAATAAACGAAATTATTAAACCTCCCGAACAAATTAAATCACGTCACTTTCACTAAAACCATTTGTCCTATGCGGAAATCATACAAACATATAGGCGACTGTCAAGATGCAAATTCTTGACAATATTCAGCAAGCGGCACTACTGGGAAGAGTCTGAAAACCATACGTCTATATTTCTGAGATGAGGTATTGTAGTTATTTACTTTATTTGCATTGTTCAGACTGTTCTCCTAATCTTTGTTACAATTTTCACGACGATATACTTCAAAATGGGATCAGACATATATCGACAGGACAAAGGCTTAGCAATGGGCTCGCCATTATCACCAGTAATGACAAACATATGCATGGAATACTTCGAAAAAATGGCATTACATTACTAAAGCCGACTCTATGGCTGAGATACATAGATAACAATTTTATACTCTGGCCACATCATGAAGAGGTCCCGCTATTACTGGATCATATAAACTATACAGCAGTGGTGAACGAAAACTTGTTCAGATAAAGGCGATAGCTGAAAGAGGCATGGTACGTGGAACTAAAACAATCTACAACTGTGGATGAAGTAAAGGGTTCAGTTTGAAATTCCAATCACCTGAAGAAGCCTGGGGTGTACAACGGCCGAAACGTCGTGAAATAAAATAGGAACAACAGTCCGAAAAATGTTAATGTTACCGAATTTTGCAGACACAAATAGCGGTAACGGTAATATTAGCCGTTTCCCCATGAGGGTAGTTTTGGAATTCATTGACTGTGTAGCCAGTACTGTTTTCGATTGCAATATATAAAATCTTTCTCTTAAAACATTTTGTTTAGTAAAACAGGCTTCTTATGTCCAGTAGGTCTTATCGCACATTCCAGTATTGAGGGGGGGGTTCTTCTGAACTTTGGCTTTCAAGTAGTGTTTAATATTAACATCTTGATTATGTCATACCTTTCTCTTTCGAATTACAGGTGCTATCCATTTTAATTGTTGCTGCTGTTGGTGGTCCTCATGTGATTCGATTTCTGTTCTTTGCTAAAATCATATATCGCCAGTCCACACTGTTTAAAGAAGGATGATCTTTGTCAAGACCATCAGGCTTTACTCGCTCAAAGCATTTTCTCCATTGATCTTTGAATGTGGCTGTATACAGCTGACAGTTTAAAAAACTTCTGAACGGGTTTGGCGCCACGTATGACATCCATATGAAAGTCTCGGTCTGACGAGGCTAGAATTACAGATGACAAAATATTCGTCTATTCAGCGGAGAAAGGGAAAAAAAGTAAAATGCGATAGATGAATATAAAACTAATTTCTGTCGAGTTAACGTTTTTTATTTTGTGTCCGATACTCAAGTTAAAAATGAAATAAAAACGACAAAACGAAAGCGATAGTAAATTTAATCGTTTATTTATACGCAAATTGGCTTATACAGAGGTCTGATCAACAAGTATGGGGACTTTGGCGATGGTAATAGAGCTAAAGTACGAAGAATGAAGCCGCTTTGTATAGACAGACCTTTAAATCTGTCTCGCTTGCACACAAAGTTATAAGATTATCATTTACTTCCGTTTTTTTATGGCAGTACTTGTAAGGAAAGTGTGTAGAATGTGGTCTCACCATACCAAAGAGGTTCCATCAGTGACAATGGGTACTGCGATAGTTTGAGGACAAGCACAGCTCGCTTGCAATGGTTTTGCCTCTTCAAAAATCAAATCTACCATGGAAGGGACTTGATTTCAAGAGGTCGAGAGAATCCAAGAGAATGCAACGAGCTACTTGCTTACTGTCCCCAAACAGGAATTCCAGGAATGATTCCCTCAATGAAGACGACACTGGATAAAGTGTGTGGTACAGAAGAGGACTACTTCGAAGGAGATTAAATGCTGAATTGATATGTGTGGAAGTTTTCTTTTTATAGCACTATTCCCGATACTTTTAGATCAACCCTCATATATATATATATATATATATATATATATATATATATATATATATATATATAGTTGTATATTTAGGCAGAAATCCTTCATTTATGCATGTTTCATTAAAAACGACAGACAAAGTACTACGGTTAAGCTTTTTTATTTAATTTTTCTTGTGAAAAAGAGCTATGATCAGATAGGTGTAACGTAAGACGTCTGGATAAGCATGTGGTTGTGTAACCGATGTAATTATTTATGATTCCGGTTACACCTATCTGATCACAGCTCCATTAGAACCCATTTAAACACACACACAGATTTACCAGACTCCATTAGAAGCATACTAGTAGAAAACACAAATATATTAACTGCATCCACCTGCAAAAAAAGACTAAAAATAATGGAAGCTTTAATAATAAAAAAGAAAAAGCCAACTCTTAACAATATTAACTACGAACAAACCCACAATGTGCTAGCCGTATTCGGAAATTAATGGCTAAAGGTATAGCCGAAAGCGCTCGGAAATATAAAACATTTGGACAGTTCTTATGCACCCTTTGTCCAAAAAAGAAAGCTCTTATTCGAACAGAAGAAATATTAAATAAAATCTTAACCGCAGTACCTTGTATGTCGTTTTTAATGAAACATGCATATATTATGTTTGTATGTATGTATATGTGTGTATTTATATTTGGGCAAAAACATTTCTTGTAAACATGTTTCGTTGAATATGGCAGACAAAGAAAATTTTATGTCAACAAACATAGACATGAAATGCGAAAATTCACACACACACACACACACACACACACACACAATATATATATATATATATATATATATATATATATATATATATATATATATAAATGTATATCTGGGCAACAACCATTCTTCTAAATATTGAATATTACAGAAAAAGGAAATTTAATTATTATTTTTATTTAGTTTTTCCAGTATTCTTACATTTTTTTCCGTAAGGTAGTACATAAATTGTCCGTATTATCCCAAGCGATTTCCGATACTTCTTTAGCCTTTTTCAAGGGGTGTGTTTTTAAGTGTTGTTAAGTTCTCTTCATTTTAAACCCCTTCCACTCACATCTCCTAAAATTCTCTCTGTTAAGGTTTAATCTCCCCGATTCTCTAGTATGTTACCCCTCATACTTACACTCTCTCTAAATTCTGTTTTATTTATTTCGGAGTTGTTTTTTCTGTTTTCTTTTTGAATTTGTAGGTCTGATGAATTGGATCGTATTTACGATTCCAATGAAATAAATTATGACCATGGAATATTAGTGTTTAAGCTTTTTTTATTATATATATATATATATATATATATATATATATATATATATATATATATATATATAGGACCTCTCTTACAGCAAGATGTTTGCGATAATGTGTTTTCGACAAGTATATTTCTTAAGAGTTCTTGTTATATCATTGTGGGAAGTTTATATATATATATATATATATATATATATATATATATATATATATATTTATTTCTCCCACACTACGTGTGCGTTCCTAGCTCTCGATAGCCTTCAGTTGTTTATTGCTTTCAAGTTTGTCAAGTAAGATTCTTGCTCGTTGTAACAGATCCTTATTTTAGATGTGCCAGTTTAGTGTTACATTTTCAAAGCCTTCATTTCTCATTATATATTCACATAATTTCAGTTTGTTTTTAATTTCTTTGTAGTTTCTGCCTTCCTTGAGCTGTGACTTGTTCACAGTTATGGCATATGACAAAAAGACTGGAAACTGGGTTCTCTCTAAGATGAATGGCAAGTTAGAGTCGCTTGGAGCCGGCTTTATTCTGGGAACTAAGACAAGTCTGTCAATTAGAGGGCCACTAATCAAGGAAGCCTCAATTGGAGGTTGATGTATGCCCAACACTCTTGTACCATTTTGAGTTCATGTTGGATAATCTTATGAAGAAGCATTATTATTGCGCCGGGTTTTAAACTCAGTTTGTGAAGAGGCATTACTGAGGATGTCAAAGTGTTTAGAAATTCACGTGGGTAGAGTTCAGCCTCAACAGGATCATCTGTCAAATCTTTATCTGTACGATAATAGGTTCAGCAGTCACCTGGAAGTTGTCCCAAAACTTCTTCATTGATCAGGAGGCCTTCTAAGTTCTTTGGCGAAAGAATAACTCTGCTCCTTCTCTCTTCCTCAAATGAATTGTTGAAGATATCCTCCACCAGACAACGCATGAAAGTTGAGAAAATTTTTATGTCACTAAAGATTAGGGTATTGTGAAGCTGCTTATATTCTATTCCTATGTTGCAAATTCCTTTTGTTGTCCTTATGTTTTGGCTTAATCTGTATTGGATGAATATCAACCATAGAAGAGAATTTGTAATACAGATTTCAATGATTGCCTCACGACTTCCTCATGGCAATATGGGTAGGACTTGTCTAAAATTTCCCCCACCCCAAGAGCGCAACTTTACCATCAAAACGGCAGCAATGCCAGTGATATCTGGCAAGGATTTATCAATAGCATGAAGAGCAAATGAAGTCTGATCCAATATGATCAAATCCAGAATTCCTAAATAATTTGCTTGGTCTGAAGTGTCTGGTACATTAAAAACGCTGACCTCTGTGAGTTGGACAGGCAATTTGAACAATGGATAGCCTTTCCACATGACAGTAGTGTAGAGGCAATGCCTTTCAAAACCCCACAACACACGTTGCAGTTGTTCCTTCACAGATATGAAAGAATGGTATTAAACATACAAAAAACATATAAATTTTACCACAACATCCTAGTGCATCTACATAGAAACAGGAATTATTGGGCACCTCTCTTCTCATCAACAGATTCAAGCAAAGCATTAGAGATCAGTCTCTGTTCATCAGTAAGTGGTACAATGCCTGGATAATCGAGATCTTCATGATGGTCAAGCTCTGGTAACTCCAATAGGTTCAGGCAGACCAATTGCTAAACAATGCCATTCTCTATAAGAATTGCTCCAATTGAGTGCACTGCCAGGTTTTCTGCATGGTCTGCATTAAAACCTTGGTTCAAGAATTCTTCAATCATGGATTCCTTACGACGGGTTCAAAAGTGAAGAGCATTTGCAGGGTTCATATACGTGCAGCAAACATAATACGAAACTGCATGCGACAGGCATCAGCTTCTAGCAATGCATGTTCCAGTGTGTCATTGCTTGAGAGAAGATCATATCTCTCTCGGTCATGGTGCCTTAAATGGGGGTAAGATTTCTCCCTCTACATTGCGCAAATCCTGAAAGCTCACGGCGCCTGAAATATGCAGCAGCAATATTCGCAAATTAAATTTTTTCTTTGTCTCTAGGCTTCACTGTATACATTCTACTGATGATATTCGTATTCCTTTGTTTAGTGTCCATTTTATAGAGCTCTTATTAAACACATCATGCAGCGGAATATCAGGGTACAAGTGATTCCTTGCATTATCATCATCATGCTCATTCAGTTTAAGCCATGCATCGAGAGTAGTGTCACAGTCCCTCTGTGTCTGAACAGCTTACTGTGCGTTACTTCTGTGAAAGAAAACTATTTGCTGGCCTTCAAGATGTATAGGAAGTCTGTAGACATTGTGAGATATGTTATGTAGCTTGAACTCTGACAGTCTCCATATAGCTTCTGGCGGAGAAACATATCAGCAAGCAAGATAATTAGTAATATCATCGTGAACTTGATTCTGCTAACGATCTACTGCTAGGTTGTCCCGTACTTCAGCAGAAGCAGTGTTATGTCCCTTGTACACGTATATATTTAATACTTTTCACTGATGAACCAATTTCTACATTAATGTGAATTCTGTACTTTTTCAGCAGGTCGACATTGTACGTCACAACGTTCCTATTGTCAGTATTATTCTTCCTGAGTGACCACCAACTTGAAATGTGACCCCGGTATTGCGTCTTCTGTCCTCTGGATAGCAATTCAAATTCGGAAGCGTTTCATCTCTTTCTTTGGGAATTTATTTTAGAATTTATTTTAGAATGAGCCATGTTCCACGCAAGGGGAAGAAGGAATATCTGTTCCGCAAGGACCATGTATCATCCATTTATTTATTTTTAATAAATCATGCAAGATTGGATCATCATTGGCATCAGGAATTTCAGCTTTTACGATCCTTTGTATGTCATCGCTGCCTTATATTTTTTTTCCGTAGAGCCTCATTCTCACGCGAGCAGCTTCCAGTTTTTGTTGCCTGTTCATGGTGAATGTAGTTTGTAAGCACAAAAGTAGGAACCTTCACTTTTTCACGATACCTAAGTTTTAAAATGATTTTTTTATAAATATTAAAGTTTCCTTGAAGCTTTCATTTCATCTTTAATAAAAAGCTAAAGGATTAAATTTACTATTTCCAGTAAACATAATACTCCGGTGTATTTCGAATAGAACTTATGGTGATTTGAATCAATTTTTTGGTCGCTCGTAAAATCGGCCGTTTTTTTACATATCAACAGATTTGTAAACAAAAGTTAATTCCCGGTTTTAAAAACATTGAAAAAAATATTACTAAAATTGTGAACACACGGTGTTGAAAACCATTGACAATAACTAAAATGAGAAAACTAATTTCAAATGCGAATGAAATAAAGTCTAAAAATAAATTAAATTAGATTTAAAATTAAATTTAACGTTTCAAAACAACTCTAACAAAAAAATAATAAAAACGAAGAAACAAATTTAAAAAAAAAAAAATTATAAGACTAATTTCAAAGGAAATTGCAAAATGACATGTAAATTCAAAAATCAGAATTTTAAATAGAAATTTAATTAGAAATATATGTTAAAGTAATTTTTTTTACTAAAATAAAATAAATACATAAAATAAAAAAAAAACTTACTGAAATGGGAATTCAAAAAAGTAAAACTTACTTAAAAAGCCTGTTACGACACCATGAAACACATAAACGAAATGAACGAATTCCGGTCCCAAAAAGTCGATTGAGTGAGTTTTCCCAGTAAGGATATTCAAATTTCAAAACAACTCTGATAAGTTGTTGTGGATTCCGTGAATGGAATCCTGCACGCCAGTAATTGAGATAGAAAAATAAGTGTATTAAACGTAAGAATACAGACTTGAAGTGAAGATTAGTAGTCCAGGAATGCGGGTTAGTAGAAAGTATATGTACAAGTCTCTGTAATTAAAGCCGTAATATCTCTCTCTCTCTCTCTCTCTCTCTCTCTCTCTCTCTCTGGACTCTTGTGTAACTCTCTGAGAACACCCTGTGTCTATCTTCGTATCTCTCAACCTGTCTCAACGTATCTCCACGTATCTCGATATTTAACAGTCCACCCACGAGGAATATATGTGGCACAAGGCCGAGTTTAAAATGGGTTTTTCCGATCCCGTAGGCTCGGCCAAAAATATCCCCTTTGAACCCGCCTAGACGGGTTCAGGGCCTGTCTACCTCCCCGGACGAAACTTTGCTCTTCGGTAAAGCTCAGTCCGGGTTCCTCTCTGCCAAAGCAGAGAGTTCGACAGGCGTCGAGACTGTATCTCAACGTATCTCGGTATTGAATATTCCACCCACGAGAAATATATGTGACACAAGGCCGAATTTAAAAAGGGGTTTCTCCGAGCCCGTAGGCTCGGCCAAAAATATACCCTTTGAACCCGCCTAGACGGTTTCAGGGCCTGTCTACCTCCACGGAGGAAACCTTGCCCTTCGGCAAAGCTCCGTCCGGGTTACTCTCTGCCAAAGCAGAGAGTTCGACAGACGTCGAGACTGTATCTCGACGTATCTCAACAGCAGGTGCTCTCTCTGTCAGTATAAGTATACTTTGGACGAGTCCATCTTATGTAAAAAGGGGAGAGCCCCACAAAAATATGTTAAAGTAAAAATTATTTTTTTCTAGAAATTAGGTTCTAATTAGTAATGGGAAGACAACCTTAAAACACATGACCTGTTAACGATACTATCATTTAGAGGCTACCCTAAAAAGTTTACTGAGGTCAATTTAATTTTTGGAAATTTCATGAACTGTTATGCTTCCTTGAAAGTGTTGTAGCATACCTACGGACGATAATGGGTATGTCCCCATTTACATAAATACAGTAGTAAATACTGGATGTTGGTCTGCAGTTAGAGATTCATTGTGGAATTCACATGACTCACTTCTATCCGTTTACTTCTTTTACGCGCCGCTGGCGAATCTTATATGTGTTGTTCGTGTCATAAGTATTATCGTTTATTACCAACCTTCGTGCGATTATTCTATTCAGTAACCTTCCCGAGTTTACAACAGAAAATCGCCGGCATTTGTTGACGCCCCGAGTGAGATGGAGTGGGTGAAGATGTTTCTTTGAAATTCGCCGCCAGTGAGACGCAGAATACAGATCAGTACTGAACAGTGTAAAGGACGGACTAAGTAACGAAGGAAGTGCAGGTGTATATGTGGATATGGCATTATATTTTTATGTATATTTGTATTTCAAACTACACACTGGATGCGTATATATGTAAATGAATTATACCATATATTTACATTCGGAGCTATGAGTGGCCTGATGATTGCATCTAGCATGAAACAGACTGTCGCCTCTAAGTGTTGACTTCTATGTTCACTTTTATATTTACACACACTCTATCTCTGATATTGAGCACTTTATCCAATAAATATACATCTTAAGACTATATATATATATATATATATATATATATATTATTATTATTATTATTATTATTATTATTTTGTATTGTTTTATTTTATTTCTTTCAGTAAATAAATCGATTGATCCGCTATCATTACAAAACGGAGGAGATAAATATCAATATTTAAATTATTCAACGGTCGGTGTGTGGGTGGTATATATGTGTGTGTTTTCAAAGAATTGTGGGATATATTTTTATTACATTTTTTATTATTTCAAACGTTATTATAGCGGATACATCTTATTTGAAATAGACGCCCGATTTTTATTTATTAAACAGTGGGTCTCACGACTATCAGTCTACCTATTCGAGAAATCTAAGTAAAGATATTAAGTGAAGAAAAAATAAGCTTTCTTTCTTGTGAAGTCCGGAAGAGAATTTTACAAGCGAGAAGGACGAGAGAAGAAACAGTTGCCATAGGACTTACGGTTAGGCTAAAATCCATAAAGTCTAGGTACCATAGAGCAAATTCACAGTTACGAAGAAAATATTTACAGAAAAGGGACAGGGAAGCTACGTGACAGCCGTGGGAAAGGGACTGAAGCTGAGATGCCACGTCAAGACCAGTAACATTACAGATTCTTATCATAATATTATCAAGAATTTCTAAATAAACAGAAGCACAAGACAAGATGTGGCAGCAATAATCAAAGCACATGGACGAATGGTAAACTTATAGATATGTAAGAGAGATCATGTCGAGAGAAAATTGTGCCGTATGAGATTGACAACAATATTTAATCATTTTACAGTTGAGTCGGCTAGATGTAACCGTAAGTTCCATAATAAACAAGTTCTTCCCTTGCACTTCTCGCTCGTTGATGTCTCTTTCGGCTTCTCACTATCCAGTGCACTTTGATCTTCAAAAATTTAAATGCGTCCTCCATCATTATCTTAATTCCTGTTCTTTTATTCTACTCTCTCGTTAATAATGTTTTCTTTTTCTCACATTCTCTATTTAACTGCCTTACGTCTTAATGATTTTGTTGTATTGCTTGGGATGAAATGATAAAAAATATATGTGAAATTACATAATTAAAATTCGACGTTTGTTTTTTTTTTATAATTTAACATCGGGAAATGTAATGAAGGAAAAATCTATAGTACATTGTCTTACGTTATTGAAATTCAAATCTGAAGTGAATTCCTTGAACATTGAAGGCAAATCGAAGATATTGGTTTGGGCGCTTAGCTTGTTTGATTTTAAGCTAAATAAAAATCGATTTCAGCGATAATGTAACGTTAACGGAATATCAAATACAAGAAATACCTTCATATGAACATAATATACACCTGAAAATCAGAAATTATTAATAATAAATCAAAATCCAATTAAGGTCGTATTAAGTAAGATGCAAGTGGAACGAGTCCTCGAAATAATTTGAAATTATTAATAAAACCTAAGTTAAATTAGAACGTTTTTTATTGTTTATTTCACTTATCCAGTTTAAGCAGCTATTGTATAGAATATGGTGATTGGCTATTTTCGATATAAAATTCGAAAGAAAATTGCGATTCTTTGATGTCATAGGGTGCAATCTAACCTGAATATTAATAAAAATCGAAGTTATAATCGATATCAGTCTACATAAAAACGTCTGCTTAGTATAAGAATATTTTTGAACAAGAGGAACCTTATATACCAAGTATTTTACGAAGTAGGACTTCGAATAAACTTTTCTGAAATAGAAAATATATGGAATATTAATTGGAATTTCAAAGGCACCTACCCAGAATTCATTATAAAAATCCAGACTTTGGAATTCTAAACACTTCATTGTATGGATAACTTATAACAATTTTAGTATATAAGAAAAGGAAATTAAACATAGAATAGGCTGAAAAGACATGAATAAAAACATAATGCATCTTAAACAATAAAAGATTTAGTCTGAATTACAATGTTTGTTTTTTTTAAATAAGGTCCATCCTGTATAAGGTCATGGAGTCACTCGAGGTAGAACCACGTTAAGGAGTAGTTTAGACGGATAGGGGGATTTAGGACGGTGAGAGGTTCGCCACATTCTGTGAGGGAGAGGTTGGAAGGTGGAAAATAATTATCCTCCGACAAGGACTCTGAGACGCTTTTGTACTATATAATGGCTGGAAACTGAGGACTTGGCAGCTGCCGTCCAAATATGACAATACTCAATTTTCAGTCTGATCTGGCTCTTATAAAGATAGAGGATGAAAAGAGGAGTCAGGTAATTACTAAAACTGTACAAGGAGCCGATCTTTTCACTTATATCTTTGCGATGGACGTATATAAGAGTTCCACTTGAAGTGCCTCTTGGAGAGAACATTCTTTCATCCTGACCACCGGTAGATTGTGGTCTGAATATTTTAGTTTAGCATATAACGAAATTGAGCTCGGGATACGTTGTGTTATGAAAACTTTTGTCCAGCAACGGAAGATATCAAAACCCAATAACTGAGACAAAATATTGAATTGAAAACACAAGTGATATTATTAATTAGCCTTGTCCGATCTAGACTTTCATACAAATATGACTGTAGTCCAAATCGTTCAGAAATGTAGGGTTATTGAAAAGTAACTTCTCATTTTATGTATCATGGACTCTCCCATATTTTAAAAAATTATAGTTATTATAGAGATCATCATATTTAAAATAGGGAGTTACTTTTAGATCACCCCGTATATAAACAATCATTTGTATACAACCGATTCCTTAAAAAAATAGCTTCAAATGAATAAATCCGAAAAAGCTTAAAAAAGTGATTTTTGATCAAATCTTATAGACTGCCGCAACAGAATCACAAATAAAAAGGTGTACCAAATGACAAAAAAACACATCACCTAAACATTTTCAAATGTGACAGTTTCTTTTATTGCAATTCAGCTTATGGATCTCTCTTCGGCTTTCTTGCTTCCCAGTGAACTTTGATTTTCAAAAATTGAAATGCAATGTTAGTCATTATCGTCTGTCTTCTTGATTGCTGTTCTTTTATTTCCCTCTTTCCTTAGTAGTAGTTTTTCACATATTCTCTAAAACTTAGTAACCTCTTGCATCCTAGTGGCTTTATTGCCTTGCATGGGTTGAAATGATTAAAGAAATATAAAATACCAACAACAAAATATGAATAACATGTGTAATTAAAACTAAAATAATGATGTAATCAAGCTGTTAACGTTCCACCCTTCCGGAAAAAAAAAACTTTTGAAAGGAAACGCTCATCAATATTAAAAAAGAACTATAACATTTAGCGGGTTTGAGGAGTCTAAAAACTATTTTCAGAAATTTCAACATTACCATTACTATAAGAGCTAATGTCAATTAAATAAACTAAAACACAGAATATTAATCAATATTGAGGACAAAATTTATCCTTGATATCGGTTAATAGATTAGCTTTAAATACTCTGATCCCCAGATTATTTTGACTTGATATCCAAAAGGGGAATCACTTGTACGGATACAAGAGAAGATTAATCACAATGCCTTATCAGTTTTCTTCAATGAAACCTGAATAAAAGAGGGATTACTTCGCAAATAGACACAACGCGAACACACACACAGACACACGGACACACGCTTTATATATATATATATATATATATATATATATATATATATATATATATATATATATGTCCCTTAAGAAAATCCTATTCTGAAAACACAAAAATTCTATGGAAATGAAATTATCGTCTACATCTCGCTGTGAGAGAGGCCCTCTAAATAAAACATCTAGATCCCACTATCAACCTCATCTTACTCAGCAGTGGTAATGGGGGGGTGAATAAAAAAAAGAAAGAAAGACGCCTACGATGCTCGGAACGAACTTCCCTACTATCAGGTAATCCCATAAGTTCTGTCCGAATTTCTGAACGAAATTTAAAGAGTATTTTATAATGTCTAATGGAGCTGAACATTTTTTCTCTGTTTAGATGCATTTAAACTGATCAAATTTTATTTTAGAGAACAATACATTTTGTTTGATTAAAACCCTGCTAACATGGAAGTACCCAAGAATCATTTGAGGTACATAATGCTTTATGAGTTCAAGAAAGGAAACTCAGCAGCCGAAGTGGCTAGAAACATTCACTCAGTTTATGAAGAGGAATGTGTGAATGAAAGAACTTGCAGAAGGTTTGCAAAATTCAGAGGTGGAGATTTCACCCTTGAAGATGAAGATCGAACCGGACGTCCAGTTGAGTTTGATGAAAAGCTTCTTGAAGCAGCCATTGAAGAAAATACTGCTTTATCAGTTGAGGAATTGGCAGTGGTTCTCGGTTCAAACCATACAACTGTTCATCGTCATCTTCAACAACTTGGAAAAGTTCCTAAACTTGGAAAATGGGTGCCACATGAATTGTCTGAAAACAACCTCAAATTCCGAGTTGACATCTGCTCTTCTATCCATTCTCGCCAACTTGTTTCACCTTTTTTAGATGGACTTGTGACTGGCGACGAAAAATGGATCTTTTATCGAAATGTTAAGCGTCGTAGACAGTGGCTTGGTAAAGGGAAGGACCCCAGCCACATCCGAGAAGGGAACATCATGGGCAAAAGGTTCTTCTTTCAATCTGGTGGAATCGCCAAGGAATAATCCACTTTGAATTCATACCACCTAATGCAACAATTAATGCTCAAATATACTGTCAGCATTTAGAGCGTTTGAACCAAGCTTTGAGGAAAAAAAGACCTGCTCTAGTGAATCGAAAAGAGGTGATGTTTCATCAGGACAATGCGCGACCCCACACAGCAAGAAACACGTCACAAGAGATCGAAGAACTTGGTTGAGAGAAAATTCCTCATCCGCCTTATTCTCCCGATCTTGCTCCTTCAGACAACCATTTGTTTCGTAGCTTACAGAATTATTTCGAAGAAACAGCTTTTGTAACACAGGAAGAGGTTAACACTGACATTTGTGAGTTCTTCGAATCAAAGCCAAAAGAATTTTACAGTAATGGAATTAGTAAGCTTGTTAATAGATGAAAGGAAGTCATAGATAACCAGGGAAAATACATTGTTGATTGAATCTGTAATTAAATCTAACATTTGGTAACTTGTTTTCTTTATTCAAAATTCGGACAGATCTTATAGCATGACATGATATTATTCAGAACAATACAAAACACTTCTTATATAACAAAACCTGAAGAGAAATTTACAGCAACTAAAAACAAACCCCCTGAAAATGGCTTAAGAAATGGGCAAGAGGGCTTGGAACAATGTACAATATGGATTATTATTTTTGCAATTCCTTATTCCCATCAAACGGGAAAATATGTAATAATTCTGGAAAAACTAAATAAAATATTAATTAAATTTCCCTTTTCTTTTATATTCAACAAAACATGATTGAAAGAATGGTTACTTCCCAAATATACCTGAATATATATATATATATATATATATATATATATATATATATATATATATATATATATATATGGACTCTCCCGTCGTATTCGACGTATGATGGTCAAGCATCTCAGTTCCTAGGAACACTCAGCACAAACACCAGCAGATATGATTTGATTATAGTGATGAAAGCTTTGTGAAGAACCAACCTCTCTTTTGAATATTTGATATGATATATATATATATATATATATATATATATATATATATATATATATAAAAAATAGATATGTTGGTTAATAAAACAAGGAAAAGGAAAAAGGTGCCAATCATTAATCACAGGACAGAAATGAAGCACGGAGATTAATGTTATTACTCCGGAATTTTCGAGCACGCCTGTGTCCTTCATCACCGGTGCGAGAAATAAACAGAAAAATGGGTAAGACTCACCAACGGTGTTTGTTTTTGCTTGTGTGCACTCGTTGTCGATGGTATTATTAGTATAAATCCGATTCCTGCTTTATTTCTCGCTTGCGAAAGTTTTTTGAAAATTATCGGGGTGATCGCATTAGTCTGTTTTGTCTTTATCGGCGTGGATGGTGGGGGAGTGTGATTTTAAATAAGAGGAAGAAGTTTTTAGGATTTGGGGTGGGGAAGACGTCCCTTATGTGATCAGTATTGATAGATGTGACTAGATAGGTAGAGACTGAGGAGGAATAAAAAGAAAATGAAAGGGAAAGAAAAGATAGGAACTGCAAAAAAAGAGATAAAATATTTCGATAAAAACTCTTTTGGAAAACTATAGTCAGAAAATGGTGTGTGGGGGGGGGTAGAAAAAATAAAGAGATAGAAACACGATTGTAGTAATCACAATCCATGAAGGAAAAAGGAGAAACACGATTGTAGTAATAACAGTGCAGGAAGGGAAAAAGGAGAAAGGTATCTGCAAAAATAGATGCTTTGTGTGTTTAAGTGTGACAAGTATAAATAATCCTTAACTATCTTATAAAATTTCGAAATCCTAGGTGTAAAATCAGAAAAATATAGTGGGGGGGGGAGAAATTTCTGTTAAAAGTTTGATTATAAATGTGTGTGGAGGGGGCTACTCATTTGAGTAAACCCAGATCTCTGTTTACACCGTTTATGTAGGAGTTTATTTTCAGCATGTATTTCAACTCTGACTTGCGTCTATTTTTCCGGCTATCGAACCCAGACGCTAAAAACACGTACCTGACGTCGTCGATGCTGTGACCGGGTTGGTTGAAGTGTACGGATAGTGGAAAATTCTTGTTGATGTCCCTAATAATCTTCTTGTGGTTATTGAACCGTAATCGGAACTCAGTTCCAGTTTCTGCCACGTAATTCCCCTTCTCGCAGTTGTGTCAGAAGAGTAGATATACGAGATTGGAGTTGTCGCTACTTAGAGGAGGTGGTCTAAATACTATGTGAGTGCCGGGGTGGTGTAGGTGTTTTGAGTGTTGATGTGTTTGCAGACCAGGCACCGGGGTTTATTGCATATGACATTCCCATGGTGTAGCGGTGTGTTGCAGATTTTTGATGATGTTAAAAGTCTGAAGTGGTTGGGGTGCTGTCGCCTCGCGTGTAGACTGTTATCACTAAATAGACTGCTGATAGTCTTGTCTGATTTCATGTGTTGGAAATCTTTCGTTAATACGCGGGAAAGTTTATTTATGTTGTGATTAAAATAAAAACCATAGAATTCTTTTTTTGAGTTACATAGTTGAGAAGAGTGTTTCTGTTGAGCTTAGAAGATGTGGTAATGGATTCTTTGATTATTTTGGGTGGGTAATCCCTATTTAGAAAGTGATTGTAGAGTTGTTTGATGTGTAAGTCGTAATCTTCGTTCTGAGAACAGATGCTTTTAATGCGTAAGCATTTACTGTAGACTATAGATTTCTTTAGGTTTGTGGGGTGATAACTTTTGAAATTGAGGTAGCAGTGACCATCAGTAGGTTTCGTGTAAAGTGTCATAGAGATGTAGTAGTTTTCTAGACGTACCATTGCGTCCAGAAATGGAATGGAATTGGTAGAATATTCCAGGGTGAACTTGATGATGTGGTAGAAGGTGTCGAGGTGATTTTTAAGATCTAGATTGTTCTCTCCATGGGTCCATCTGAAGAAGATGTTGTCTACGTACCTGTGGTAGTGTAAGGGTGCCAGATGGTATCTACTAAACATATCCTGCTCAAGGGCATCCATGAAGATGTTAGCATAGGTGGGGGCCATTTTCGTTGCCATTGCAGTGCCTCTAACTTGAAGAAAATGGTGCTCGTTGAACTAGAAGTTGTTATGTGCAAGTATGAAATGTAAAAAGTTAGAAATATCTTGAATCTGGAGCTCGGGGAAATCTCCGCTGCTCAAAAAATTCTTGCAGGCTAGTATGCCCTCATCGTGTAGAATGTTAGAATATAAGGACGAAACATCCAAAGTCACAAGGAGTGCATTGTCTGGTAAATATCCTATGTTACTAAGGATTCTCTGGAAATGTGTAGTGTCTTTAATAATTTGAGTCTATCGTCAATGTAACCAGAGATGTGTTATGTCAGGGTTCCTGTACCAGAAACAGTACATGGTGGGTGGAGCGTCCACCAAATACATACATACAACATACATACATACAGACAGACATATATAGATAGATAGATAGATAGATAGATAGATAGATAGATAGATAGATAGATAGATATTTGATGGACTATCCCGTCGTATTCGACTTATGAGGGTCAAGGTCCTAGGAACCGACAGCCCAGACACTAGCACATATGATTTGATTATAGTGGTAAAGGCTTTGTGCAGAACCAACCACACTTTATGAAGGGCCGAATACAGAGACCTGGTGCACAAGGTCCTAAAAACGACCCTCCACTGGTGTTGAATTCAGAGTTGTCCTTCTCTTAGACCAGTTGCTATCCAAGGTTCTAAAAGCCAATCTGTCCTGCTATTTACCCATAGCTGGAGGGAATAGGATTAATATATAAGTGAATGCAATGTATGTATTCGATTGAATTCGAACCCGGCTCTGCCATTCCTCAATCCGTGCCGCTATCCACTATTCCATTAATGCATGCATGCATGCATGCATGCATGCATTGATTGATTCATTGATTCATTGATTCATTCATTCATTCATTCATTCATATATATATATATATATATATATATATATATATATATATATATATAGAGAGAGAGAGAGAGAGAGACACACACATATATATATATATATATATATATATATATATGTGTGTGTGTGTGTGTGTGTCTCTGTGTGTGTGTCTCTGTGTGTGAGTGGGTGTGGGTGTAGTTGTGTGTGAGTTTTCACATTCTATTTTTGTAGATATTGATGTATGCTTGGACTTAGAACTATATTTCATTCATCGAATAAAATAAAAATGAAATAAATTACAAATTGAAAATAAAAAATCCAGCTATTTTTCTTTCTATTTTTCCTTTATTTTGTTGTTTAAGTATTCATATATCAAACGACTGGAACCATCGTATTTTAAACATGAAAGCCACTCTGAATAATAAAACGTCAAATAAATTCATGGGAGCATTGTGAGCTATTTGTCGGTTATTTTGCCATCGGATCAAATGGCTAAATAATTCTTAATACATCGGCTTTCATTTGTCATTTTACCCAATGGACGTAAAATTAGAGCAATATTTTTTTCTTTGTCATTATTTCACGGAAAAAATTCGGCGGGAGAACCGGTTGTGTACACATAGATTAATTTCAGATCGAG
The DNA here is from genome assembly GCA_903632075.3 of Acanthosepion pharaonis. Classification (NCBI taxonomy): domain Eukaryota; kingdom Metazoa; phylum Mollusca; class Cephalopoda; order Sepiida; family Sepiidae; genus Acanthosepion; species Acanthosepion pharaonis. The sequence goes on from CAHIKZ030005641.1 coordinate 791,674, forward strand.
AAGCGGGCCACATCATAATATAAATGTTAGAAAAATGATTTTGTGATTCATTACTAGTGAATTTATGACGTCATTCCCTAAACTAAACGGTCTTTCAAGAATAATTACTTCATTAGTATACACTATTGCTATCAGGAACAGCAGGCAATAGCGTTTTTGATTGCTTGCGTTAGACTGTCCAACATAGAACCATTTTCTCATCGGAAACATTTTTATAATCAGTTCATCCCAAGCAAGGGGAGAACGCCACAAAAATGCAAGAGGCTATTAGGAGTGAAAGAGAATGGAAAGTTTTTAAAAGGTAATGGGAGGTGTGCGAATCGGTCGATAAGGGAATTTATCTAGTCCTTCACAATCAAATGTTTTCCTTAAATAATACATAAGTGCTGCAAAATGCAAAATAAAATACAAATATTATTCATTATTGATTTGATTTGATTGAGTAACGACATGTCAACACCTTATGGGTCATTTAATACCCAAATTTCTTTTTCTTGGGAACCTGGATGTAACAAAAATATATGTTATTCTGCTTTCACCATTAAATAACTCAGTTCCCGTGCATGTACATGTTTGTATGGACATAATTACCAGTTCCCGTGCATATACATGTTTGTATGGACATAATTACTAGATGCGAAGATATGTGTGTCTTATGTTGTAGTTATTGTTGATGTTATATTTTTGGAATACAGTTTGATTTAAGAAACGGTAGGATATTATATGGATTAATGTCATGAAAACGTTTATGTTGGTTGTTTGAGTGTATTTTAAACGGATTTGACTGAAGTGACTATAATTTGTTAGTATGTAAGTATTGTTGGTAATTTTATTCTAAATAAATATTGTTGATATTTTTTTTATATGTAAAAATGTATTGCTGATATTTTTACTATGTAAATGTATCATTATATTTTCATAATGTTTTGTTTGTGGATTCACCATTTACTCGTAGCTGAGACCCTAACAAGGAGGACCTGGGAACAACAGCAATTAAAAAGTGATTCCACACTATTGAAAACCTGAAATCTCCCTTTCTCCCGGATGTAGTTTATAGTCAGACCCAAGGCTAAGTTCTCTTGAGACCGTTTCGGTTTTTGGTTTATGATTATATAGACTGAAGAGATTAGCAGTAGATCTTAGATAAATTCAAAAATAAGCAAAGCCTGCTGACAACAAATGTCGTATTTATGCTCGTCTGCCAGATTAAGCTAAGTTTGTTAAATACCGAAAATAAGATAGAAACAAGAACAAAAGAAAATAAATGAGTAAATATTAACTGAAATAAGTACTTATATAAGCAACGCCCTAACTATTAATTTACTCGGAAAAATATAGAAAAGAAAAAATTGATTGACGACTTCAGTAATAATAGTTTAAACGAATGCTTAGTTTAACGTACTATCCCAACGATTTTACAAAACTACCAATCTCCCGATCAAAAGTCTTTCTGCCGGATGTTGTTTTCTTCATTATTAACAACCCATTTTGGAGCGTATGTTATAAATAAAATTCTCCAATGTTTCCATTTGATGCTCACTATTAATAATGCGCCTAATTTATTACAACAAATCTATACTTTCACAGCCTAATTCACTCCTTTGTTTTGCTTTAATGCAGTGCGGTTAGCGATTTTCAGCTTCTCGTTTTATTTTGACGTACAACTGACATAAGCACCATTTATGTGTGGAGACCCTTCAAGACGTGGGCGATCATGTCTTTCGACAATTTTCTGTCCCTCGTAGCTCTAAGAATCCATTGACGCTTTACTATTCACGTATCTCTTCTGCCATCCATTCACACAAGTATATTAAGTCAATTCTTGTTTCCTTTTTAAGCTCCCTCCCTCACTATAATCCAAACCTGTTCGATTCTAGTGTTAAGCCTTATCTATCACACATACCCTCATAAACTGCGCCACTTATGTCTTACTAATAACGCTCAGACAAGAAACGTTTCCAGTCAGCCTCTACCTCGAGTGGCTCTAGGTTTTGTATAGGGTGACCTTTACAAAAAAAAATTAAAAGAAAAAAAAAAGATAGATCCTAACAAAATGAAAGATAGATGGATCTGAACAAAATCCGATGGACAGATATAAAGAAACTGAGATAGATAGATAGAGAGATAGATAGATATGTGGGAAACTATTATATATATATATATATATATATATATATATATATATATATATATATAGAGAGAGAGAGAGATAGATAGATAGATAGATAGATAGATAGATAGATAGATAGATAGATAGATCCTAAGAAAATGATAGATGTGAATTAAATCAAATAGATATGACGAAGCTGGAATAGATAGATAGATAGATAGATAGATAGATAGATAGATAGATCTTAACAAAATGAGATATATATAGATCTGAAATAAATCAGGTAGGTAGATATGAAGAAACTGATATATATATATATATATATATATATATATATATATAGAGAGAGAGAGAGAGAGAAAGAGAGAGAGAGAAAGAGAGAGAGAGAGAAGGTAAGAGAGAGATAGTTAGAAAGAAAACGACAGGGAAGTACGTAATAGTGAATCAGTTGAATTTTCCCCATAATTGCCGATGGTATTGAACCGCAAGAGATGAGGTATTGTGAAGCTTAAGTTTACTTATATGAAATCGATAAATCGAACAATCAACATTTTTCAAAAAAGATCTTGGAAGAATTAGTAGAAGTGAATTGATTCTACAAGGAATTCGAAGCTGGGCCCAGAAACGCTGTTCATTCAGCAAGTAACAGTATTTAAGCAAAGAGACACGATCAAGAAACGCATTTTATGCAGGATATAATCTCAATAGTTTCGTCTGGTTGTTCACGATGTAGAACGTTGGTTCAGCGATTATAAGGTTCACTGGGCACAAGGGTCATGTATTTTATGCCTTCATGCAGAACAAAGGATCGTTTTATCTAATGTATGGCAATATATTTTTGTTTCTCCAGCGCAGATTTCCATTTCGTAGTTGAGATATATGTCAATCCAAAAAGGTCATAAATAATAAAATCATTATTATTATTATTATTATTATTATTATTATTATTATTATTATTCGTTGCCTTTCATCATTTGTTCCTTTAGAGTAACGCCTTTGTCTTTTATCTTTCTTTTCTTCTTTGTATAAATATTACTAACACGTCTGAAACAACTATTCATAACAATTTTACTCTCATAACAAGAATTCACCTTTAGAAGTTATTACTTAAATCCCCTCGAAGAAATATAATGCTTACAACCTTCGCATGAAGATTCATTATAGAAAAATATTTGGTAAGGTTTAAGATAGATAAATAGATAGAAATGGACAAGCTCAGATAGATAGATAGATAGATAGATAGATAGATAGATAGATAGATAGATAGATAGATATGAGCAGACTAAAGCCTCCTTTCTTTCTATGTGCCATGTCCTTTCAGGACATAGGCGATCATGACTCTCCACCTCTCTCCTTCCCTTGCAGCTCTCAACAAGTTCCTACCGTCTGCTTCTTCCCCCAGACCACATTCTTGCTTAAGCCCACCAGATATGTCGCGCAATATTTTCCCTTGTCTCTCTTTCTCTCTATTCGACTCGTGATTACCAGATTCTCCAGGCCCTCCTCCCTCATTATGTGTCCCAGAGACATATTAAGCGTAAGCCTCCTCCTTGTTTGAAAACTCTCTAAGACCTCATCGTTGTTCACACACTCGGCCCATGATATCTATAGCATCCTTCTGTAGAACCACATATCTGTTGCCTCGTGTCTCTTCTTCATCTTTGAGGAAATCGCCTAACATTCTCTGCCGTAAAGAAGAACAGATGTCATGTAACAGCTCAATATCCTTTTCTTTGTTACCAAAGAAATCCTCCTGTCTCGCAATACTCTGTCCAGCTCTTCAAATGTGTCCTTGGCCATCCTAATACGTCTACGGATCTTAGTGTCGCACTTGCTGTCCTCTGTCAAAACGCTTCCCAGATGTTTAAACTTCCGCGTCTCCTTGATTATCCGCTGCTATGATTTCAGCAGCTTATAGCTTTTACGGTGTGTAACTGCCAGTCTCATAACAGGAGTTATTGGTCATGTCTATAGAGAATAATAGAAAATAATGACGGTGATCTGATTTATTCGTAAGTTTCTGCTTGCTTTATAGGTCAGTATTCGCGTCTTGGCTAAAAATCCCCAATCATCCAGTCATATTGATCGAATCGATATCTTCAATCTTATCTGACATTTAAACCTACTGAAATTACTGCTATAATTACATTACAGATTCATTAAAACGATAATTGTTTAATGTACGAACATTTTTTTAATTCTGTCAAACAATATATTTATGAAATTTATCAGTTCTCAGAAATTAATTTTGAAAAACCATAACGTTGCTTGGAGACAGATGAAATGATAGAAAACACACACACATATTTATATAAACTATCAATTACCATATATATCATACTTATTATAAAACCCAGGTTGTGTATGTGTGTGTGTCTGTTCGTTTATAAATTGGATCGGATTTCCTACATATTTCAAACGATTTCAACAAAACTTCACAGGGCTACATAAAATTACCTTGCGGTAGTTCTGACAGTGCCAACAATTGGAAAAACACAATTGTTTTTGCACAAAATTAATTTGAAAACACAATTCCAGGATTCATTTAAATTCGTTTTGTTACTGCATACCTATTTTTGCACCCGCTGTATACATGAATACAGAATGCGGCAGAAATACCTCCCACATATACCTCGCTATTTATATTAGTCTTATCATTGTGTGGGAGCTATTTCTGCCGCACCCTGCATATATTAAATCATTTTTTTCTTTTTATGTTGCCTAATTCTCGATAACCGTTATATATGACGTGACCATAGACTTTTTCAAACTTTCCAAAGAAGAACAGGAAGTAGACAAAGAAATTCTGCCTCATACACAGACACACCATATTGGCTCTTGAACATAACTGAGATGGTCCAAAGTGTTTGAGCAAAACCAAAGCAAACATGAACTAATTTATCCAAAATATCGATCATAATACGCTACACCTTGTCCGAAAATTGAGAAAATACAATAAAAATAAAAACAGGATCCGGTTCTTTTTTTAATGAAACCTGTTTGTATATATATATATATATATATATATATATATATATATATATATAATATCTGTGTGTGTATGTATGTGTGTGTATGTATGTGTGTGTGTTGTTTAAGATTTGCTATATATATGGGCGAAGAGTGCTCAGTATCAGAGTGTCTGAATATATAAAGAGCGGATGTAGACATCAACTGCATAATGACTGCCAGGTATTTTGCTTCAAAGAATCCCCAGAACATATGTAGCTGGTAGTCATCATGCAGTGTTCATTTCTATGACTACACCGTCTGTATCTGTAAAGACATATAGACAATAGGTCTATTATAAGACGGATAGTGAAAAGATTGCAAATCCTACTAAAGCAAAAGTTTTTCCCAAAAGAAATCAAAAATATGTTCTATTTTTCCAGAAACAACATAAGGCCACGGAAAAGTATAATAGCAAAACCTTCATCTTCAGCTTTAGTCACTTCATCTCGGTTTCGTCAAATTCTCATCGCCGTAAAGTTTTTTTTTCCCCTTTTGCCTTTTCTATAAATAAATTCATAGTAATTGTTCCGATATGTTTTTCGCTATGTTTCCTAGACTCTTTGAATTTAAGCACAGTATTAGACTGGCGACGAGATCTTGCCAATTACATGTTAATATGGCGAGATGTAACCGTGAATTATATACTAACTTTTATCGCTTTTCTAGCTCCATGATTTCCCGCCAACTTTAACCTGAAAAATTTAAATGCAATGTCATTCGCTGTCTACTGTCCTCCTGATTACTCCTTAATAAAATCGATATCTGCTAATTTTATTTTCGTACAGAAACTACGTGTATGCTTTGAATCTGGCGATTTTTTTTTTTTATTAATATAATGTATGACACGCCTCTGTTCTCGTGTTCTTTTCAAATCATGTGTTAATTTCCTGGGTCAGATCACATGGCAGTCAGCCTAGAATTCATTACTCTTTTAAAAACAACCGTACGTTGAAGGCGTTAAGACTATCATAAACCAAAACCTCGGAGCAGTTTCAAATCGTCATATGAAATTCCGTCAGCCTGCCTGCAATAAAAAATCAGCAGATAATTATAGATGTTCTGTCAACGTAAGTGTAAGCCTCTCTCGAGACTTGAAAGCCATATAGAGGCCAGGTCCGTGCCAGCTGAACAATCATATTAAGTATATTGCTGGCAACACTTCTGGGCACAACATGACAGATTAAAAAGTTTACTGCTGCCGTGTAAGGATCACAACGAAAACTGATCGACATGATATATCTACAATATTTAACCAAATCTTTTTGAATGAAAATATGCTGCCTAAATATAAACAATCTAAACTCTATGATCCATCAGCTCAACACAACACCAACACTTTGAAATTCAAACATAACCTTGTTAGAAGGCAAATTGAGATAGCTGAAGATAAAAAAATTCTCAATAAAAAGCACAAGAAATCCACAACAAACTACAATCAATCACTACTCCTGAACAACTCATAGACTTAGAGAAATTTACTAACAGGTCTGAAATACAACACCATTTGAACATCCAAAAAAACTTAATACACTGTACAATGGAACTATACATCTTCAAAATAATAATGACAAGTTTATAAATATCTCTATGAACTAACAAAAACGAATTAAAATATGTCTATATTATTTAACCAGACATGTTTGAACACACACACACACACACACACACATATATATATATATATATATATATATATATATATGATGAAAAAGATAGTTTTAAGGTATGTTAGCGCTCAATGCCAGAGATAGAAAGTATGTTAAATTAAAAGTGGACACTAATATCAACACCAAGCTTTTGTTATTCAAGACAACCTTCAGGCCATGAAGACTGCATTCACCCATGAAACAGATTATCACCGCTCGGTATTGACATCAGTGACCATTTATATATATATTTATATATTGTGCTTCTTTTAATGCCGTATCCAAACGAAAGCTGATAATGTAGCAGAGGTCGTATTCATTCGGACGTACAAGTTCATAGTAGGAGATTCAGTGAGAATTTGGATTGACAAACAGTCATCAGTCGCATGTATACATACTTTAAGGATAGGGCGATCCGGTTTGAATTCTGACTTCCTTCTGCTAGACTGGTTGCCACCCAACGGTATAGGAACTATTTTGTCCTGCTATTTTACCCGTAGCTCTTGTGTAGAAAAAAATGGATTCATATATTTTCCAAGGTTATTATCGCGGTAGCGTAATGACTAGCGGTTTGGATTGATGAATTGGGAGCCGACTTCGAATTACACCCAATTCCATTATATATATATATATATATATATATATATATATATATATATATATATATATATATGCCTGCACTTACATTTTAAAAATATATCAGTATCGATCTAACGATCATTTTTTTTCTTATTTTCGAGTGAAAACGATTCTTTGAACAACGACATACAGGTTACGTATCAAAATATGACTCAAATATATTTTGGGCATAAAATAGTAAATCAGATATGTCATCATTAATTTTATTTCTTGATAAAGAATGAGGTTATTTGTTCCGAAATTAAGTTAAACTGACGGGTGACTGACTAGCAGTAAAACACTTCGGTAGCGATAAACAATTAAAATTGTGCATATTTGTTTACCGATCTCATATATCAGGTGGGGAGCTGAAAAGTTGGCGGCACGACTTACACAAAATCTGATCTGTTAACCAAATGTTAGCATTTTCTTTTTCTTCTGGAAGGCATCTTAGTCAATCCGAGAACTTTTCAGTATCTGATGCAATCGAAACTGAAATAAAATCATTAGAAAATGTTGTTTCTTTTTCTATTGCCAAAATTTTCTTTTGTCGCGAGAACAAATAAAATGTTGGTAGATTTTATTAATCCTACCTGCGATATCAACAACTGCATAACAATAGGTCTGTACAGTAACAGGTTTATCTGAACATACATTCATTAACTCTCGTGCAGTTATAGCTAATTTAATTCTGCTTACTCAAACAAACAATATTTGTCACAACCACACATTTTATAAGGAATTTCTTCATAGTAATAGTTTTTAGCATTTTCTTCTCTAACGCTCCTTTTCAGATATTTGAGTTTGGTACACCTTATATTAAAATTGGATTGGTGCAGATGTCATGTTATTTATTTTCTTTTGTTAATGTTCACCTAATATGAGACTCAAGAGGGTTACTGAATAAGGTGTGTGTGCTATATTAATCATTTCACCCCAAGCAATGCAATAAAGCCACTAGGACGCAAGGAGTTGTTGAATGTTAGAAAAGATGAGAAAACTACTATTAAGGAGAGAGGACAATGCAAGAATAATAATGAAAACGTAAGATAACGATTAATATTTCATATAAATTTCTGAAGATCTATGTAGACTTGGAAGCAAGAATCCGTAAGAGAGTTCCACAAGCGAGAAGTGCGATACAAGAAATTATTAGCATAGAACTTACAATTATATCTGGCCATTTTAACTAAATGTTTTAAATCAGACTAAAATATAAATGAAGAGACTTGGAAGATTATGATAATTGTCGGTATGATTATTTTTCTAAAATTCTTTTTCAGCTGCATTTGTTTTATAATCCTTCGAGGTGACAAGACAATGTAAGGATGAGATTGTTCTTGCCTAAGGTAATCTAAGGGTGAGATTGTTCTTGTTTCAGCTTAATTAAACAAAAGAAAACTATTAATAAACAAAAAAAAAACTTAAATCGACAAACCTCCTCACAGGATATGGGTTGTGTTTGTTAGAAGTGTTTTGGAGATTTCCTGGGAAGATTGTGCTCCTGGAAGTTTTTAAATTTCTTCCTGAGTTCCTTTCTTTATTAGACCCATAACTTCGATGACAACAGGAACAGATTTAGATTTTAAGTCCCGCATTCTATTTCCATCTTCAGGACTTTGTATTTGCTTAGTTTTTCATAGAGCTTCGCATAGAAGTTTATGCCACTTATTACGATCATATTGATCAGTATAAAAACTTTTTTCATTTCTATCTTTGATAATAATATCTAGAAAATTTATTTGCATTGTTCGTTCCGTGTTGATAAAAAAAAATCCAAGAGAATAGTAAGAGCTGTTCCCTCAACTACACATTCTGTTTGATGTTCATACCAGTTTAAAGCTGTTTCTATCCTGTAGTTATATCAGATCTTCCAGTGCAGATTTTGACCTAGCATATCATGATAGTTTGTGTACTCAATGTGTGTGAGTATTGAACATTCTGAGATAAGATGATCAATAGTTTCAATGTATTGATCAGAGGAGCTAGATTTTGGGTCCGTAATATCCTGCCTTAGAGATTAAATCGCAAATAAACCTTTGGGAGTTTTCTTTTCAAACAGATTACCCAATGCAGACCATAAGACTTGACCTGTTCGTAATAGGCAAAATGAAGGAAACATATCAGTCGATATCGTTGTTCCAGGGACCACAGAATGGAACTAATAAAAGTGAAACTGATGGATAAGTATCAAGACCTTGTCAGAGAAGTTGGAACATAAAGATGTTGTGGAACATAAAGGTGACAGTTCCACTAGTTGTTATCGAAAAAAGATCGAAGAACCAAAGAAAAAGACATGAGAAACTGGAAGTGAAGGAGAGAATTGGAACCACCAAAAAGACGGCATTACTGGAACCAATAGGGTATTGACAATAGTACTAGCATATTGAGTAGAAGTGCTGCTAATTGATCTCCAATTAGACGTACATTGAATTCCTGCAGGTATCTGAAATAAGTTCTGTCGAAGTATTACATTTATGAATAAATTTCTTTTATGAGTGGGTGGTTAAGATTTTTATATGTTCATATTGAATGTGTAAAAGACCTGTTCATGGTACATGTTTGCATATATATATATATATATATATATATATATATATATATATAAAGGAACGATTTCTGTTGAGAGATTTTATTCACCTTTCCTACATTTCTGCCATTTTTCTGGTTCCAGTACATGTTTAAATATAAACTGTCCTTTATCTGAATAGACATATATATATATATATATATATATATATATATATATATATATATATATATATATATATATATATATATATATATGGGGAAATTGTATGATAAAGTAGAAAAGTTTACTTGTGATGCGTTCTGTTTCTGCACGAGAAAGGGGTACTGGAAATGTAGAATTTTATCTGTCCGAATTCATTTTTCAGATATTTTAATGAAAGGTGAATATATATATATATATATATATATATATATATATATATATATATATATATATATATATATATATATATACAGACACACATACATATATACATACATATATATATATATATATATACAATAAAGGGTTTCCTGTAGGCAATATTTTTATATTATATTTTTTTATATATATATATTATATATATATATATATATATATATATATATATATATATATATATATACACAATAATATTAAGAAGGCAAACAAAATCCGCTACACAGAATGCCATGCGGTAACACAATCGTCAGGAATTTAAGATATGTAACCAATCGCTATAATCCAACATATAATCGATCAGTTGCAGATATCCACGACCTAGGATTTATGATTTTACTTATTCCTATGTCTATATACATCCCTCAGGTTGTTTCTCCTTTTCAGCAAATGGTACTCCATTCGCTGTAGATTTATTCATTTTTTCACTTGGGTCTGAATTACAACCGTCTCCAACTCTGTTATACAGCCTGGCTTCAGTTGGTGTTTCTTTTCTGCTGTTAATAACATCACGATAATAAGTAGAAAGAGCGACTATATTTTTGTATTTTGTTTCTAAAACTCATCCTATAGTCACAGAAACATCTTTTCATTCATCCTCAGTGGCGCTTATATAACACTGTATTTCGTCTTCGCTAATAACTTTAAATAGCTCATATTTTCTTATTTGCAAAAACACACTAACACATATATATATTATGATGAAAATATAGTTTTAAGGTATGCTATATTTATGTGGTAAAGTGCTTAATATCAGGGATGGAACATGTGTAAATTGAAAAGAGCATATAAAAATCAACACGCAGCAGAGACAGTGTGTTTCATGCTTAAATGCAATCGTCAGGCCATCTCTCTCTCTCACTATATATATATATATATATATATATATTATCGCTTTACTTTCAGTGGATACTCACATACTCAGTAGATTCATTTATTTTCGTCTATCGGCCTGACGATTGCATTTACGTATGAAACAGAATGTCGAGGCAACGTGCTGACTTCAATGTCCATTTGTATATAGTTTCAACCTTACGGTGTCATCAGATTGTTTTTGGTGAATATTTACCAAAAATCACCTGATGAGACCACAAGGTTGAAGCCCGGGTTGTGTTAATGGGGATTCTTTTCAATTTTAACCGCTCTACACTTTCAATTTTTTAGAATTGTGTATTGAGTACTTCCTTAAAACTTCTGTCTGGCCAAGTAATTTTATATTCTCATATATATATATATATATATATATATATATATATATATATATATATATATATATATATATATATATATATTATATGAATCATTCATACAAAAAACAGATATAGAATATATATAGAGATATATCTGATTTTTGTATGAATGATTCATGTAATGTAAATTGAACTGCACCACATACTTTATATATATATATATATATATATATATATATATATATATATATATATATAGATATATATATAGATAGATAGATAGATAGATAGATAGATAGATAGATAGATAGATAGATAGATAGAAAATCGTTATATTTTTTTATATGTTTATATTTGATTTGTAACCTGTATTCGATATTACTTTTGTCAATTTTTTTATTACACAGCGGCCCTTTTATAGATGCCTTTCGGTTTTAGTTCCACCCATCCCATCTCTCTCCCCAACCCCCTTTTTCTTTTCTTTTCCTCTACCTATCCCATCTTTTGATCTTTAAGATTATATTGTCTATTGTGTGTGTATGTCACAACAAAATGGATACTCTTTTCCCGTGTATCTTTAATGTATTAGACATACGAGGATATTCATATTTCTCTCACTTAAACCGTCTTTGACTCCCCTCTTAAAAATTCTCTCTGTTAAATTTTAATCCCCACCCCCTTCATCTTTAGACCTTCCTGTTCTTCTCTCGTCTTTTACCCCTCCCTATAGCTTTCATTTACTCTAACATTCGTCCCACACTCTCATACATACACTCTCACTAAATTTTATTTTTTATTCCCGGAGTTGTTTTTTCTGTTTTTTGTTTTTTTAATTTTAGGTCTGATGAATTGGATCGTATTTACGATTTCAATGGAATAAATTATGACCATGGAAAATTAGTGTTTAAGTTTTTTTTATTTATATATATATATATATATATATATATATATATATATATATATATATATATATATATATATATATATATTATTACGTAAAACTTCGGTTTGACCTTTATAAATGACGTCACCTTTAAGTGACTTGAAATCTGTGCCCACCAAATCGGGAAAGACGAAATTAACCAAACATATTTTCAGAAACAGATGCTATATTCTTGCTAACATCTGTTATTCCGATGAACTTTGGAAATCTTCTGACAGAAAACAACTAAATCTTAATTTTAAAAAATGACAGACTGACATTGTTTGTATTGTTTAAAAACTATTGTTAAAATAATTCTTGCTGCCTAAATCAACCTTATATATACGTATGTTTTGAGTATGTATTCATATATATGCATGTATACTATTTGATTCTTTATAGATAAGATTACAGGAAGCCAGATTTTTATCGATATGATCAAAAACACATATCGTAGAAGCAACTTTTTTTATCATTAGATTGTTAATAGTGTCCCACAGCATTGTAATATCTAATTAAAAGCGTGACCTTCGATTCTCATCACTCATTTTTTTTCCTGCCAGTGCTGTTAAAATAATGTGAAAACACTTTTTGGCAACATGTAACAGTAAGGAGACACGTATTTGGTTTTATGATCATAACAAATCCTATTTACAAGCGACAGTATTTTTATTTTTTCGAATGATTATTTTTTTCCACATTGCTTATAACTTATTTCTATAATGAAATTTGCACCTACGGCATATTTAAGAAATATCTCTGGGATAAATAAAGCCTTCATGAATGATTACTACATTCGGTTGAAAAATTTATTAATATCTCGAAGAGAATATGCTTCAAGAATAGAATCCAGATCTTAATTATCTTTTAGCACTATAATTAGATGTTTCCACATGGTTGGTTGTATTATTAACGATGGTGAAGACATTATATGAAAGCAATGTGTTTTACCTTTGTTACTTACGGGGAATGTACGAGTTTAACGCTAACGTCAAAAGATGGATCTAATATTTAAGTCATTATGCAATTATATTTTACTCTTAAAAATAAGACATTTTCTTTAAAAAGTTTCTCTTTTTACATGTGAGTATCATATATTTATCAAAATATACTACTATAAAGTCAATCTGGAGAAGGATCAGTTTATGACTGAATAAAAATATAAAACTGGTACTCCACTTTGTCTCCAGTAGAAGAGTATATTAATATTATTTTCCTCATGTCAGTATATTTTATTATTAGTCCTTACTAGTATTTGAAAGATTTCGCGTTCGTCGTTAAATATATACTTTCCAGTTATTATAGTAAAATTAAAATTTAATGCTAATGTCAAGTCGATCTGTCACTTTATGTCCAGCAATAGGTGATTTTAATGGAGAATATTTTCATTATATATATATATATATATATATATATATATATATATATATATATGAATACAGGAGCGTAGGTGAAAATAAATATACTAATTAATAAATAAACTTAGCGCCTACTTAAATACGAGTATCCACTAAAAACAGCGTTTAAATTGATACACACACACACACACACACACACACACACACGTTTATTGGTTTGTTAATTTGTTTATTGTTTACTTTATTTATTTGGGTTGATTATTTTTACTAGTATTTTATAAATTTATTTTTATTTGTTCTATTTCGTCTATTTTAACGGGAGTGGTTTGTTAATTTGTTTAGTATTTGCTTGGGTTAATTTATTTTACTTGTTTTTTATATTATTTTGTTTATTTTCATTTATTTTTTCAGTTTTCGATTTTTAAGTAACGCAGTAAAAATGTATTCATGTCTGCATTTTGAGATGAGCTCACATCGTTTATGTAGTAATTTATTTTGGTCTTGGAAGGCAATAATATTTATTTTTTCCTTCAGGCAAAATTTGCAGGTTTTGGATTGGTTGTTGTAGGCTGATAATGTTTTCCTTATTTTCTCGGATATTTTTGGTGTGATTTGCGTTTTGTTTTTAATTTCCTAGACATACTTAGAAAGCATTGTGCTGTATTTACTATTTGTGAAATATGTTTTGTGTGCATAGTTTCTTTGTTTCTAGGGTCCTTCAGTTACTCCTATATATAATTTTTTTCTTCATTATCTCGTGATTTTACCGTAGTTTGGTATATAACATTGTTTTTTAAGCAATTACTGTTTAAGGGGCATTCATTCTTTATTCTACAGTTACACGTGGGTTAAATTGTACGGTTGTTTTTTTGATAGTTTTCCTGTTGTGCTTTTTTATTATTTGTGCCATGTTCTCTGTGCATCTGTAGCTAATTTTTACAGTGTTTTTATTGAATATTTTGTGTAGAGTGCTTGATTCCGGGAGTGTTTGTTTAAGAGATTGAAGAATATTTTAACTTCGTTTGTTTTTACGTTTTTGCTGTACGATCGGTTGAACCATATGATATTTTTCTTCCTGTGAGCTATTTTTGTGCTCTGCGGTGGGTATGTGAGTGTTGCCGGGAATCCACTATCTTTTAGTGCTTCTCATAGTCTTTCTTAGCTTCGTTAGATGTGGTTTCATTCGAAGAAAAAACTAAAAAATAATCACTTCAATTGACTTCAATGTTCACTTTTATATTTATATTTACATACGCTCTATCTCTGATACTGTTACTTTATCCCATAAATATATGTCCAGGTATATATATATATATATATATATATATATATATATATATATATATATATATATATATATACACATGGACACTCGTATTCGAGGATATCCATCTACAAGGGCAGCTAGCCAATCCTTCGTGCCTCTTTCTCCCTCTCTCTCTCTCTCTCTCTATATATATATATATATACACACATACGCACCCTCACGCACACGCACCCTCACACACACACACACATATATATATATATATATATATATATATATATATATATAACTTAACAACACGAAAATGAGTGAGAAGAATCGAAGGTTACACTTTTAATTAGATATTACAATGCTGGAGGACCCTATTAACAATCTAACGATGAAATACATTATTTCTACGCTATGTGTTTTCGATCACATCGAAAGAGCTCTGTATTACTTTAAACATATCTATAAAGAATCAAATAGAATACATACACAGTACATAGAAAGAAACTGGTATAGGAGAAAAAACATAGTAGACAATATATAGGATTGACAGAGAAAAAATATTGCGACAAAATTATTGAAAATTACTGTATATGCAAAGAAAATACATCTATGGATGGGACTTTACACGTGGCTTTCGTCTTTGTCAGGGTTTCATGAAATTATTGCCTTGTGTCTGTCAGTCGAAGAGCATTTTGCTAAAGATCAATACAGAAAATAGTAGAAACCTTGTCATTCAGTTGTAGTTAACAAACTTATAGCCGAAATGCTAGTGAGGTCAATACTATAACTCCATTCTGTTGGCCCTGAGTTAAGAGTAAGCTTTTCAAACATCTTAAACAACAATAGCTAATAATAATAATAATAATATTAATAATGAGATGTCTGATAATGAATCTACTGACTTTTTATATGTGATATTATTGAAGATATTTTCCAAAACAACCTTTTAACTGGTTTCAAGTATACTGTCGCCTGTACAAAAAATACGATAAATTCAAAGAAATATGACAGACCTATGGCGTTCTTTTACGCAGTATACAGCAAATGCATTGGCAAGATTAGAGAATTTCAGAACGACCCGATTTGTCTCATTTTGGTACTGTGATTCTTTTGTTAGTTTTAAAGAAAAAAATTCTAAAATAAAATATTGCTTCCATCAAAATAAACACAGCATACATCTTCCTTTCATATCAGCCATTTTTATACAAGTATAAAAATGTTTCATGTGGACTAAGCGGATCTCTTCTTTTTGCTTGAGCTTCCTTGACTATGTTGTTTTTACAGCGATTTCTATTGGACTGAACAAAAATCTGTTCGGTCACGAAATAAAAACAAAAGCGAATACACATATATGCAAAACTTACTAAAGATCTCTAACCGACATTCTTGAATTTTGTACCTTCCATTTATTTATTTATTTATTGCGATTTCAAAATAGATAACTTATATCTCAGCACAACTTTTCTAATAGCGATAAAGAAAAAATATAGGTCATTTTAGTATAAAAAAATGTCAATTCTTTTTATAGCGATAAGAAAATTGGTTTCTTTTGATACTAGTACTGAGAAATTTCCCTTTATATTAGTCTGGTTTCATAGTTTGTTAATTTAGTTTTATTTTTCATTTTTCGTATGAAACATTGCCGGCGATTAATAATTTCGACGAGTCTTTCTTTCAGCTTATCACTGTTCCTTTTTTACGCCTTGCAGTAATGTCGTTCTTACATGAAGAATTATCATTATTATTAATTTTTAAGTCGTCTTTTATCTTATTTGTGTTGATTATTTACACCTGGTAATAATGAAATGTAACGGTCTTAACTGTCTTTAATTTCTTAAACATTTTTATTACTAACTAGGAGTAGAGCCCGGCGTTGCCCGGGGATGTAACAGTAAGAGATAGATCAAGTATCGACCATCATAAAGACTGAAAAATAAAATTGACAAAGATTATTGTTTAAGGTTGACGGACACGCATGTCTTAATTAGTTTTATTTTTATTTTTTTTTACGAATTGGTCAAACCCAAACTCAAACAAAAACATTGTTTTCAATCGTTATGAGTCTACCGATTGAATAGAATTTTATTATGAACAATTGTCTTGTAAATGGAAAAACTTTTTTCTTTATTTTTACATTCAGAATGCTTTAAAAAGCATTCTGAATGTAAAAATAAAGAAAAAAGTGTGCAAGACAATAAGAAACACTACCTGCCAAAAAAAAGTTTTGTTGAAATGGGTTGAAAAATGTAGGAAATCCGATCCCATATATAAACGAACACACACAACGAACCTGGGTTTTATAATAAGTGTAACTCGATAACTCGATATTAATAAGTATAACTCGATATGAGTTGTCTCCCTTTCATTAATGCCTCTTAATCGTGTTTTCAAATTGATTCCATGCAAAAACAATTGTGTTTTTCCAATTTTTGACGCTGTCAGAACCACCGCAAGGTAATTTTATGTAGTCCTGTGAAGTTTTGTTGAAATCGGTTGAAAAATGTAGGAAATCCGATCCAATATATAAACGTACAGACAAACCCCCACACACACAATCTGCGTTTTATAATAAGTAAGATAATATTTATCAAGTTTCTATCATTTTACTTCTGTTGCTTTTTTACACATAGTAGTAATATAATGTAATAGTCTGAAGTTGCTTTTTTTTACTAAATATTCAAGTAACTTTTTTGCGTAGCTGTTTAGGGAACTAAGCGGATCTGTATATTTTGTCTGGATGTAAGAGAAGCAAGTAAATGCAGTATAGTTAAAGGTTGACCCTAGGCTTGTAGTGATTAGGTAAGCATCCTCTCGGGAGTCTGTTCCACAAAATAGCAATTCTCGGGAAGAAGTGCTACCGCTGCTAAAGTTTGCAAAAAATTAAATATAGTGTGCGATGGGTAAATTGTCGCCATTTTATATTTTTAATTTCACGCATGTACGTTATTTCTTTTTTATTTTGACGACTGCCCAATATAGTCGGCTCAGTTGAGCACCACCTGTGGAATAAAGAACACCATGACGTAATTCATTCCTTCAAAAATCTGGAGATATATATTCAGAAAGAGTTGCATGGGTCTAATGGTGATTACGAAGGAGTTTGGGGCGAACACAACAGGACTTAGCACCATGCCACACAAGGGAGACAACCCAGTCATGACTGTCAGAGAATTTCTGTGATCACATCACACTTTACATGTGGGCACCTAACTCCCTAGACTGTAATCCCCGTGAATATTATGTTTGAGACGCAGTTGTAACATGAAAAGTGAACTGAAGGTAAGTTTTATGGCAACATCCACCAAATTAAACAAGGAGCCCGTCCAGAAAAGAAGCAGGATATTCCGAAATCATCTAGCCATTTTTTTGAATAAATTTACTATTTAGTATTTCAAGATATTTTTTGTGTAATTTTAGTAAATATACGTGGTAAAATGATGTCAGTGTTATTTTCATTTTTGCGTAATTAAGACGACAATTTATCGATCGCATCCTGTATGTCAATAGCGACTTATCCGTTTTTTTTTCCCGAATTCTCCGCTCAGTCATATTTCATGTGCAGACCGCGTATTCTGAAGTCCCAGGCGACTATTTGGAATATTGGAGTTTTTAAGCCATAAAAAATGAATGAAAACCAATTTCGTGTGGTTTGACCTTGTGAGTTCAAATTTCAAACTGAAACTTAACTCAATTCAAATAAACATTGTACGCGTTCTGCATTGATTGCAATTGCTTAATTTTTCCTAAATCTAAATATCTAAAGATTGAATTTGACTTTGTTAAAGTCAAATTCAATCTTTGGCAAATGTTGCGGGAAAAGTCAAAATTAGTTCCAAATCTGAATCCTTTTCTGACTTCAAGAATTAAAAGAATCAGTGATTATTCCACAGGTTAATATTCAGAACTGAAAGTGAGATTTTCATCTTCATCCAAATAGGATTAACAAAAGAGAAATCGATCATGTGGAAAGTATTTCAAATAAAAAATAGAATAAAAAATATGAAAAAAAATTCTCTGAGCGAAGATGAAAGACGACCAAGAACTTGAACATTTTAAGCAATTGCTTAAGTGATTAGCAGCTGAAAAATCCGATAGTGTCGACTTATTGATCCCGACCAAGGGTAATCCTCACTTGTCGGATAAGATAAACAATCAAAGGAAATATAGGAAAGGAATAAAGAAAAGAACGAATAAACAGGAAAGGAAAAACTGAACTATTAAGCAAGAAAGAAAAAAAAATAAAGAAGGAAAGAAAACAGTCAGAAAGAAAGAAGTAAGTAAGAAAGAAATATACAAAGAAATAAGCGCACAAATAAGTGGAGAAAAAAAAAAGAATCTAAAAAATGACTCCGATTAAACCGCTCCCCGAGGAAAAGATATTTACACACCCCACCACAAACTAACACAAACACATGTAAAAGTATATGCACACACTTCTGGATGCACACAGTAATCGTCGCTGAACTATGTCAAACGGACTAGTACAGATATGAAGGTTTTTCATACACTGAATAATCGAATAAGGCTTTCTTGTGTGTTAATGGAATATTTAGCGAGTCTGGAGGTAAAACAAAGGCTCCTTCAAATGGTCGATCGCGAGGAAACTAATCTCGCAGACCATTCTTAGTGAGTTGAATCTGATTCTACTTTATTTGCCTTACTAGTTGGTTCACTGTGTCATACCAGACATTTTTATCACCCTCTCTCTTGTATTTTTATAAGTCTAGCATTCGTACGTCCATTGAATATATTTGTCATATATGGTCTACTGCTTCGGCTGTGTATCTAGAAATAACCAACAAACCTCAGGGAAGAATCTGCAGTTTTATCGGTTCTGACCTGGCATATCGGGTTCAATCACTTTCCCAAACGCGGTAACGTAGCTTTCCTCTGTTGTATCCATGAAAACTTTCACAGTAATTCTTCTGACGATCTTTCTTCTTTGGTACGTCGAATTTAAGAATTGGCAGCTAGATCTTATCATTTTACTGTTTAAATTGCTGGGTGTAGCTGTTCTAACGGTTTCTTCCTTAGCACTTCTTGTATGGGGAACTCTCCTCCAGCTTGTTGATTTCCTGTTAACTACCATGTTCAAAAATTTCAATGCAACTTCAAACCTCATTTTCTCTCATTTTGATTCCTGTTGTTTTAATGTCCTTTTTTTAAAATAAAGTTTACTGCAGTTTCCATCACTCTCGATAACCGCTGACCTCTTACTGGCTTTTTGACTAAAAGACTAAAAGAAATATCTAGTAGTCTTCGTTATATACAAGGTGTAAAAAACAAAAACAACAGAAAATGGCATCTACTATTCTTAGCAAGAGATTCTCATAGGAATTTATTAGTGGAGTGAGTTCGATCTGCATTGCATCTAGCTTTATTTTATCATTGTACACTAATTAGCAGATCGATAGATAGATAGATAGATAGATAGATAGATGAAGCCAATAAGCTTTTATTATATATATATATATATATATATATATATATATATATATATATTCATACACGTTTCATTAAATAATATAGACAAATGTTGTCTATTTTTTTTATGTAAACTCTTTTCATAACGTCTAATAAGTTTAATAACATTATAATTGTCTTGTCTATATTATTTAATGAAACGTGTATGAAAGACAAGATGCTGCCTAAATACACATATATATATATATATATATATATATATATATATATATATATATATATATATATATATAGTGGTGGAGAGGAAAAGAAAAAGAATGCAGATGATTCGGCTAGATTGAAAAATTATTCTTTGAAAAAAACATTTTTTTGTAGCATTGGCAATGTTATCAAAGCCCAGTCCGATGAAATCCTAACGGATGAAACGCGTCACAAAAAACATTTCCAGTCATATATATATATATATATATATATATATATATATATATATATATATATATATATATATATATATATATAATAAAAAGGCTTAAACACTAGTACTCCATGGTCATAATTTATTACATTGGAATCGTAAATACGATCCAATTCATCAGACCTATAAATTAAAAAAAAAATATATATTTAGTTCACAAAATATACATACATATGTATATATTTAGTCTACAAAATATATACATATATATATATATATATATATATATATATATATATATATATATATATATATATATATATATATATTAGTTATATATATATATATATATATATATATATATATATATATATATATATATATATATATATTTAGTTCACACAAACATATCCATATAAACAATTGAGGCTGGGCGCAGATATTTATCCAAGCGGTCTTGTGTAAGCACATACATACATACATACGCAGAGTGTTTACATGAATGTGTGTGTTTGTGTAAAGTAAAATGCGTACACCTGTATGTATTTGTGCCTATGCCTATGTGTGTGTTATATCAAACAAACACAGAGATAGATTCTGCCTCCCACCACCAATTATAGTAAAACAAGTATAAATAAATCCAGTTTAAAAAAAATAAACCACTTTGTCTGATGAAAAGCGTGAAACCCAAAAGGACACAAACTCACAGCAATCCAACATTTTTATATATATATATATATATATATATATATATATATATATATATATATATAGTGTTTAGCTTATATTTTACATCATAAAAAAACAATTTATACAAAGAATTAAATAGCAATGTTAATGCGTTTAATGTCAAAATCACTTCGCTAACAAAACATATATTCAACGATCAATAAATAGCATAGTTTAAAAAATGAGCTTTCGAAGTGATTTCGCTATTAATCATATTAATATTGCTATTTAATTCTTCGTATACATTCTTTATAAATTTCTTTATGATATAAGCTGCACACTCTAATATATTTACGACATGAGATCCTCAGCACAGTAATATTCAGAATTTTAAATTCTGTGGAAAACTACTAGGACATTTTTACTCTACCATTTAATAGATTTAATAGATAAATAATAGATAAATACATATAATAAGAAAAATTTCGTATATTTAGTACTTTTAAAACTTAAACAAAATTCTCACTTGATTGATTTGAATAAGAACACAAGTGTCGTGGCATCGCACGCTCCAAAGCATATATTCAACTGTCAATAAATAGCATAATTTAAAAAAAATCGTTTTTCGGTCTACACATATTTCGTTAGATTGTTTGCCTGTGTATGGGAAAATTGCGCCCTGAAGATGACAATTTCAAATTGTTGAAAGTTCTTGGCATGTGTCTTTCATCTGACAACAAATCGAATATAAGGATCTTATTCAAGGAATTGATAGTAAGTTAATGTCTCATTAAGTTTTGTTAGCGAAGTGATTACGCCATTAATCACATTAACATTGCTATTTTAATTCTTTGTATAAATTATTTCTTTATGATATATATATATATATATATATATATATGTGTGTGTGTGTGTGTGTGTGTGTGTGTGTGTGTATGTATATATAAAGAAAGAAATAATCATACATAGAATCAATCAGCAATGCGATTAATGGCGAAGTCACTTCGCTGGTAGAATATTGCTGATTGATTCTATGTATGATTATTTCTTTATATATAAAATATATGCTGCCTAATATTATATGTTTATAAAAACAATTGACCCCGCAGTATGAAATTCCTGAGAAAAAAACTACTAAGACATATCACTATATTAATTGAATTATATACTTAGTTTATGTCATGTTAACTGAAAGACACTTGTAAAAAAAAGAATTCGTGGATTTACCATATTACAAAATTCATCTAAAAATTCTCACTTGAAATTTTGAACTTTAGCGTTGCGACGAGCACGTTCTGAGATTGTACAACCGTCAATAAATAGTACATTCTTAAAAAAACCTCTTTCGGTCTACAAACAATTATTTCGTCTTCAAGTTTTAACTATAAAGGAAAAAAAATTACAGCCTGATGATGGAGACATAGATCTTCGAAAGTACTTGCTTAACTTTAAAAAAATATACAATAGGAACATCTGACAACAGTTTTATAAATGAGGATCACATCATTCAATGGATTAACAGTATTTTAATGCATACATTATGTTCTACTAGCGAAGTGATTTCGCCATTAATCGCATTAATATTGCTGATTGATTCTATGTATGATTATTTCTTTATATATAAAAATATAATATTATATATATATATATATATATATATATATATATATATATATATATATATATATATATATATATATATTCAAGTAACGAATATCTTGGTAATCCGTATGGATAATCCCAAGGAATATGAAATCCTGAGAGCTCAATTTTAATTCCGCGCGAATAATTTAATTTAAGAAAAAAAAGACCACTTTATGGCTCCATTGTAATAATTTATTTCATCAGAGAATTTTATTTTTCTGTGGATCTTCAGACTTCACTTTCAAACGGTCAAACGAAAAATGAATTTAAAATTTACACTCTTGACGGGCAGTATTATGCTTACATAATTTGACATAGAGGGTGATGAGGGAAGGTATGAGACACATGGTCGAGTTTAGAGAGGGAAGGGAGAGTTTTAGAATTTATTTTTTTTTATTTTTATTTTTATTATATATATATATATATATATATATATATATATATATATATATATATATATATATATATATATATATATATATAAAAAAGGATTAAACACTAATATTCCATGGTCATAATTTATTCCATTGGAATCCTAAATACGATCAATTCATCAGACCTACATTTT
The DNA here is from genome assembly GCA_903632075.3 of Acanthosepion pharaonis. NCBI lineage: Eukaryota > Metazoa > Mollusca > Cephalopoda > Sepiida > Sepiidae > Acanthosepion > Acanthosepion pharaonis. The sequence goes on from CAHIKZ030005641.1 coordinate 815,458, forward strand.
CATAAAATATATATGTATGTGTATGCATGTATGTATATATATTTGTATATTTTGCATATGTATGTGTATATTTACCACTAATATTATCTCTGTCTCTCTGTCTCTCTCTCTTTCTCTTTCTCTCTCTCTCTCTCTCACACACACACACACATATATATATATATATATATATATATATATATATATATATATATATATATATATATATATATTTATATTATTTTTATTTCCTTTAGACGAATGTTGTTATCATAATTGTTGCTGTTATTATCACAATATTTCGGCCATTATACCCTACGGCCTTCTACAGGTGTTTCCCGATCTGAGTAAACTTCAGGTAATTTCGGAGTGATCATTTTATTTAATCTATGAGAGTAGATTATTCTCATTCGGTTTTCTATATCTAGGGTCATGTAGTCTTCTTCTTAGTTATCTTACCGCTCGGTTATTTCCCGCCCTGTTTTCACTTAGTCAACATCCTCACTAGCCATTCCGGAGATTAAATTCAGAATTACTATGTCACCAAATTCCTGAAGCAGGGATTTAATCCATTTGGCTGTTGTTCTAAAGCTATTGATCTAAAAGTAAATAATTTAATTTATTCCTCATCACAGTAATTCAGACACAAATTCATAAATATAAATCTCCATTTCATTGTTATCAAACAGCTAAGAAATGAATATTACAATTCTTACCGCTCTCTGTGTTATACATTTGTTTTACATTTAACAACGTCATACAATTCATATGAACCTCTGATGGTCACTCCTTGTTGTAGTGGAGGGGCTTTCGAGGTTCACTGAATCTGACAGCGATGCCCACAGGAGTTCTAAACTCTTGGTACGGCCACTCTTGGCGGCAAGGTAGAAAACTAAGGACAAATCGTGACCAACCCCAAAGACACCAACAGTGGAACAAGCGGATGGCGATTACAACAGGTCTAAACGGTTGAATCAGCGGATGAAGAGGGCTACGCACGACGGACATGCTACAGAAGGCGTCGCTCGAAATTATAACACCAGTCCGTTGCAATTTCCTAACTAATTCTGCATGTTTCATTCCATAAGTGCCGCAGAGGAAGGTCATGAAATCAAGTGTGTGGGTCACTCCCGGGTAAGTTGAGGTCCACCTGGAACACAATCATCACTTTCATCTACGCTGATTTTCTTTCACTTCCAACCAACGCAATATGGCTATAGGAAATGGATTACGGGATTCGGTTTTGGTGAAACTGGAAGCTTCTAGTCGTGAACCTAAACGTTGGCAGCAAATTTAGTCATTAACTCCATCATCATAAAGGAAGCAATCAGCAAAGAAATTACATTCTTGTATACAAGGCAAAGCCGACGATGATGACAATTCATAACGTCATATAGTGTGCGGCAGAAATACCTCCTACATTTTAAAGATTGACAACTGCTATTAAACATTTATTTCAAACATGTTCAAAGGGCGACAGGTTTTATTAATTTCGTTTTCAAAATTACATTCCCTTAAATGATGGCTTCTATTCCGAGATTTTCCAGGTGGTTTTCTTTTAAGTGCCGAACCTGTGGCCTTGAAATTTTCGACCCACAATTCCAACATTACATGAAGTGAACTTTCTATGTTACCATTTGTCTATGTTCAATAGCATCACACAGGGGACAATTTAAAATGTGTGAGGTATTTCTGTCACACGCAGTACACTTCATATCATTGATGTAATAAAAAAAATAAACAAATCCCTATAGGAATATTTATTTCTACATTTTCCTTAAAGCTCCCCTACGATTTTCTTATACAAAAATTAAACTAGAAAATCCAGTCCGCGCCACTAATCTACCTATAGCTGAGTAGAGGGAATAATTGGAGGCATTTCTTTCTTTCACTACACTAATTAGCATATATATATATATATATATATATATATATATATATATATTCTCGTACACACACCATACTCACTCACTCCCTAATGAGCCAAATGATAACACACACCTACAGCAATACACACGCTTACACATATCATACTCACTCACTCCCTAAGACACAAATAACACACACACAAACACTAAACAGAGACACATCCCCTCACCAGGTCCAATAAAACAGTCAAACTGACCAGAGAATTCAGGATAAAATGTATCTATCCAGTTCTTATCTCAAATAACAACTTAAAAGAGACTGTTTGACCAACACAAGGAATGTTAAAAGATTCATGTTAAAAAGATTAAAAAAATAAAAAAACAAATGAAAACTACAGACAAAAGTTCATTTTCTCCAACAAAAGACATTCATTTCTGTAGTTCACTGCCAACAGCAAGCAGAAATATTTCTCCTCCCGATGATGGCCATTTCGGTCGAAACTAGTCGAGGAATCTAAATGGAATAATAATAATAAAAAAATGAAGAATATTAATCTACAACCCAGTGTGTCTAATTATTTTAATTTTTTAATTTTTATTTTCTTATTGTTATTATTATATATATATATATATATATATATATATATATATATATATATATATATATATATATAGTGAGCTCTCATATCGTGAACGATAAATCAGAGCCTGTATTGAGAGTGCCTTTCGTTTTACACTTATGCATGCTAGCAGGAGCTATTATGGAAAAATCAGGTAAGGAAAGTCATATTTCATTTGTGCTTTCTTAAGACATATATATATATATATATATATATATATATATATATATAGAGAGAGAGAGAGAGAGAGAGAGAGAGAGAGATCAGAGAGATCAGTCAGGATATATATATATATATATATATATATATATATATATATGTATGTATGTATGTATGTATAATGTGTGTGTATTTATGCAAATTTGATGAGAGACCAACGGAAGATTTTTTGTTCAGTTATTTTAATGTCACTCTATTTTTCAGGCATGTCTCTTTTTCATGTTATTAAGCTTATTAATCCAAATATAAATAATGTAAATAACGATAACTCCTAATCTCAGAAATTTAGACATTTATCATTCGGTGTAGGTTTCCTTTTCATATTTAGCTGTTTAATTGCTATGAAATGGAGAATGATAAATTTGCCTAAGTCATTGACGCCATATTTTTTTTCTCTTTCAGACGTAATGTGATTTAACAAAAACAAAAACAAATTCCCGACAGGAATATTTATTTAGACATATTTGACAATCAGTAACATGGACAGCAAATTAGTAGTTATAACGCTAATAGGACAATGATTTGTTTTACTCTGTCTGCAACAGTGGCGAAAATTACTACACTAACGATGAAGAAAATATGCGATTTTCCCCCCAAGGAAACAAAGGTTATTTAACAGCACAACTTATTGGCGTCCAGCTATGAAAATCTCAAAATGGAAAACATCAGTTAAAAACACACAAATCTTGTTAAAATATCGTCTGCGCATGCGGGTGTACATATTAAACAATGCTGTGTCAATGATATATTTCAGTCTTAAATAATATAAGCATATGTGGGTTGCTATGTAAATTCAGACTAATAAACTCCCTTTTTTTTCTCTTATGCCCTTTACTTTGCATATATAAGGGATAAAGAGAGCAAAAATATTGTTGATTATGTAGCGTCCCTTTATTTTAGCCTTCACCGAATTTTTGACATACTTTCATTTTATTAATTAAAACATACACACAAAAATCAATTCGAATCAACATTGAATGCTACAAGCAGAAATTCTACTTCGGGGAAACACACACGGAAATAGATCGATATTTCGATCGATATATAGATATGAACAGACGGTTATAGAAAGAACATAGACAGCTTGATCTGAAAAGACTAAATGAGATATATGGATGCAAAAAATATGTCCGCTGGTATTTTTTTCACCTTTACTGTACCTGAATTTTTCACCTGGTGTTCGGGTCCAATTAACTTAAATGATTTTCTTTTTCATTTCACTTCAAGCAAAGCAATAAAGTCAGTGAGATGCAAGGGGTTACTGAGTGTGAGATGATATGAGAAAAAGTAAACATTATTCAAAAAATCAGGAATAAAGAAAACAGAAGAAAACGGTATTGACATTGTATTTAACTTTCTTAACAAAAAAAAACCGGAAGAGATTTCCACAAACGAAAAGGGCGATAGAAGTAACTGTTAGCAAAGAACTTACGGTTACATTTAACCATTTCAGTTGTAAGATGGTGAGTAGTCCAGTAGTACCCTTAAATTTATCAAGTCTAGGTACTATAGATGAAAGCTCATCAGAAAATATATCGGGAAAAGGATGGCGAACCTACGTTACAATGGTGACTGAAGCCATGATTACTTTTCAGATATTGTCCTCAATTGAGAAGTTGGTGAACCAAAATCTTCCATTTAAACCAATGTATATTTTTCCAATACCAAAATGGTCTGCGTTTAGTAAATGTCTATAGCTAGGAATAGAGTGTAATACATAGACACCGTCAGAGAAATATTATAACTAAACAGATTATTTACATTATTTACATACTGTTATCCTCATCTTTATTGTGGTATTAACGACGTTTCGATCGTTATACGCTCTGGCTTTCTTCAGGTGATTGGAATTTCAAACTGATAACTTTAATTCTTCGACCGGGGTAGATTTTTTCTAGTTCTAGTTCCAAGTGCCATGCTTCTTCCGGATGTTTCACTTATACCCCTCTAACTTAATTCTCCAACTTCTTTTTTTTTTCACCACTGTAGTAGCCAGATATTGAACTCACAACTTTTTGGGTCAAGTTACTAAATCGAACCAACGCTTTTATCCACTGGGCTATGTGTCCTTGAGGACACATAGCCCAGTGGATAAAGCTCAGAGAAGTAGGCCAGGACGTACAACATGACAATAAAGATGTCGGCAAAAATCCGAACAATTTAAATAATTACAATACCTGATCTCAGAAATATCGACAGGTAACGAGCTGATATATAAATGGAAACGAGTTTAACACAGGGATTTACAAAATCGTAGAAGTTAGTTTAAATATTACTCATATTTAAATGCCATGTCCCTCCAGAACGTATGCGATCGTGGTTCTCCACAGATGTTCCTTAGTCTTTTGAATAGGAGTAGTTGTTTATCCCTTGTTTCCTGCTTAGGATTGGGTTTCCGGTTCCTTCTAAAGTTTACTTCAGCACTATGCATCAAACATCTCCGTCTGAACTCTGAAATTTTATTTGCTAATTGGATCTTGACCTCTTCAACTCTAGAATTAGCTGTCTATCCTTCCTGCTGTCTTGTCTTTTATTACACTAATACAACTCCCCACTGCAACCTTCTACCTTGAGTGGCCCTGGGGACTTTTATTTAAATTGCATCTTGTCAGAATTCAACCGTTGCCCTTTCATTTAAACATACAAAACTATTCTATGCCTTTCGGTAGCCAATACCAAGACTTTAGATGTTTTCAAAAAAAGATCAAAAACCATTTTTTATATATTGGTCGATGGTAACTGTTCTTGGGTATAATCTTCCTCTTTTACTGTCTTGAAAGCTTTTGTAATTCAGTGTTTATTTCAGGTTTCTACATGGTTTCGGTGACATTTTTCATATCTTTTATCTCCCGTTTGTTTGCCCATTTTAGTCTAATGTGTGCTGAGTTAATAATAAATAAATAAATTGCTATTGCGCAAAGCTAGAGTGAGAAAATGCCTGGTTTTATTAATGTATTAGGACATTAAATATCTTTTTATCGACAGGGAAGAACCGTTGATTTTGCATTACAAGTTTAGCGTAACCAAAAATATACATTTATTTCCTGGGCTCCTCCTCAGTAGTATTTGACTCCTTTGTAGAGTATCGAGCCACAAAGCCTTATCATGCTCTCTGTTGCTAATGTAGTTTCTGTACCAAGTAGATTATTTAAGCAGTGAACATGCAAGTTGGATTCAGACTAATCCTGATCCAAATCTGGTGGAAAACCAAAACTAGAGAGACCCGTTTATCATGCTTTTTAACATAGCAGGGGGGGGATAAAAGCGGCATTCACACTTTTCCCAAAGGTATTTGACAATTATAGACGTGACGTTCTCAACCTGAATTTGGGCACGACACGCTACATTTTCCCTTTTTGCACCGATAACCACTACTCTGCGCGAGTTTCTTCTATCCTCGACATTTTTTCAGAAGTTTTCAGAAATCGGAAAATATGACTCATGAAGCAAAAAGGTCACAAAAAAACTGAAATAGTTTAATGACTGAATAATAACGATACACACCGGTATGATTAAACTTTTATTTCATATTCGGTTAAAATCATTTTGCTTTAAGCTTGTAGTTCGATATGTACATAAAGCTACATATGGATAATTCTGGTTGTTATAGATCTATAAGTATAAACAGAAGGATCGATATATACAGATTGTGAGAGATCTACGAATACAGATTCAGAGATCGATAAATGCAGATTGAATGGCGTCGATAAATAGATTTATTGAGAAATGGATTAATATGTGAGTAAACATGCTTAATGGCTAAGACACTTAGGTATTTTCTTCGGGAGCCTTTTTGGTCATTGTTGAAGTTTATGTAAAACGAATGTTTTCAAATGCCACTTCTGAAAGCTGATAAGTTATATCCATCTGTCATCTAATCCTATGCAAGGTTATACTAAGCGCCATAAAGATTAAGATCGAAGCCGATCGATTAAGATGTAATTATATCAAAATCAGTCAAAAGACTGTAGCCGAACAGGTAGTTACTTTTTACATTGCTATGTCCGTTTGTTTTTCTTTATTAACCGTGAATTGCTACAGTGTCTTGAGAAACGGGTTGTCCACCGGCTTCGAAGTTGCTATTTTTCTAGACTGTCTCCCATCCAAGGCTAAAGAACTGTGTCTATCCTACTATTTAACCCATGGCCGGGGGAGAATGTGATGGTAAATTGATTCATGTTTTTCCAAACTGTATTTTTATAAAATAACCGCATCAATCTAGGCCCTAGGCCACAACTCGTCTCACCGGTTCTAATTTCTACACCGATAATTGCTGCACATCGGAGATAGCGATACAAATGCGAAGGCTGTACATAAAGATATATTTAAGCTGTTGGAAAAACTCGCTCTATTTGGGAAGAATGTCAGAATTATCCAGAACTTATATTGTGAGTAAACAACTTTGCATACGGATAGAAAAACTGATTAGGTACACAAAAATAGAAAGGGAAGTAAGACAAAGATTCAATCCACCGCTGCAGTGAGGCTATCTTAAGGGAGCTGCAGACCCTAGAAGTCTTAGAGATACACAAATGATACTGTGTTGGTCAAAGCGATAGAAATGTGGATCTAATGAATGCCAAGAATACCATGGACAGAACATGTCCACAACGAGTTTAAGAACAATAAGAACTACTAACGGTTCCAATCAGAAAGATACGGTTGAAATATCTGGGACACATATTGAAGAAAGGAGACTTGTAAAATTTGATACTCTCAGGACTTAGTGAAAGTAAGGAAAACAGTAAGAAATGACGTGTAACCTACATAACGAGATTGCGTGAATGGATAACAGAAAAGCGAGAGTGAGGAGGGTAGTTAAGGGGTAGATGTTACTTAGAGCAACAAAGGATAGAAAAATCTGGAGAGCCAAGATCGTCCACATCATGAAGGAACATGACCCGTAAAAGAAGAAAAATGACGATCATCATCAGTACGTACACTGCTCATTGAGTATGACACAAGTTTACAAGTGTGAGGCACCTTGTATGGAGCAAACTGTCTATTGTAGAATCGCATACAAATCATGATAAATCTTCCTCTTTCAACTCTCTTTCTGATGTAAAGTATGTGTGTCGTTTTTGTGTCCATTTTCTACAAAACTTCTTTGTTGCTCACATTTTCAATCTATAGTAATCTAAAGATCCTTCTGCAGGAGCACATTTCTCTTGTTTCAAGTCACTTCTTCGTCTGTGTTGAGATTGTCCAGCATTCATTGCAATATAGGGAGACTGATATTACGTAACAGTTCAGAGTTCCCTTTTCTTTTGTTTCTAACAACATTTACATTTTTTTTTTCTTTGATTAGCTTTTGGAAGGCATATTTGACTATAACAACGCACCTTATGATTTCAGTTTCACAATTTCCGTCCTAATTTAGGACACTTCCAGTTATTTAAATTTCTCTACTTGTTTGATTTGGTATATCCAATATGTAATTTGAATGTCAGGCTCTCCCTTTTGCTAACAATCATGCATTATGACTTCTTCTAATTGATGTTTAGTCCTTTCTTCTCGCTGATGGATATTGAGTGGTCAAAAGTAATTTAGAGCAAAAAAAGATATCCAGCTATGGATTGCTATGATTGATCATACCCTGAAGGAGTATAGCACATAAAAGAAGCTGAATGATGATCAAACTGAGGACTTAATTCGCCCGTTCATCGACTTCATTTTCTTATTTTACTGAGCTTAGCCTAATATGACACAAGTCTATAAGCGTAAAACGCCCTGTATGGACGAAGCTCACTTCGACAGTCACACACAAATCATTGGGATATTTACTCGTCAGATTCCATGTTTTTATTGATTTCGGCTCTTCTCTTTCTCAAAGCACTTGCAATATCGATTATTGTATTGATTGATTTACGAGTTTACTTCTACTGCAAAAAAAAAATGACCGCATCTATGAAATTGACTTTTTAATGCCCACATTATATGTGTGCGTGTATGGGATCCGTCGGCCTCGGCTGCTGGTGGCGGCGTAGCATCTGTTATGGCTGTACAGGTCCATACGGCAGTGACAGTCTCGATTGCAACGAATGTATGCGAAGACGCCCCCACCAACCCATGTTACCGTGGTGTTTTCTTTCCATCAAGTATCCTCCGCGGCTAACCTATGTTTCTTCTCTCCTCGCTCCAGCCCTCGGTGTAAATCACGTCCCAGCGTGAGCAATCGTTGGCGACATCTTCCCACCTCTCGATTTCATGTCCCTTTTGCAGTCGTCCAGAAATGAAGATGAGGTCCTCCTCATGCTGTTTTGACGGTGGTCAGTTCCCCGTACAGAAGGATCTTCAGAATCCTCCCCGTAGTAATGTTTTGCCGTTGCGATGAGTTTCCTCTTTAGGGCGCAGGCTTAGACAGGGTTTTTTTAGAGATCGACTATAACCATTGCAGCAAATAGAGTCCAATATATCTTGGCACCGGCGTCGTCACAGGAGTTGCCAGAACAAAGTTTATTTTTTTACTATAAAGTTTTAAACATATCTTTTTTGCAATTATGATAGGAATACGGACTATTTCTGGGGGATAACGTGTTAATTTTACTGTTGTTTTATTCAGAGTATAAATACTCTGTCCATGTTCAGATTTAGCTTCCATACCTACGGCTGAGTTCTCGGTCGATCACCGAAGTTAAGCATCGACGACCCAGGTCAGTAGTTAGATGGAGGACAGCTTGGGAACACCAGGTACTGCATGCTCCATTCTAAAATTTGAAATATGTTTCGGCTTTAAATATCTTACGAAGGGTTGATAAGCCGTAAAAAATCAATCCCCCTCGTTATTATTGCATACCACTCCGTAATAATTCTCGTGGATTACTAGTTGCACTCCGTAAGTGAATCTCTTGGGACTAAACATTAACTAAGGATCTCCGTCATTGTTACTGTAGGTTTCTCTATGTATTGCCCTACTAGACCCCCCCCGTGTCTTTTTCTATACACCCGATACAAGGTCAAGAGTCACTCATAGAATTTAAGGGGAGGTAGAAAGAGTTAAAAGGAAGTAAATATTATGAGGATAAAGAGTATATGTAGTAATTAACCAATTAGCTTAAATCAATTCACCCCAAGCATGGAGACAATGCCACTAAGATGCAAGGGGCTACCGGAAATGAAAGAGAATGAAAAGACTTTAGAAGGAGCCAGAAACCCAATCCTAAACTGGAAACAAGAGATAAACCTCTACTCCTGTTCAAAAGGTCAGGAAAGAGTGTGAACTGGACAATAGGCGAACCTATCTACTCCTCCTGAAAAGAAAAAATAGTAAATGAAATTTCAGAATTTAGGTGGAGATGTTACAAATATAGAGTTTCAGTAGACTTTAGAATCAACCAGAAACCCAATCCTAAACAGGGAACAGGGAATAAACCTCTGCTTCTGTTCAAAATATCTGGGAGGAGTGTGAAGAAGTGGTTAAGTGTTCAAGGAAGCATTCACGCGGGAATTTGTTCCACGGAGTAGCAGTTCTTGGAAAGGAGATTTTTGAGTGGAACTTCCACCTTACAAATGGAATACGGAGGAAATGTGGCTGATTAGTCTTCGTGAGTGTAGAAGGCCGTCTTACTTATAAAGTTTTAAAGTATTGGGACTAAAGAATGAAGCTCGTGAATATTCGCTATGAAAATAGGAAAATTGCTTCGGTAAAAAGTGGTAAAGAGAAAAGTAAGTCATGCCCTATAAAACCACGTACAAAATTTGATTTTATCAAGGCTGAATAATAAGAATCTGATAGCCCCTGCTCATCGAAGGCTACAATACTCCATTTTTGGTTTAATCTGATTCCCAGAAGGATAAAGCATTGCCGGAGGAATCGAGTACTTTTGCGTTACAAGGAGCTAAGCAACTTTTTCTCAGCATCATTAGTTTTTGATCGTATATATGAGTTCCGCTTGAGGTCTGGAGTGAATATGAGCCCCAAAAACCGTTCAAGTCATGAAACTTTGTGACAAGAAAAGGTCTTGGTTGGGAACGGGGATGATGAAATGATAATTATCTGTTACTGGAACAATTCATTGAGTAAAGCATTGATACCCACAATTTTGTAAGTACAAAATGACAGTATATATCAAACTGATAATTTTAAATTCTCTTAGTCTTCATCTGTTTCCAAATTCGAGTTTTATATTTTTCCAGGGGGAATTGCTGCAAATTAGTTTTAAAAATGGGAAACCCACCTTTATATTGAACTAAGAAGAAAAAACGTTCAGTTCCCTTGGATTTCCCAATTAGGGACGCCTCGAGCCAAGGATTAACCAGGGCCTTGAGCTATGGAAGAATTATTGACTGAGAGAAAAACTCGTCGTTGATCTTAATAATAAGAATCGCATAATAAAACACGAGTAGGATTTATCCACAGACTGGCTCGAAGAAAATATGATACAAGGTCGAGCTTAAAAGTACATGGGAATAGAGCCAGAAATTGCTAGACCTCGACACCTACCCTCAATTAAGCAGGGCGTCACAAAATAAATGGAAGTAAATTAGATGCTAAAAGTTGTGTGGTGGGGGGGTCTAAATCTGATATTAAGTTTTTAAACATTGCTAATTATATATATATATATATATATATATATATATATATATATATATATATATATATATATATATATATATATATATATATATATATATATATATATATATATATATATAACAATATTGGAAAAAATGTATAACAAAGTAGAAAAGGTTTTCTTGTGACTTCATTGGACTAAATTTATGTTGGTGCGATTACAGATGCGCACGAACGAGGAATGCTGGGAATTTAAAATTAAAGAAAAATGAAATAAAATTTCCAGCATCCTTTGCTCGTGCGCATAAAGGACGAAACAGGTAGAAAGAAAACATTTACACTTTGTCATACATTGTTCATATATATATATATATATATATATATATATATATATATATATGAATATAAAATATACGGAAAAACAAACAAAAATTCTAATATGCAATTATGCTGTTTTAATCTTAATATAATGTCAACGTCGGACGTTTCGGTCTAGTAGACCATCTTCAGGATATATTCATAAAACATAATTAACATTAGACTATATTTAATTCAACATGAAAAGACAATAGACATAAGAGTAAGACTAATCAAAACAGATAACTGAAACTTTTAAAGATCACCGTTCCGTTTCAATATGATCACGTCGGCGTCACGTGGGCGATGTTGTGAAAAATGAAAAGAATTTTATTTTAATCTAAAACTTTTATGTACATTTTTCGAGCATTAATCTTGCTAGAAAAGGGCAAATATTAAAGAAGCCAGGTCTAGTATTCACCGTGCGTGATATAGATATTATGCTTGCCTCATAAATCCGCCTAAGACTTTTAATGTTAATTATGTTTTATGAATATGTCCTGAAGAAGGTCTACTAGACCGAAACGTCCGACGTTGACATTATATTAACATTAAAACAGCATAATTGCATATTAGGAATTTGTTTGTTTTTTCCGTATATTTTTCTTCATACTGTCGGATCTATATCCATATATTTGCTTACATATATATATATATATATATATATATATATATATATATATATATATATATATATATATATAGATGATTCATATTTTATTATTTTAGATATATTATTTTACTCTATACATTTTTTGATTTTGATTTTAAATGCATATTTTTTATTTTCTAAAATGATACCAATACACGTTGTACGCATATAAATGTTTTGGGAACTAATGTTTCCCAAAAGAAAATGCTATATTTTACTTATTTTGATAATTATTGGTTTGTCATGAACTTAGAGAATTTAACAAGCTAAGCTCAACCGCTTCGCCACAAATTGACGCCAAATAGACAAATCTAGTCTTCTGTTAAAGGTAGTGGTCGAGCTAAAGTGATGTCTAAAGAGACTCAGCCACCTCTGTAACGTTGTAGATATTAGTTGGAGAGTTACTGACTGAGGTAACGATTCTCTGTATTTGGGATAAAATCCTGTAAGAGAAAATGTCTTTTTCTTTAATCAATGGCGACATTGTTGTATGATAGGGTCTCCTTTCGAGTAGCAAATCTCATGTACGAAATGATTTAAATGTCGCTTGCGTAGACGGTTCATCTCAAAGAACTGTGTTCACCAAACCAGTGAACTTTGGATTGTTACAGAATTCTAGACAGGAGGGTATTTGTGATGAAAGGGAAGAATTTTCGAACTAAACAGACGCAAAAGGCAGCGCCAAAATTAAAACTTGAAAATAAATGGTGACAGGAATAAAATTAAAAATTATTTATTCATAACTTCACAACTTTGGGAACGGCTGGCGGGTATTTGTGGCAAAGATGCTGAAATACCCATTAGCGTTACTCGACATGACACACTAAATATCCACGTCTGATTACATCAAATAGGTATTTATTGTTTCTTTTTCGCAACGTCTGGGATAGTTATACTTCCTTCAAAAACAATATGATACATCAGATCTTGAACTAAGCTAGATAGATAAATACGGAGGTCAATGAGTCCATTCCTGCTACAGAAAAATAGGATGTGAGCGTAACATGGCAGCTATCGGCGACGCAATAAGGATTGACGTGTTGTGTTTCAACAGCAGCTGATACCGTTGCATTCACTTTCGCACATGGGGTGAGGATGCGGCCTTCTATTATATAAGATAGTCTAAAGGACTACATACATGTACAATGTAACTTATTTTATATAGTTTATTTCACTTCGTCTGTACATAGAGAGTGGAATTAAACTTATGAATATTATGCAGAAAATTACTGCTTTGAAACTTACCATTAGAATTACTGGCTTTTAACAGGTGTAATAGTTCAGATTATACTCCCAGCCCAGAACATACCCCCATCCGAGAATATAATCTCAGCCCAGAATATACGCCTAACCCAGAATATACCTCAATCCAGAGTGTTATCTCAGCCCAGAGTGTACACCCAGACCAGAATATGCACCAATACAGAATATAGTCTCAGCCGAGAATATACTGCCAGCCCAGAATCTAATCCTAACCTAAAAATATAAAACAGCCTAAAATATACACCCAGCCCAGAATATACTCTCAGCCATCCAAGAATGTTATCCGAACTCAGAATATACTCTCAGCCCTGACTATACCTCAGACCAGAGTATACTCGAAGCATACAGCATATTCCTGGCAAAGATTATGACCTCGCCCTGAATATACACCCAGTGTAGAGTATACCTCCAGCCCAAAATATATCCCAGTCCAATGCATACACAGAGTTATACTAGACTAGGTTGTTTTGTATAATGATATGTTAGACTAGGCTACTTAATACTCCCGGGCGTAAAATTGGATAGGCTAGAATATCTATATTCTCTGCCAGAATATACAGCCTCTTTTTCGCATCTAATAAGATGATAGGCAGGTATGCTATTGATCATGTAGTGTTACACGTCCACAGATATTTCTTGAGTGCATTTTCAATGGTTTCCTATTCGTGGGGTATTTGCTCATTACTAAGCCTAACTACGGGATGCCTATTGATTGTGGTCAAAAGGATTGAACAGTGGTCATTTTTATGATCGACCACTGTTTTGTGTGTGCAGGCTACAAGACACGATTTAATGCATTAGGAACAAGTTTATATACTCTAGGACATTCTGATTGATTTTACACAAAGAGCTGCATTAATTGAACATGATTGGTTCCTTTTTTAGAAACGTAGACACCTGATTACTGTTGAATAACTTCCTATCAGCCATTATTACCAGTTTGTAGACAGCGGTTATCGCATAAGTAAGTAAGTAAGTGTTGATAAGCCGTAGATAGATAGAGAGATAGTACAAAGACTGCGATAAATAGAGAGATAGTGTTATGGTCCGGTTCCTTGTACCACGGTGATAGTCCAAGGTAGAACCAATAAAGAAGAACTCGAAGACGTATATGGAATAACACAGATATATTACAAACGGGAATATATACAGAGAAGTAGAAAGTGTTAGTACGAACAATCAGGTTTAGTAGTAATTGTCTGAACGCGACTCTGTTTCGGACTGCCTCTGAATCGACTGACTGACTCGCTCGCTGTGACTGACTGACAGACATACTCCTGACGGACCTCACTCCAGACTTCAGACTGAACTCGATACATCAGACGGAACTCCACTCTCTGCTTCCTCTTGAGGCGCAGTATTTATTACGTATGGAATAGTCCATTATGTTATTATGCGTAAAGTCCCATAACAGATAGATAGATAGATAGATAATATAAAGAATGAGATAGATAGATAGATAGATAGATAGATACTATTTCCCATTAACTTGTGCTTACTAGTTTCTTAGTCTTTATTGCCTTTTTGGCAACATGCTAGCCGCTGTCCACCCAAATGTTCCCCTGCCTCTGTTTCTGAGCAGAGATGGTGTTATGATTATACATTCTAGCACATGTTCGGATTGGCTCCATTCTTTATATCCATCAATTCAGATCTTTACCACCAAGACCCGTTACGCTCCGTCCACGGAGTCGACCGAGCCTAATTCTCCCCGTATTCCATTTGTAAGCAGGAAGTTCCACACAGGCAGATTTTCTTTCTCCCAAGAACCGCTGCTTTGTGGAACAGACAACCGCGTGGGCACTTCTATTAAGATTTTAATCTTAATCTCTTCAAGTCAAGGATCAATCGTTATGCATCCCTCATATTCTCATAATCTTCACATCCTATCTCCTAATCTTAAATATGTATCTCAGACCTCATTCAGTAACCCACTCCCATGAGTGGATTTTGAGCCCTGTATTAGGTGAACATTAATAAAAGCTATTTTCCCCCGTATGCATTTCCAAAACTAACCAAAGAAACATAATAAAAAAGAGTGATCAACTGTCATGTAATACCAATCCCTCTATATGGCAGTGAATACTGGACAATTTTCCTCACAGATGATGAGAAGATTGTAAGCAACAGAAATATGGTTCAACATGAGGATGCTAAGAATCCGAATCAGAAAGAAACAGCAGAAATGTCTTGAAGGTGGGCTTGGAGAATTTGACACTAACAAAACATATGGAAGGGAAATGGGACAAAAAGGAGGCAGGCGGCCACCGACCTGATAAGGTTGTGTAAATGGATGGCGGAACGAGGTTTGTAAGGGATTGCAAAGATACAAAAGTTACTAAGAGATAGAAGGTTGTGGAGAGCCATGATCGCCCACATACTGAAGATACACGGCACATAGAAAAAGTAATCATCAGCCTTATCTTTGGATTTCTGTGAAAAGTTGCTGCTACTATTATAAATTCTTCCGAGTTGTATTCATCTATTCCCCTTTAACCAAGTAAGAGTTATCACTGGATCATCTATATCTAAAAAACAGAATATGTCTGTATGCGTGCATGTCTGTGTGCCAGTCTGTCTGTCTGTGTGAATGCATGCTATTTATGCACGTCCACATTTCTCGACCAATTTCGATCATATTGTTCAGACATATTGCAAATTTATTATGTTAGGTCAAAGCCAACTTTTCAATCTCCGGGTTCCACGTGTTTGGCAGAAAAATCGATACAACTGCAGATGGTTACGACTTTTTACAAAAACCAAGGCAAAGTTACACGCGAACAACGTTTTTACTGGATGAGCTGACATTCTTGGCACCTAATGCAAAACATCAGATACAACTGCAGATGGTTATGACTTTTTACAAAAACCAAGGCAAAGTTACACGCGAACAACGTTTTTACTGGATGAGCTGACATTCTTGGCACCTAATGCAAAACATCAGATACAACTGCAGATGGTTACGACTTTTACAAAAACCAAGGGGCAAAAGTTACACGCGAACAACGTTTTTTTACTGGATGAGCTGACATTCTTGACACCTAATGCAAAACATCGATACAACTGCAGATGGTTACGACTTTTTACAAAAACCAAAGGCAAAGCAAAACATCAGATTGCGACTTTTTTTACAAAACCAAACACGCGAACAACGTTTTTACTGGATGAGCTGACATTCTTGGCACCTAATGCAAAACATCAGATACAACTGCAGATGGTTACGACTTTTACAAAAACCAAGGCAAAGTTACACGCGAACAACGTTTTTTACTGGATGAGCTGACATTCTTGACACCCTAATGCAAAAACATCAGATACAACTGCAGATAACTGCAGATTACGACTTTTACAAAAACCAAGGCAAAGTTACACGCGAACAACGTTTTTTACTGGATGAGCTGACATTCTTGACACCTAATGCAAAACATCAGATACAACTGCAGATGGTTACGACTTTTTACAAAACCAAGGCAAGATTACACGCGAACAACGTTTTTACTGGATGAGCTGACATTCTTGACACCTAATGCAAAACATCAGATACAACTGCAGATGGTTACGACTTTTTACAAAAACCAAGGCAAAGTTACACGCGAACAACGTTTTTACTGGATGAGCTGACATTCTTGGCACCTAATGCAAAACATCAGATACAACTGCAGATGGTTACGACTTTTTACAAAAACCAAGGCAAAGTTACACGCGAACAACGTTTTTACTGGATGAGCTGACATTCTTGACACCTAATGCAAAACATCAGATACAACTGCAGATGGTTACGACTTTTACAAAAACCAAAGGCAAAGTTACACGCGAACAACGTTTTTTACTGGATGAGCTGACATTCTTGGACACCTAATGCAAAACATCAGATACAACTGCAGATGGTTACGACTTTTTACAAAAACAAAGGCAAAGTTACACGCGAACAACGTTTTTACTGGATGAGCTGACATTCTTGGCACCTAATGCAAAACATCAGATACAACTGCAGATGGTTACGACTTTTTACAAAAACCAAGGCAAAGTTACACGCGAACAACGTTTTTTACTGGATGAGCTGACATTCTTGGCACCTAATGCAAAACATCAGATACAACTGCAGATGGTTACGACTTTTACAAAAACCAAGGCAAAGTTACACGCGAACAACGTTTTTACTGGATGAGCTGACATTCTTGGCACCTAATGCAAAACATCAGATACAACTGCAGATGGTTACGACTTTTTACAAAAACCAATGGGCAAAAGTTACACGCGAACAACGTTTTTACTGGATGAGCTGACATTCTTGGCACCTAATGCAAAACATCAGATACAACTGCAGATGGTTACGACTTTTACAAAAACCAAGGCAAAGTTACACGCGAACAACGTTTTTACTGGATGAGCTGACATTCTTGGCACCTAATGCAAAACATCAGATACAACTGCAGATGGTTACGACTTTTTACAAAAACCAAGGCAAAGTTACACGCGAACAACGTTTTTACTGGATGAGCTGACATTCTTGGCACCTAATGCAAAACATCAGATACAACTGCAGATGGTTACGACTTTTTACAAAAACCAGGCAAAGTTACACGCGAACAACGTTTTTACTGGATGAGCTGACATTCTTGGCACCTAATGCAAAACATCAGATACAACTGCAGATGGTTACGACTTTTACAAAAACCAAGGCAAAGTTACACGCGAACAACGTTTTTACTGGATGAGCTGACATTCTTGGCACCTAATGCAAAACATCAGATACAACTGCAGATGGTTACGACTTTTGGTTACGACGTTACAACTGGATGAGCTTTTTACAAAAACCTACGCGAACAAACCAAGCACCTAATGCAAAACATGATACACTGATGGTTACGACTTTTTACAAACAAGGCGAACACGCGAACAACGTTTTTACTGGATGAGCTGACATTCTTGGCACCTAATGCAAAACATCAGATACAACTGCAGATGGTTACGACTTTTACAAAAACCAAGGCAAAGTTACACGCGAACAACGTTTTTACTGGATGAGCTGACATTCTTGGCACCTAATGCAAAACATCAGATACAACTGCAGATGGTTACGACTTTTTTTTACAAAAACCAAGGCAAATGCAAAACATTACAACAGATGGCGAACAACGTTTTTTACTGGATGAGCTGACATTCTTGGCACCTAATGCAAAACATCAGATACAACTGCAGATGGTTACGACTTTTTACAAAAACCAAGGCAAAGTTACACGCGAACAACGTTTTTACTGGATGAGCTGACATTCTTGGCACCTAATGCAAAACATCAGATACAACTGCAGATGGTTACGACTTTTACAAAAACCAAGGCAAAGTTACACGCGAACAACGTTTTTACTGGATGAGCTGACATTCTTGGCACCTAATGCAAAACATCAGATACAACTGCAGATGGTTACGACTTTTTACAAAAACCAAGAACAACGCAAAAAGTTACACGCGAACAACGTTTTACTGGATGAGCTGACATTCTTGGCACCTAATGCAAAACATCAGATACAACTGCAGATGGTTACGACTTTTACAAAAACCAAGGCAAGTTACACGCGAACAAC
This sequence comes from Acanthosepion pharaonis, assembly GCA_903632075.3. Classification (NCBI taxonomy): domain Eukaryota; kingdom Metazoa; phylum Mollusca; class Cephalopoda; order Sepiida; family Sepiidae; genus Acanthosepion; species Acanthosepion pharaonis. The sequence goes on from CAHIKZ030005641.1 coordinate 834,516, forward strand.
GTTTTTTACTGGATGAGCTGACATTCTTGACACCTAATGCAAAACATCAGATACAACTGCTGCAAGGATGGTTTTACTGGATGACTTTTTACTAAAAAACCACAGGCAAACGACTTTTTACAAAACGCGAACGAACAACGTTTTTTACTGGATGAGCTGACATTCTTGACACCTAATGCAAAACATCGATACAACTGCAGATGGTTACGACTTTTTTAAAAAACCAAGGCAAAGTTACACGCGAACAACGTTTTTACTGGATGAGCTGACATTCTTGACACCTAATGCAAAACATCAGATACAACTGCAGATGGTTACGACTTTTTACAAAAACCAAGGCAAAAGTTACGCGAACAACGTTTTTACTGGATGAGCTGACATTCTTGGCACCTAATGCAAAACATCAGATACAACTGCAGATGGTTACGACTTTTTTACAAAACTGGATGAGCTGAAGGCAAAAAGTTACAACTGCAGATGGTTACTTTTTACAAAAACAACGTTTTTACTGGATGAGCTGACATTCTTGACACCTAATGCACAAACATCAGATACAACTGCAGATGGTTACGACTTTTTACAAAAACCAAGGCAAAAGTTACACGCGAACAACGTTTTTACTGGATGAGCTGACATTCTTGACACCTAATGCAAAACATCAGATACAACTGCAGATGGTTACGACTTTTACAAAAACCAGGCAAAAACGCGAACAACGTTTTTACTGGATGAGCTGACATTCTTGGCACCTAATGCAAAACATCGATACAACTGCAACGACTTTTTTACGCGAACAACGTTTTTACTGGATGAGCTGACATTCTTGACACCTAATGCAAAACATCAGATACAACTGCAGATGGTTACGACTTTTTACAAAAACCAAAGGCAAAGTTACACGCGAACAACGTTTTTACTGGATGAGCTGACATTCTTGACACCTAATGCAAAACATCAGATACAACTGCAGATGGTTACGACTTTTTACAAAAACCAAAGGCAAAGTTACACGCGAACAACGTTTTTACTGGATGAGCTGAACAACATTCTTGGCACCTAATGCAAAACATCAGATACAACTGCAGATGGTTACGACTTTTACAAAAACCAAGGCAAAGTTACACGCGAACAACGTTTTACTGGATGAGCTGACATTCTTGACACCTAATGCAAAACATCAGATACAACTGCAGATGGTTACGACTTTTTACAAAAACCAAGGCAAAGTTACACGCGAACAACGTTTTTTACTGGATGAGCTGACATTCTTGGCACCTAATGCAAAACATCAGATACAACTGCAGATGGTTACGACTTTTACAAAACCAAGGCAAGTTACGCGAACAACGTTTTTTACTGGATGAGCTGACATTCTTGGCACCTAATGCAAAACATCGATACAACTGCAGATGGTTACGACTTTTTACAAAAACCAAGGCAAAGTTACACGCGAACAACGTTTTTTACTGGATGAGCTGACATTCTTGGCACCTAATGCAAAACATCAGATACAACTGCAGATGGTTACGACTTTTACAAAAACCAAGGCAAGTTACACGCGAACAACGTTTTTACTGGATGAGCTGACATTCTTGGCACCTAATGCAAAACATCAGATACAACTGCAGATGGTTACGACTTTTTACAAAACCAAGGCAAAGTTACACGCGAACAACGTTTTTACTGGATGAGCTGACATTCTTGGCACCTAATGCAAAACATCATCAGATACAACTGCAGATGGTTACGACTTTTTTAAAAACCAAGGCAAAGTTACACGCGAACAACGTTTTTACTGGATGAGCTGACATTCTTGGCACCTAATGCAAAACATCAGATACAACTGCAGATGGTTACGACTTTTTACAAAAACCAAGCAAGTTACACGCGAACAACGTTTTACTGGATGACTTTTTGGCACTAATGCAAAACATCAGATACAACTGCAGATGGTTTACGACTTTTTACAAAAAACAAAGGCAAAGTTACACCGAACAACGTTTTTACTGGATGAGCTGACATTCTTGACACCTAATGCAAAACATCAGATACAACTGCAGATGGTTACGACTTTTTACAAAAACCAAGGGCAAAGTTACACGCGAACAACGTTTTTTACTGGATGAGCTGACATTCTTGGCACCTAATGCAAAACATCAGATACAACTGCAGATGGTTACGACTTTTTACAAAAACCAAGGCAAAGTTACACGCGAACAACGTTTTTTACTGGATGAGCTGACATTCTTGACACCTAATGCAAAACATCAGATACAACTGCAGATGGTTACGACTTTTTACAAAAACCAAGGCAAAGTTACACGCGAACAACGTTTTACTGGATGAGCTGACATTCTTGACACCTAATGCAAAACATCAGATACAACTGCAGATGGTTACGACTTTTTTACAAAAAAAACCGAAAGGCAAAGTTACACGCGAACAACGTTTTTTACTGGATGAGCTGACATTCTTGGCACAACCTAATGCAAAACATCAGATACAACTGCAGATGGTTACGACTTTTACAAAAACCAAAGGCAAAAGTTTACACGCGAACAACGTTTTTACTGGATGAGCTGACATTCTTGGCACCTAATGCAAAACATCAGATACAACTGCAGATGGTTACGACTTTTTACAAAAACCAAGGCAAAGTTTACGCGAACAACGTTTTTTACTGGATGAGCTGACATTCTTGACACCTAATGCAAAACATCAGATACAACTGCAGATGGTTTACGACTTTTTACAAAAACCAAAGCAAAGTTACACGCGAACAACGTTTTTACTGGATGAGCTGACATTCTTGGCACCTAATGCAAAACATCAGATACAACTGCAGATGGTTACGACTTTTTACAAAAACAAAGGCAAAGTTACACGCGAACAACGTTTTTACTGGATGAGCTGACATTCTTGGCACAAAAATGCAAAACATCAGATACAACTGCAGATGGTTGCGACTTTTTACAAAAACCAAGGCAAAGTTACACGCGAACAACGTTTTTACTGGATGAGCTGACATTCTTGGCACCTAATGCAAAACATCAGATACAACTGCAGATGGTTACGACTTTTTACAAAAACCAAGGCAAAAGTTACACGCGAACAACGTTTTTACTGGATGAGCTGACATTCTTGGCACCTAATGCAAAACATCAGATACAACTGCAGATGGTTACGACTTTTTACAAAAACCAAAGGCAAAGTTACACGCGAACAAACTGGATGACTGACATTCTTTTGCCAAAACATCAGGATGAGCTGACTTTTTACAAAAACAAAGGCAAAGTTACACGCGAACAACGTTTTTACTGGATGAGCTGACATTCTTGGCACCTAAAAAACATCAGATACAACTGCAGATGGTTACGACTTTTTACAAAAACCAAGGCAAAGTTACACGCGAACAACGTTTTACTGGATGAGCTGACATTCTTGGCACCTAATGCAAAACATCAGATACAACTGCAGATGGTTACGACTTTTACAAAACCAAGGGCAAAAGTTACACGAACAACGTTTTTTACTGGATGAGCTGACATTCTTGACACCTAATGCAAAACATCAGATACAACTGCAGATGGTTACGACTTTTACAAAAACCAAGGCAAAGTTACACGCGAACAACGTTTTTTACTGGATGAGCTGACATTCTTGGCACCTAATGCAAAACATCAGATACAACTGCAGATGGTTACGACTTTTTACAAAAACCAAGGCAAAGTTACACGCGAACAACGTTTTTACTGGATGAGCTGACATTCTTGGCACCTAATGCAAAACATCAGATACAACTGCAGATGGTTACGACTTTTTACAAAACCAAGGCAAAGTTACACGCGAACAACGTTTTTACTGGATGAGCTGACATTCTTGGCACCTAATGCAAAACATCGATACAACTGCAGATGGTTACGACTTTTTACAAAAACCAAGGCAAGTTACACGCGAACAACGTTTTTACTGGATGAGCTGACATTCTTGGCACCTAATGCAAAACATCAGATACAACTGCAGATGGTTACGACTTTTTACAAAAAACCAAGGCAAACTGGATTACACGCGAACAACAGATGGTTTTTTACTGGATGAGCTGACATTCTTGACACCTAATGCAAAACATCAGATACAACTGCAGATGGTTACGACGCGAACAAAAAACTGGATGAAGGCAAAGTTACACGCGAACAACGTTTGGATACAACTGCAGATGGTTACGACTTTTACAAAAAACCAAGGCAAAGTTACGCGAACAACGTTTTTACTGGATGAGCACATTCTTGGCACCTAATGCAAAACATCAGATACAACTGCAGATGGTTACGACTTTTACAAAACCAAGGCAAAAGTTACACGCGAACAACGTTTTTACTGGATGAGCTGACATTCTTGGCACCTAATGCAAAACATCGATACAACTGCAGATGGTTACGACTTTTACAAAAACCAAGGCAAAGTTACACGCGAACAACGTTTTTACTGGATGAGCTGACATTCTTGGCACCTAATGCAAAACATCAGATACAACTGCAGATGGTTTTACACGCGACGTTTTTACTGGATGAAAACCTAACGCAAAACATCAGATACAACTACGGAAGACTTTTTACAAAACAATAAAGAACAACGTTTTTTACTGGATGAGCTGACATTCTTGGCACCTAATGCAAAACATCAGATACAACTGCAGATGGTTACGACTTTTACAAAAACCAAGGCAAAGTTACACGCGAACAACGTTTTTACTGGATGAGCTGACATTCTTGGCACCTAATGCAAAACATCGATACAACTGCAGATGGTTACGACTTTTACAAAACCAAAGGCAAGTTACACGCGAACAACGTTTTTTACTGGATGAGCTGACATTCTTGGCACCTAATGCAAAACATCAGATACAACTGCAGATGGTTACGACATTTTTTTTACTAATGCAAAAACCAAGGCAAAGTTACAAAAACCAAAGGCACGCGAACAACGTTTTTTACTGGATGAGCTGACATTCTTGGCACCTAATGCAAAACATCAGATACAACTGCAGATGGTTACGACTTTTACAAAACCAGGCAAAGTTACACGCGAACAACATTTTTTACTGGATGAGCTGACATTCTTGGCACCTAATGCAAAACATCGATACAACTGCAGATGGTTACGACTTTTACAAAAACCAAGGCAAAGTTACACGCGAACAACGTTTTTACTGGATGAGCTGACATTCTTGACACCTAATGCAAAACATCAGATACAACTGCAGATGGTTACGACTTTTACAAAACCAAAGGCAAAGTTACACGCGAACAACGTTTTACTGGATGAGCTGACATTCTTGGCACCTAATGCAAAACATCAGATACAACTGCAGATGGTTACGACTTTTACAAAAACCAAGGCAAAGTTACACGCGAACAACATTTTTTTACTGGATGAGCTGACATTCTTGACACCTAATGCAAAACATCAGATACAACTGCAGATGGTTACGACTTTTTTACAAAAACCAAGGCAAAGTTACACGCGAACAACGTTTTTACTGGATGAGCTGACATTCTTGACACCTAATGCACCTAATGCAGAAAACATCAGATACGCAACTGCAGATGGTGACGACATTTTTACAAAAAACAAAGCGATAAGACTTTACACGCGAACAACGTTTTTACTGGATGAGCTGACATTCACCCGGCACCTAATGCAAAACATCAGATACAACTGCAGATGGTTACGACTTTTTTACAAAAACCAAGGCAAAGTTACACGCGAACAACGTTTTTACTGGATGAGCTGACATTCGACACCTAATGCAAAAACATCAGATACAACTGCAGATGGTTACGACTTTACAAAAAACCAAGGTAAAAGTTACACGCGAACAACGTTTTTACTGGATGAGCTGACATTCTGACACCTAATGCAAAACATCAGATACAACTGCAGATGGTTACGACTTTGCAGATAGCGAACAACGTTTTACTGGATGACGGCATTGACACCTAAAAACATCAGATACAACTGCAGAACGACTTTTTACAAAACCAGCGAACAACGAACAACGTTTTTTACTGGATGAGCTGACATTCTTGGCACCTAATGCAAAACATCAGATACAACTGCAGATGGTTACGACTTTTTACAAAAACCAAGGCAAAGTTACACGCGAACAACGTTTTTACTGGATGAGCTGACATTCTTGGCACCTAATGCAAAACATCAAGATACAACTGCAGATGGTTACGACTTTTTACAAAAAGGAGGCAAAAGTTAACACGCGAACAACGTTTTTTACTGGATGAGCTGACATTTTGACACCTAATGCAAAACATCAGATACAACTGCAGATGGTTACGACTTTTACAAAAACCAGGAAGGCAAAGTTACACGCGAACAACGTTTTACTGGATGAGCTTGATATTTTGGCACCTAAAATGCAAAACATCAGATACAACTGCAGATGGTTACGACTTTTATCAGATACAAAAACTTTTACAAAAGGCAAAGTTACGCGAACAACGTTTTTACTGGATGAGCTGACATTCTGGACACCTAATGCAAAACATCGATACAACTGCAGATGGTTACGACTTTACAAAAAACCAAAAGGCAAAGTTACACGCGAACAACGTTTTTTACTGGATGAGCTGACATTCTTGGACACCCTAATGCAAAACATCAGATACAACTGCAGATGGTTACGACTTTTACAAAAACCAGAGGCAAAAAGTTACACGAACAACGTTTTTTACTGGATGAGCTGACATTCTTGACACCTATTGCAAAACATCGACACAACTGCGGATGGTTACGACTTTTTACAAAACAAAGGCAAAGTTACACGCGAACAACGTTTTTTACTGGATGAGCCAGACATTTGGCACCTAATGCAAAAACATCAGATACAACTGCAGATGGTTACGACTTTTACAAAAGGCAAGGCAAAGCACACACGCGAACAACGTTTTTTACTGGATGAGCTGATTCTGGCACCTAATGCAAAACATCAGATACAACTGCAGATGGTTACGACTTTTTACAAAACCAAAGGCAAAGTTACACGCGAACAACGTTTTACTGGATGGCTGACATTCTTGGCACCTAATGCAAAACATCGATACAACTGCAGATGGTTACGACTTTTGCAAAAACCAAGGCAAAGTTAACGAACAACGTTTTTACTGGATGCACAAAACATTCTATGCAGATGGTTACCTAATGCAAAACCGGAACAACTGAATGGTTACGACTTTTTACAAAAACCAAGGCAAAGTTTTTTACTGGATGAGCTGACATTCTTGACACCCTAATGCAAAACATCAGATACAACTGCAGATGGTTGCGACTTTTTTACAAAAACAATGAACAAAGTTACACGCGCGTTTTTACTGGATGAGCTGACATTCTTGGCACCTAACGCAAAACATCGATACGTTTTTTTTTACAAAACCTGGATACAGCGAACAACGTTTTTACTGGATTCTGATTCTTGGCACCCTAATGCAAAACATCAGATAACAACTGCAGATGGTTACGACTTTTTACAAACCAAAGGCAAAGTTACACGCGAACAACGTTTTTACTGGATGAGCCTGACATTCTTGGCACCCTAATGCAAAACATCAGATACAACTGCAGATGGTTTACGACTTTTAAAAAACCAAGGCAAAGTTACACGCGAACAACGTTTTTACTGGATGAGCTGACATTCTTGGCACTGCACGCAAAACATCAGATAACTGCAGATGGTTACGACTTTTTACAAAACCAAGGCAAAGTTACACGCGCGAACAACGTTTTTACTGGATGAGCTGATATTCTTGGCACCTAATGCAAAACATCGATACAACTGCAGATGGTTACGACTTTTACAAAAACCAAGGCAAAGTTACACGCGAACAACGTTTTACTGGATGAGCTGACATTCTTGGCACCTAATGCAAAACATCAGATACAACTGCAGATGGTTACGACTTTTTACAAACTGCAAGGCAAGTTACACGCGAACAACGTTTTTTACTGGATGAGCTGACATTCTGACACCTAATGCAAAACATCAGATACAACTGCAGATGGTTACGACTTTTTACAAAAACCAAGGCAAAGTTACACGCGAATAACGTTTTACTGGATGAGCTGATATTCTTGGCACCTAGTGCAAAACATCAGATACAACTGCAGATGGTTACGACTTTTTAAAGTTAAAAAAACAAAGCTGGCAAATGTCAGATACAACGCGATTTTGACACACAAAACCAAAGGCAAGTTACACGCGAACAACGTTTTTACTGGATGAGCTGACATTCTTGGCACCTAATGCAAAACATCAGATACAACTGCAGATGGTTACGACTTTTTTACACGCGAAAAACTGGATGAGCTGACAGCTTTAATGCAAAAGTTACAACTGCGCGAACAACGTTTTTTTTTGGATGAAGCTGACATTCTTGACACTAAATGCAAAACATCAGATACAACTGCAGATGGTTACGACTTTTACAAAACCAAAGGCAAAGTTACACACCGAACAACGTTTTTACTGGATGAGCGCATTCTTGGCACCTAATGCAAAACATCAGATACAACTGCAGATGGTTACGACTTTTAGCAAAACCAAGGCAAGTTACACGCGAACAACGCGTTTTACTGGATGAGTTGACATTCTTGGCACCTAATGTAAAAACATCGATACAACTGCAGATGGTTACGACTTTTACAAAACCAAGGCAAAAGTTACACGCGAACAACGTTTTACTGGATGATGACATTCTTGACACCTAATGCAAAACATCAGATACAACTGCAGATGGTTTACGACTTTACAAAAAACCAATAAAAGTTACACGCGAACAACGTTTTTACTGGATGAGCTGACATTCTTGACATTTAATGCAAAACATCAGATACAACCGCAGATGGTTACGACTTTTGCTAAAAACTGGCAAGTTACACGCGAACAACGTTTTTACATTTGACATTCTTGGCACCTAATGCAAAACATTCAGATGGTTACGACTTTTTACAAAAATGCAAAGTTACACGCGAACAATCGCTGGATGGCGACATTCTTGGCACCTAATGCAAAACATCAGATACAACTGCAGATGGTTACGACTTTTTTTACAAAAACCAAGGCGAACAACGTTTTTACTGGATGAGCTGGACATTCTTGCAATCAATGCAAAACATCAGATACAACTGCAGATGGATTTTGACTTTTTACAAAACCAAAGGCAAAGTTACACGCGAACAACGTTTTTACTGGATGAGCTGACATTCTTGGCACCTAATAAAACATCAGATACAACTGCAGATGGTTACGGACTTTTACAAAACCAGGCAAAGTTACACGCGGAACAACGTTTTTACTGGATGAGCTGACATTCTTGACAATTTCAATGCAAAACATCAGATACAAATCGCAGATGGTTACGACTTTTTACAAAAACCAAGGCAAAGTTACACACGAACAACGTTTTACTGGATGAGCTGGACGTTCTTGACACCTAATGCAAAACATCAGATACAACTGCAGATGGTTACGACTTTTTAAAAAACCAAGGCAAAGCACATCGCGAACAACGTTTTGCTGGATGAGCTGACATTCTTCGGTTTTTTAATGCAAAACATCAGATACAACCGCAGATGGTTACCGACTTTTTTGCCAAACCAAGGCAAGTTACACCGCGAACAACGTTTTTTACTGGATAGCAGGCGGCTGACATTCTGGCACCTATTGGAAACATCAGATACAACTGCAGATGGTTACGACTTTTACAAAAACCAAAGGCAAAGTTACACACGAACAACGTTTTTACTGGATGACTGACATTTTGGCAACCTAATGCAAAACATCAGATACAACCGTAGATGGATTTACGACTTTTTACAAAACCAAGCAAAGTTACGCCTTGAACAACGTTTTTACTGGATGAGACTGACATTCTGACACCTAATGCAAAACATCAGACAACACAGATGGTTACGACTTTTTACAAAAACCAAGGCAAAGTTACACGCGAACAACGTTTTTACTGGATGAGCTGACATTCTGACACCTAATAAAACATCAGATACAACTGCAGATGGTTTACGACTTTTACAAAACCAAGAGCAAAGTTACACGCGAACAACGTTTTTACTGGATGAGCTGACTAGCGACACCTAATGCAAAACATCAGATGCAACTGCAGATGGTTTGCGACTTTTTACAAAAACCAAGGCAAAGTTACACGCGAACAATGTTTTTACTGGATGAGCTGACATTCTTGACACCAATGCAAAACATCAGATAACTGCAGATGTTGATTTTTTTTAAAAAACCAAGGCAAAGTTACGCGCGAACAACGTTTTACTGGGTGACTGATGAGCTAATGCAAAACATTACAACTGCAGATGGCGACTTTTACAAAACCAAGGCAGTTAAAACACGTTTTTACTGGATGAGCTGCGTTCAACTAATGCAAAACATCAGATACAACTGCAGATGGTTGCGACTTTTTACAAAACCAAAGGCAAAAAGTTACACGCGAACAACGTTTTTTTACTGGATGAGCTGACATTCTTGCACCTAATAAAAACATCAGATACTTAACTGCAGATGGTTGCGACTTTTTTTTACAAAAACCAAGGCAAAGTTACACGCGAACAACGTTTTACTGGATGAGCTGACATTCTTGGCACCTAATGCAAAACATCAGATACAACTGCAGATGGTTACGACTTTTTACAAAAACCAAGGCAAAGTTACACGCGAACAACGTTTTTTACTGGATGAGCTGACATTCTTGGCACCTAATGCAAAACATCAGATACAACTGCAGATGGTTACGACTTTTTACAAAAACCAAAGGCAAAGTTACACGCATGAACAACGTTTTTTTACTGGATGAGCTGACATTCTTGGCACTAATGCAAAACATCGAATACAACTGCAGATGGTTGCGACTTTTACAAAAACCAAGGCAAAGTTACACGCGAACAACTGGATTAGCTGACATTCTTGGCACCTAATACGTTTTTTCTGATACAATGCAGCTGACTTTTCTTGAGCAAAGGGTGAACACAAACGTTTTTACTGGAAAAAAAACATCAGATACAACTGCAGATGGTTACGACTTTTACAAAAACCAAGGCAAAAAGTTACGCAAAAACGTTTTTACTGGATGAGCTGAACAACGTAATTTTTACTGGATGAGCTGCATTAATGCAAAACATCAATACCAGATGGTTGACAAAACCAAACAAGTTACACGCGAACAATTTTTACTTTTTGCACGCGAACAACGACTGGATGACATTCTTGACACCTAATGCAAAAAAACATCAGATACAACTGCAGATGGTTACTGACTTTTGGCACCCAAAAACATCAAGGTAAAGTTACGACACGCGAACAACGAACAACGTTTTTACTGGATGAGCTGACATTCTTGGCACCTAATGCAAAACATCAGATACAACTGCAGATGGTTACGACTTTTTACAAAAACCAAGGCAAAGTTACACGCGAACAACGTTTTTTTACTGGATGAGCTGACATTCTTGGCACCTAATGCAAAACATCGATACAACTGCAGATGGTTACGACTTTTTACAAAAAAAACCAATTACACGCAAAGTTTTTTTACACGCGAACAACGTTTTTACTGGATGAGCGAACAACGTTTTTTCTGGATGGCATTCTAATGCAAAACATCAGATACAACTGCAGATGGTTACGACTTTTACAAAACCAGGCAAAGTTACACGCGAACAACGTTTTTTACTGGATGAGCTGACATTCTTGGCACCTAATGCAAAACATCAGATACAACTGCAGATGGTTACGACTTTTAAAAAAAACCAAGGCAAAGTTACACGCGAACAACGTTTTTACTGGATGAGCTGACATTCTTGGCACCTAAATGCAAAAAAACATCAGATACAACTGCAGATGGTTGACTTTTTACAAAAACCAAGGCAAAGTTACACGCGAACAACGTTTTTACTGGATGAGCTGACATTCTTGGCACCTAATGCAAAACATCAGATACAACTGCAGATGGTTACGACTTTTACAACGCGAACAACGTTTTTTACTGGATGAGCTGACATTCTTGGCACCTAATGCAAAACATCAGATACAACTGCAGATGGTTTGACTTTTAAGGCAAAAACGCGAACAACGTTTTAATGAGTTACATTCGACACCGAATCAAACTGCAGATGGTTTTTTACAAAAACCAAAGGCAAAGTTACACGCGACGTTTTGCTGGATGACTGGCATTCTTGGCACCTAATGCAAAACACATCGATACAACTGCACAGATGGTTACGACTTTTACAAAAAACAAGGCAAAATTACACGCGAACAACGTTTTACTGGATGACTGACATTCTTGACACCTAATGCAAAACATCAGATACAACTGCAGATGGTTACGACTTTTTACAAAAACCAAGTTACACGCGAAAACGTTTTTGCTGGATGAGCTATTCTTGGCACCTAATGCAAAACATCGAACTGCAGAACGACTTTTTACAAAAACCGAGCAAAGTTACACGCGAACAACATTTTACTGGATGAGCTGACATTCTTGGCACCCAATGCAAACAAAACAACTGCAGAGATTTTGACTTTTTGCAAAAACCGCAGATGAATTTACTGGATGAGCTTTTTAATGCAAAAAAATACAAGGCAGAGTTACACACAAAAACCAACGTTACACGCGAACAACGTTTTACTGGATAGCTGACATTCTTGGCACTAATGCAAAACATCAGATATAACCGCAGATGGTTTACTGGATGAGCGACATTTAATGCAAAAAAAAAACCGCAAAAACCAAGGCAAAGTTACACACGCGAACAACGTTTTTTTACTGGATGAGCTGACATTCTTGGCACCTAATGCAAAACATCAGATACAACTGCAGATGATTACGACTTTTTACAAAAACAAAGGCAAAGTTACACGCGCGAACAACGTTTTTACTGGATGAGCTGACATTCTTGGCAACTCCATCAGATAAAACATCAGATACAACCGCACTTTTTACAAAAACCAGAGCAGCAAAGTTACACGCGAACAACGTTTTTACTGGATGAGCTGACATTCTTACACCTAATGCAAACATCGGAATACAACTGCAGATGGTTTGACTTTTACAAAAACCAAGAGCAAAAGTTACGCGAACAACGTTTTTGCTGGATGAGCTGACATTCTTGGCACTAATGCAAAACATCAGATACAACTGCAGATGGTTACGACTTTACAAAAAACCATGCAAAGTTACACGCGAACAACGTTTTACTGATGGCTGACATTCTGGCACCTAATGCAAAACATCAGATAACCGCAGATGGTTATGACTTTGTACAAAAAAAAACCAAGGCAAAGTTACACGCGAACAACGTTTTTTTTACTGGATGAGCTGACATTCTTGGCACCTAATGCAAAAAACATCAGATACAACTGCAGATGGTTACGACTTTTACAAAAACAAAGGCAAAGTTACACGCGAACAACGTTTTTTTTACTGGATGAGCTGACATTCTTGGCACCTAATGCAAAAACATCAGATACAACTGCAGATGGTTACGACTTTTACACGCGAAAAACGTTTTTACTGGATGAGCTGACATTCTTGGCACCTATTACCAAAACATCGAACAACTGCAGATGGTTTACGACTTTTTTACTGATGAACAGAGATTGACAATACTGGATGCATTCTTGGCACCTAATGCAAAACATCAGATACAACTGCAGATGGTTACGACTTTTTACAAAAACCAAGGCAAAAGTTACACGCGAACAACGTTTTTACTGGATGAGCTGACATTCTTGATACCTAATACAAAACATCAGATACAACTGCAGATGGTTACGACTTTTTACAAAACCAAGGCAAAGTTACACGCGAACAACGTTTTTTTACTGGATAAGATTGACATTCTTGGCACCTAATGCAAAACATCGACAACCGCAGATGGTTACGACTTTTACAAAAACCAAGGCAAAGTTACGCGCGAACAACGTTTTTTTACTGGATGAGCTGACATTCTTGACACCTAATGCAAAACATCGATCACAATAACCGCAGATGGTTGCGACTTTTTGCAAAAACCAAGGCAAGATTACACGCGAACAACGTTTTACTGGATGAGCTGACATTCTTGACACCTAATGCAAAACATCGAATACAACTACCAGATACGGTTGCCGACTTTACAAAAAAACCAAGGCAAAGTTACACGCGAACAACGTTTTTACTGGATGAGCTGACATCTTGACACCCTAATGCAAAACATGATACAAAATAATTTACGACTTTTACAAAAGCAAAGCAAAGTTAACTGCAGATGGATGAGCCGACTTCTTTACATAAACTGCAGATGGTTACGGCAAAACCAAGGCAAAGTTACGCGAACAACGTTTTTACTGGATGAGCTGACATTCTTGGCACCTAATGCAAAACATTGGCACAGATGGTTTGACTTTTTAATGCAAAACACTGGATGGGCTGACATTCACAGCGCTAATACAAAACATCAGATACAACTGCAGATGGTTACGACTTTTTACAAAAACCAAGGCAAAGTTTACGCGAACAACGTTTTTTACTGGATGAGCTGACATTCTTGGCACCCAATGCAAAAAAAAAACATGGTTGACTTTTTACAAAAACCGCAGATGAACAACGTTTTTACTGGATACGACATTTTGACACCTAATGCAAAAATCAGATACAACTGCGAATGGTTACGCGAACGCAGCAAGCATTTTACTGGATGAGCTGATATTCTGGACATTTAATGCAAAACATCAGATACAACTGCAGATGGTTATGATTTCACATAAAAAAACCAAGCGTAAAGCGGCACGCGAACAACGTTTTGCTGATGAGCTGACATTCTTGACACCTACCAAACATCAGATACAACTGTAGATGGTTTGATTTTTACAAAAACCAAGGTAAACATTACACGTGAACAACGTTTTTACCGGATGAGCTGACATTCTTGCACTATTTCAATGAAACATCAGATACAACTGCAGATGGTTACGACTTTTTACAAACCAAAGGCAAAGTTACGCGCGAACAACGTTTTTTACTGGATGATTCTTGACATTGCAAAACATCAGATACAACTGCAGATGGTTACGACTTTTACAAAACCAAGAGAGCAAGTTGCGAACAAGTTTTTTATGGGTGAGCTGACATTTTTAACAAAAAAAAAACTCAAAGATGGTTACGTACAAAAAACCAAGGCAAAGTTACACATGAACAACGTTTTTACTGGATGAGCTGACATTCTTGGCACCTAATGCAAAACATCAGATACAACTGCAGATGGTTATGACTTTTACAAAACGAGCAAAGTTATACGCGAACAACGTTTTTACTGGATGAGTTGATATTCTTGACACCCTAATGCAAAACATCAGACCCCAACTGCAGATGGTTACGACTTTTACAAAACCAAAGGCAAAGTTACACGCGAACAACGTTTTACTGGATGAGGCTGACATTCTTGACACCCTAATGCAAAACAACTGCAGACTTTTACAAAACCAGAGGCAAAGTTAACGCGAACAAGTTTTTTACTGGATGAGCTGACGACCGACACCTAATGCAAAGATGCAACTGCAGATGGTTACGACTTTTACAAAAACCAGAGCAAAGTTACACGCGAACAACGTTTTACTGGATGAGCTGACATTCTTGGCACCTAATTTGCAAACATCTGATACAACTGCAGATGGTTACGACTTTTTACAAAAAAAAAAGCAAGTTATACGCGAACAACGTTTTTTGGATGAGCTGGACATTCTTTGGCACCTAATGCAAAACATCGACAAGAACTGCAGATGGTTACGACTTTTTACAAACTAACTTAAAGTTACACGCGAACAACATTTTTACTGGATGAGCCATTCTTGACACCTAATGCAAAACATCAGATACAACTGCAGATGGTTACGACTTTTACAAAACTAAGGCAAAGTTACCGCGAACAACGTTTTATGGATGAGCTGACATTCTCTGGCACCATGCAAACATCAGATACAACTGCAGATAGTTTAACTTTTACAAAAAAAAGGCAAATTAGATACAATCAGATGAGCTGACATTCGGTTGCAAACATCAGCAAAAAATCCAAACCAAGGCAAAGTTACACGAACAACGTTTTTACTGGATGAGCTGATAGACATTCTTGACACCCTAATGCAAAACATCAGATACAACTGCAGATGGTTTGACTTTTTACAAAAACCAGGCAAGTTACACGCGAACAACATTTTGCTGGACAGGCTGACATTCTTGGCACCTAATGCAAAACATCAGATACAACTGCAGATGGTTACGACTTTTTACAAAAATGGTAAAGTTACGCGAACAACGTTTTACTGGATGAGCTGACATTCTCTTGGCACCTAATGCAAACATCAGATACAACTGCAGATGGTTACGACTTTTTTTTACAAAACCAAAGTGGATACAAAGATGGTTTGACTTTTTACAAAAACCACGCGAACAACGTTTTTACTGGATGAGCTGACATTCTTGGCACTAATGCAAAACATCAGATACAACTGCAGATGGTTACGACTTTACAAACAAAGAGCAAAAGTTACACGAACAACGTTTTTACTGGATGAGCGCTGACATTCTTGGCACCCTAATGCAAACATCAGATACAACTGCAGATGGTTACGATTTTTATAAACCGAGCAAAAGTTACACGCGAACAACGTTTTTACTGGATGAGCTGATATTCTTGACACCTAATGCAAAACATCAGATACAACTGCAGATGGTTACGACTTTTACAAAAACCAGGGGCAAAGAGTTACACGCGAACAACGTTTTACTGGATGAGTTGACATTCTTGGCACCCTATTTAAAACATCAGATACAACTGCAGATTAGACTTTTTACAAAATAGAGCGAAGATTACACGCGAACAACGTTTTTACTGGATGAGCTGACATTCTTGACACCCTAATGCAAAACATCAGGCCAACTGCAGAAGTTACGACTTTTTGCAAAAACCAAGGCAATTACACGCGAACAACTTTTTACTGGATGAGCTGACATTCTGCACCCAATAAAAATGCTTATTAGATACAACTGCAGATGGTTAGCGACTTTTTACAAAAAAAAAGGCAAAGTTACACGCGAACAACGTTTTACTGGATGAGCTGACATTCTTGGCAATTTAATGCAAAACATCGATACAACTGCAGATGTTACGACTTTTACAAAAAACCAAAACCAAAGTTACACGCGAATAAATTGTTTTACTGGATGAGCTGACATTCTTGGCACCTAATGTAAAAACATCGATAAATTGCAGATGGTTACGACTTTTTATAAAAACCAAGGCAAAGTTACACGCGAACAACGTTTTTACTGGATGAGCTGACATTCTTGACACCTAATGCAAAACATCTGATACAACTGCAGATGGTTACGACTTTTTACAAAAACCAAAGGCAAAAGTTACAAGAACAACGTTTTTACTGGATGAGCTGACATTTTGGCACCTAATGCAAAACATCAGATACAACTGTAGATGATTTCTTTTTACAAAAAGCAAGGCAAAGTTACGCAGACAACGTTTTTACCGGATGAGCTGACATTCTCGACACCTAATGCAAAACATCAGATACAACTGCAGATGGTTACGACTTTTTAAAAAAGCAAGGCAAAAGTTACACGCGAACAACGTTTTTACTGGATGCCGAGCTGACATTCTTGGACACCTAATGCAAACGTAAGATACAACTGCAGATGGTTGACTTTTTACAAAAACCAAAGGCAAAGTTACACGCGAACAACGTTTTTACTGGATGAGCTGACATTCTTGGTACCTAATGCAAAACATCGATGCGAACTGCAGATGGTTGCGACTTTTACAAAAACAAAGGCAAGTTACACGCGAACAACGTTTTGCATGGATGAGCTGACATTCTTGACACCTAATGCAAACATCGATACAACTGCAGATGGTTACGACTTTTTACAAAACCAAGGCAAAGTTACACGCGAACAACGTTTTTACTGGATGAGCTGATATCTTTGACACCTAATGCAAAACATCAGATACAACTGCAGATGGTTACGACTTTTTTACAAAAAAAACAAAGTTACACGCGAACAACGTTTTTTACTGGATGAGCCTTTGACATTCTGGCACCTAATGCAAAAAAACATCAGAGATACAACTGCAGATGGTTACGACTTTTTACAAAACCAAGAGCAAAGTTACACGCGAACAACGTTTTTTACTGGATGAGCTTGACATTCTTGGCACCTAATTTTAAAACATCAGATACAACTGCAGATGGATTTGACTTTGCTAAAAACCAAGGCAAAGTTACACGAACAACGTTTTTACTGGATGAGCTGACATTTTGACACCTAATACAAAACATCAGATACAACTGCAGATGGTTACGACTTTTTACAAAAAACCAAAAAAAACAACGTTTTTTTACTGGATGAACTGACATTCTTGGCACCTAATGCAAAACATCAGATACAACTGCAGATAACGTTTTTACAAAACCTGAGTTACAGCGACGTTTTACTGGATGAGCTGACATTTAATGCAAAAAACAACTGCATGATTTACGATACAAAAGTTACACGCGAACAACGGATGGATGAGCTGACATTCTTGGCACTACAAAAATCAGATACAACTGCAGATGGTTACGACTTTTTACAAAACCAAGGCAAAAAGATTACACGCGAACAACGTTTTACTGGATGAGCTGACATTCTTGACACCTAATGCAAAACATCGATACAACTGCAGATGGTTACGACTTTTTACAAAAACCAAGGCAAAAGTTACACTAAACAACGTTTTACTGGATGAGCTGACATTCTTGGCAACTTCCAATGCAAAACATCAATACAACTGCAGATGGTTACGACTTTTACAAAAACCAAAGGCAAAGTTACACGCGAACAACGTTTTTACTGGATGACTGACATTCTTGGCACCTCTACGCAAAAAAACATCGATACAACTGCAGATGGTTACGACTTTTACAAAAACCAAGGCAAAGTTACACGCGAACAACGTTTTTACTGGATGAGCGACTTCTTGGCACCTAATTAAAACATCAGATACAACTGCAGATGGTTACGACTTTTACAAAAACCAAAGACAAAGTTACGCGAATAACGTTTTTACTGGATGAGCTGACATTCTTGGCACCTAATGCAAACATCAGAGATACAACTGCAGATGGTTATGACTTTTTGCAGCAAAAAGGCAAAAGTTACACGCGAACAACGTTTTGCTGGATGAGCTAATGGAGATTTGCGAATGGTTACGACTTTTTACAAAAACCAAGGCAAGTTACACACCGAACAACGTTTTTTACTGGATGATGACATACGGCACCTAATGCAAAACATGGATACAACTGCAGATACGACTTTTTACAAAAACAAAGGCAAAGTTACACGCGAACAACGTTTTTACTGGATGAGCTGATATTCTTGGCACCCTAATGCAAAACATCAGATACAACTGCATATGGTTACGACTTTTTACAAAAAAACCAAGGCAAAGTTACACGCGAACAACGTTTTTTACTGGATGAGCTGACATTCTTGACACCTAATGCAAAACATCAGATACAACTGCGGATGGTTACGATTTTTACAAAAAACCAAGGCAAAGTTACACGCGAATAACGTTTTTACTGGATGAGCTGATATTCTTGGCACTAATACAAAACATCAGATACAACTGCAGATGGTTACGACTTTTTACAAAAACAAGGCAAGTTACACGCGAACAAACTGGATGAGCTGACATTCTTGACACCAATGCAAACATCAGATACAACGGGATGGACGACTTTTTACAAAACCAAAGGCAAATTACACGCGAACAACGTTTTTTACTGGATGAGCTGACATTCTTGGCAAATGCAAAACATCAGATACAACTGCAGATGGTTACGACTTTTTGCAAAGCAAGGCAAGTTATACGCGAACAACGTTTTTACTGGATGAGCTGATATTCTTGACACCTAATTAAAACATCAGATACAACTGCAGATATGGGTTACGACTTTTACAAAAAACCTAAGCAAAGATTACACGCGAAACAACGTTTTACTGGATGATGAAACATTCTTGGCACTTTAATGAAAAAACGTGGGGATATAACTGCAGATGGTTACGACTTTTACAAAAAACCTAAGGTAAAGTTATACGCGAAACAACGTTTTTTACTGGATGAGCTTGACATTCTGGCACCTAATACGAAAACATCAGATAACTGCAGATGGATTTACGATTTTTACAAAACCAAGGCAAAAAGTTACACGCGAACAACGTTTTTACTGGATGAGCTGACATTCTTGGCACCTAATACCAAAACATCAGATACAACTGCAGATGGTTACGACTTTTACAAAAAGCGAGGCAAAGTTACACGCGAACAACGTTTTACTGGATGAGCTGACATTCTTGGCACCTAATGCAAACATCAGATACAACTGCAGATGGTTACGACTTTTACAAAACCAAGGCAAAGTTACACGCGAACAACGTTTTTACTGGATGAGCTGACATTCTTGGCACCTAATGCAAAACATCAGATACAACTGCAGATGGTTACGACTTTTACAAAAACCAAGGCAAAGTTACACGCGAACAACGTTTTACTGGATGAGTTTACATTCTTGCACCTAATGGAAACATCAGATACAACTGCAGATGGTTACGACTTTTACAAAAAACCAAGGCAAAGTTACACGCGAACAAACGTTTTTAATGGACGAGCTGACATTCTTGACTGAATACATTTGATACAACCGTAGATGGTTACGACTTTTGTAAAAACCAAGGCAAAGTTACACGCGAACAACGTTTTTACTGGATGAGCTGATACCCGGTACCTAATGCAAACATCAGATACAACTGCAGATGGTTACGACTTTTACAAAAACCAAGGCAAAGTTACACGCGAACAACGTTTTACTGGATGAGTCGACATTCTGGCAATCTAATGCAAAACATCAGATAACTGCAGATGGCTACGACTTTTTTACAAAACCAAAAGTTACACGCGAACAACGTTTTACTGGATGAGCTGACTTTGGCACCCAATGCAAAACATCAGATACAACTGCAGATGGTTACGACTTTTACAAAACCAAGGCAAGTTGTCGCGAACAACGTTTTTACTGATGAGCTGACATTCTTGACAATCTAATGCAAAACATCACAGATGGCCAACTGCAGATGATATGACTTTTTACAAAACCAAGGCAAAGTTGTTGGCGCGAACAACGTTTTTACTGGATGAGTTGACATTCTTGACACCTAATGCAAAAGACCAGATATAACTGCAGATGGTTACGACTTTTACAAAAAACCAAGGCAAAGTTACACGCGAACAACGTTTTTACTGGATGAGCTGACATTCTGACACCCAATGCAAAACATCAGATACAATCGATGGTTACGACTTTTTACAAAACGCAAAGTTACACGCGAACAACGTTTTACTGGATGAGCTGACATTCTTGAGAATTCCAATGCAAAACATCAGATACAATCAATGCAGATGGTTACGACTTTACAAAAAACCAAGGCAAAGCTATATCATGAACAACGTTTTATTGATGAGCTGATATTCTTGAATTTAAATGCAAAAAAAACATCAGATACAACTGCAGATGGTTACGACTTTTCTTGCTAAAACCAAGGCAAAGTTATTACATCATGCATCAACGTTTTACTGATGAGCTGACATTCTTACAATTCCAATGCAAAACATCAGATACAACTGCAGATATTACGACTTTTACAAAAACCAAGCAGTTACACGCGAACAACGTTTTACTGGATGAGCTGACATTCTTGAGACCTAATGCAAAAAACATCAGATACAACTGCAGATGGTTAAGACTTTTAAAAAACCAAGGCAAAGTTACACGCGAACAACGTTTTTACTTGATGAGCTGACATTCTGGCACCTAATGCAAACATCAGATACAACTGCAGATGGTTACGACTTTTACTAAAAACCAAGGCAAAGTTACACGCGAACAACGTTTTTACTGGATGAGCTGACATTCTTGGCACCTAATGCAAAACATCAGATACAACTGCAGATGGTTACGACTTTTACAAAAACGGAAGGCAAAGTTACACGCGAACAACGTTTTACTGATGAGCTGACATTCTTGGCACCTAATGCAAAACATCAGATACAACTGCAGATGGTTACGACTTTTACAAAAACCAAGGCAAAGTTACACGCGAACAACGTTTTAATGGATGAGCTGACATTCTTGACACCTAATGCAAAACATCAGATACAACTGCAGATGGTTACGACTTTTTTACAAAAACCAAGGCAAAAGTTACACGCGAACAACGTTTTTACTGGATGAGCTGACGTTACCGGCACCCAATGCAAAACATCAGATACAACTGCAGATGGTTACGACTTTTACAAAAACCAAGGCAAAAGTTACACGCGAACAACGTTTTTACTCTTCGATGAGCTGACATTCTGGCAATTCCAATGCAAAACATCAGATACAACTGCAGATGGTTGAGACTTTTACAAAACCAAGGCAAAGTTTACACGCGAACAACGTTTTACTGGATGAGCTGACATTCTTGACCCAATGAAAACATCGATATAACTGCAGATGGTTACGACTTTTTACAAAAACCAAGGCAAAGTTAATGCGAACAACGTTTTTACTGGATGAGCTGATATTCTTGACACCCAATGCAAAACATCAGATACAACTGTAGATGGTTACGACTTTTTACAAAACCAAGGCAAAGTTATACGCGAACAACGTTTTTACTGATGAGCTGACATTCTGGCACCCAATGCAAAACATCAGATACAACTCGCAGATGGTTACGACTTTTTAAAAAACCAAGGCAAAGTTACACGCGAACAACGTTTTTACTGGATGAGCTGACATTTCTGGTACCTAATGCAAAACATCAGGATACAACTGCAGATGGTTACGACTTTTTACAAAAAAAACCAAGGCAAAGTTACACGCGAACAATGTTTTACTTCGATGAGCTGACATTCTTGGCACCTATAATGCAAAAACATCAGATGAATCGCAGATGGTTACGACTTTTACAAAAAACCAAGGCAAAGTTGGCACGCGAACAACGTTTTTACTGGATGAGCTGACATTCTGGCACCTAATGCAAAACATCAGATACAACTGCAGATGGTTACGACTTTTTACAAAAACCAAGGCAAAGTTACACGCGAACAACGTTTTTACTGGATGAGCTACCCGGCAATTTCCAATGGATAACCGCAGATGGTTAACTTTACAAAACCATTTTGATGAACAACTGGATGAGCTGACATTTGGCACCCAATGCAAACATCAGAAAACCAATGGTTACGCAAAACGCGCAAAGTTACACGCGAACAACGTTTTACTGGATGAGCTGGACATTCTTGGCAACCTAATGCAAAAACATCAGATAACTGCAGATGGTTACGACTTTTTTACAAAAACCAAGGCAAAGTTACACGCGAACAACGTTTTACTGGATGAGCTGACATTCTTGATAAATTTAATGCAAACATCAGGATACAACTGCAGATGGTTACGACTTTTTACAAAACCAAGGCAAAGTTACACGAACAACGAACAACTGGTACCTAATTTACAACTGCAGATGACTTTACAAAAACCAAGGCTACGCGAACAACGTTTTCCTGACATTCTGACACCTAATGCAAAAAACATCAGATACAACTGCAGATGGTTACGACTTTTACAAAAACCAAGGCAAAGTTACACGCGAACAACGTTTTACTGGATGAGCTGGATATTCTTGGAATTCCAATGTAAAAACATCAGATACAACTGGCAGATGGTTATGACTTTTTACAAAAAACCAAGGCAAAGTTACACGCGAACAACGTTTTTACTCGGATGAGCTGACATTCTGGCAACCTAATGCAAAACATCAGATACAACTTCGCAGATGGTTACGACTTTTACAAAAAAACCAAGGCAAAGTTACACGCGAACAACGTTTTACTGGATGAGCTGACATTCTGGCACCTAATGTAAAAAACATCAGATACAACTGCAGATGGTTACGACTTTTTACAAAACCAAGGCAAAGTTACACGCGAACAACGTTTTACTGGATGAGCTGGATATTTGGCACCTAATGCAAACATCAGATACAACTGCAGATGGTTACGACTTTTACAAAAACCAAGGCAAAGTTACACGCGCATCAACGTTTTTACTGGATGAGCTGGACATTCTTGACACTTAATGCAAAACATCAGATACAACTGCAGATGGTTACGACTTTTATAAAACGAGCAGAGATTTTTTGCCGAACAACATTTTTACTGGATGAGCGGCATTCTTGACACCTAATGCAAAACGAAAAGATGCAACTGCAGATGGTTACGACTTTTACAAAACAAAACGAGTTACACGCGAACAGCGATTTTTACTGGATGAGCTGACATTCTTGACACCTAATGCAAAACATCAGATACAACTGCGAATGGTTGCGACTTTTGCAAAACCAAGGCAAGTTACACACGCGAACAACGGTGCCACTGGATGGCTGACGTTCTGCCAGCACCTAATGCAAAACATCAGACTGACTGCACCCAGATGGTTGCGACTTTTACAAAAACCAGGCAAAGTTACGCGAACAACGTTTTTACTGGATAGTGACATTCTTGACACCTAATACAAAACATCATTACAACTGCAGATGGTTGACTTTTTGCAAAATGCAAAGGCAAAAAGTTACACGCGAACAACATTTTTTGCTGGATGAGTGACATTCTTGACACCTAATACAAAACGCTATGAATACAACTGCAGATGGTTGCGACTTTTACAAAAACCAGGCAAAGTTACACACGAACAACGT
The DNA here is from genome assembly GCA_903632075.3 of Acanthosepion pharaonis. NCBI lineage: Eukaryota > Metazoa > Mollusca > Cephalopoda > Sepiida > Sepiidae > Acanthosepion > Acanthosepion pharaonis. The sequence continues at coordinate 859,448 of CAHIKZ030005641.1, forward strand.
TTTTACTGGATGGCTGACATTCTTGACCTAATGCCAATGCAAAGCGTCAGATACAACTGCAGATGGTTACGACTTTTACAAAACCCAAAGGCAAAGTTACGCGAACAACGTTTTTACTGGATGAGCTGACATTCTTGACCTAATGAAAACATCAGATACAACTGCAGATGGTTACGACTTTTTACAAAAACCAGGCAAAGTTACACGCGAACAACGTTTTTTACTGGATGAGCTGACATTCTTGACACCTAATACAAAACATCAGATACAACTGCAGATGGTTACGACTTTACAAACCAAAGGCAAGTTACACGCGAACAACGTTTTTACTGGATGAGCTGACATTCTTGGCACCTAATGCCTTTTGACATCAGATACAACTGCGAATGGTTTACTTTTTACAAAAACCAAGGCAAAGTTACACACGAACAACGTTTTTTACTGGATGAGCTGACATTCTTGACACCTAATGCAAAACATCAGATACAACTGCAGATGGTTGACTTTTGCAAAGCAAGGCAAAGTTACACACGACGTTTTTTTACAAAATACAACTGCAGATGGTTGAGCAAGGCAAGATTACGCGAACAACGTTTTTACTGGATGACTGACATTCTTGACACTTAATGCAAAACATCAGATACAACTGCAGATGATTTGACTTTACAAAACCAAGGCAAAGTTACACGAACAACGTTTTACTGGATGAGCTGACATTCTTGACCTAATGCAAAACATCAGATACAACTGCAGATGGTTACGACTTTTACAAAAAGGAAGGCAAAGTTACACGCGAACAACGTTTTACTGGATGACTGACATTCTTGGCACCTAAATGCAAACATCGATACGCTGCAGATGGTTACGACTTTACAAAAACCAAGGCAAAGTTACGCGAACAACGTTTTTACTGGATGAGCTGACATTCTCCGACACCCCTAATGCAAAACATCAGATACAACTGCAGATGGTTACGACTTTTACAAAAACAAGGGCAAAGTTACACGCGAACAACGTTTTTACTGGATGACTGACATTCTTGACACCCTAATACCAAAACATCAGATACAACTGCAGATGGTTTACGACTTTTTACAAAAACCAAAGCAAAGTTACACGCGAACAACGTTTTACTGGATGAGCTGACATTCTTGGCACCTAATACAAAACATCAGATACGGCTGCAGATGATTTGACTTTTTACAAAAACCAAAGCAAAGTTACACGAACAACGTTTTTACGGGATGAGCTGACATTCTTGACACCTAATGCAAAACATCAGACAACTGCAGATGAATTTGACTTTTACAAAAGCAAGGCAAAAGTTACGCAACAACGTTTTACTGGATGAGTATTCTCCGGCACCTAATGCAAAACATCGAATACAACTGCAGATTTTGACTTTTACAAAACCAAAGGCAAGTTACACGCGAACAACGTTTTGGCTGAGCGACATTCTGCGGCACAAACATCAGATACAACTGCAGATGGTTACGACTTTTTACTGCAAAACCAGGCAAGTTACACACGCGAACAACGTTTTACTGGATGAGGCTGACATTCTTGTACCTAATGCAAAACATCAGATACAGCTGCAAGATGGTTACGACTTTTACCAAAGCCAAATGGTTACACACGAACATTTTTACGACATTCTTGGCACCTATTAAAAATCAGATACAACTGCAGATGGTTAGGCAAAATTACACGCGAACAACGTTTTACTGGATGAGGCTGACATTCTTGGCACAATGCAAACATCAGATACAACTGCAGATGGTTGACTTTTACAAAAACCAAGGCAAAGTTACACGCGAACAACGTTTTACTGGATGAGCTGATCAGATGCTATTTTTACAAAAACCAAGGCTTGACAACGTTTTTTACTGGATGAGCTGCAAACATCAGATACAACTGCAGATGGTTACGACTTTTACAAAAACCAAGGCAAAGTTACACGCGAACAACGTTTTTACTGGATGAGGCTGACATTCTTGGCACTAATGCAAAAAACATCAGATACAACTGCAGATGGTTGCTGACTTTTCAAGGCAAAGTTACGCGAACAACGTTTTACCGGATGAGCTGACATTCTGGCACCTAATGCAAACATCAGATACAACTGCAGATGGTTACGACTTTTTACAAAACCAGAGCAAAGTTGAACAACGTTTTTACTGGATGAGCTGACATTCTTGGCACCTAATGCAAAACATCAGATACAACTGCAGAAAACAAAACCAAGCAAAGTTACACGCGAACAACGTTTTACTGGATGAGCTGACATTCTTGGCACCTAATGCAAAACATCAGATACAACTGCAGATGGTTACGACTTTTTACAAAAACCAAGGCAAAGTTACACGCGAACAACGTTTTTTACTGGATGACTGACATTCTTGGCACCTAATGCAAAACATCAGATACAACTGCAGATGGTTACGACTTTTAAAAAAACCAAAGGCAAAAGTTACACGCGAACAACGTTTTACTGGATGAGCTGACATTACAACCTAATGCAAGAGCATCAGATACAACTGCCAGATGGTTTACGCTTTTTACCAAAACCAAGGCAAAGTTACACGCGAACAACGTTTTTACTGGATGAGCCTGACATTCTTGGCACCTAATGCAAACATCAGATACAACTGCAGATGGATTGACTTTTACAAAACCAGGCAAGTTACGCGCGAACAACGTTTTTACTGGATGAGCTGACATTCTTGGCACCTAATGCAAGGCATCAGATACAACTGCAGATGGTTACGACTTTTACGAAGCAAGAGCAAAGATTACACGCCGAACAACGTTTTTACTGGATGACTGACATTCTTGGCACTAATGCAAAACATCAGATACAACTGCAGATGGTTACGACTTTTACAAAACCAAAGAACCAAAGTTACACGCAGACAACATTTTTACTGGATGAGCTGACATTCTTGGCACCTAATACCAAAACATCAAGATACAACTGCCAGATGGATTTGTTTTACAAGCAAGGCAAGGATTACACGCAGACAACATTTTTACTGGATGAGCTGACATTCTGGCACCTAATGCAAAACATCAGATACAACTGCAGATGGTTACGACTTTTAGGCAAAGTTTTACACGCGAACAAACTGGATGAGCTGACATTCTTGGCACCTATTAAAAAAGATACAACTGCAGATGGATTTGACTTTTAAACAACAAAAGTTACGCACGCGAACAACGTTTTACTGGATGAGCTGACATTCTTGGCACCTAATGCAAAACATCAGATACAACTGCAGATGGTTACGACTTTTAAAAAAACCAAGGCAAAGTTACACGCAAAAACCTGGCTGAGGCTTTGGCACCTAATACCATATACAACTGCAATGGTTGACTTTTTACTGGAGTACACGCGCTGACGTTTTTCTAGATGAGCTGACATTCCTAATGCAAAACATCCAATACAACTGCAGATGGTTACGACTTTTTACAAAAACCAAAGGGCAAAAGTTACGCGAACAACGTTTTACTGGATGGCTGACATTCTTGGCACCTAATGCAAAACATCGATACAACTGCAGATGGTTACGACTTTTTACAAAAACCAAAGGCAAAGTTACACGCGAACAACGTTTTTTACTGGATGAGCTGACATTCTTGGCACCTAATGCAAAACATCGAAGATACAACTGCAGATGGTTACGACTTTTTTACAAAACAAGGCAAAGTTACACGCGAACAACGTTTTTACTGGATGAGCTGACATTCTTGACACTAATGCAAAACATCGGAATACAACTGCAGATGGTTACGACTTTTACAAAAACCAAGGCAAAGATTACACGCGAACAACGTTTTTTACTGGATGAGCTGACATTTCTTGACACCTAATGCAAACACATCAGATACAACCAGATGGTTTGACTTTACAAAAACCAAAGCAAGTTACACGAACAACGTTTTTACTGGATGAGCTGACATTCTTGGCACCTAATGCAAAACATCGAATACAACTGCAGATGGTTACGACTTTTACAAAACCAAAGAGCAAGTTACACGCGAACAACGTTTTTACTGGATGAGCTGACATTCTTGGCACCTAATGCAAACATCAGATACAACTGCAGATGGTTACGACTTTTTACAAAAACCAAGCAAAGTTACACGCGAACAACGTTTTACTGGATGAGCTGACGTTCTTGACACCTAATGCAAAACATCAGATACAACTGCCAGATGGTTTGACTTTACAAAACAAAGGCAACAGTTAACAACAACGTTTTTACTGGATGAGCTGACATTCGGCAGCTTTAATGCAAAACATCAGATACAACTGCAGATGGTTTACGACTTTTTACAAAAACCAAGGCAAAGTTACACGCGAACAACGTTTTACTGGATGAGCTGACATTCGCGGCACCTAATGCAAAACATCAGATACAACTGCAGATGGTTACGACTTTTTTACAAAAACCAAGGCAAAGTTACACGCGAACAACGTTTTTACTGGATGAGCGTGACATTCTTGGCACCTAATGCAAAACATCAGATACAACTGCAGATGGTTACGACTTTTTACAAAAACCAAAGGCAAAGATTACACGCGAACAACGTTTTTTACTGGATGAGCTGACATTCTTGACACAAAACATCAGATACAACTGCAGATGGTTACGACTTTTTACAAAAACCAAGGCAATTTTACGCGAACAACGTTTTTTACTGGATGAGCTGGGATATTCTTGACACCTAATGCAAAACATCAGGTACAACTGCAGATGGTTACGACTTTTTACAAAAAAAGGCAAAGTTACACGCGAACAACGTTTTTACTGGATGAGCTGACATTCTTGGCACCTAATGCAAACATCAGATACAACTGCAGATGGTTACGACTTTTTACAAAAACCAAGGCAAAGTTACACGCGAACAACGTTTTTTACTGGATGACGTTTTTTGCAAAAACCAAGGCTGACATTCTTGGCACCTAATGCAAAACATCAGATACAACTGCAGATGGTTACGACTTTTTACAAAAACCAAGGCAAAGTTACACGCGAACAACGTTTTTACTGGATGAGCTAGACATTCTTGACACCCAATGCAAAACATCAGATACAAACTGCAGATGGTTACGACTTTTTACAAAAACCAAGGCAAAGTTACACGCGAACAACGTTTTTACTGGATGAGCTGACATTCTTGGCACCTAATGCAAAACAACTCAGATACAACTGCAGATGGTTTGGACGACTTTACAAAAACTGCAGATGGTTAGGCTTTTACAAAAACAAAGGCAATTACACGCGAACAACGATTTTACTGGATGAGCTGACATTCTTGACACCTAATGCAAAACATCAGATACAACTGCAGATGGTTACGACTTTTACAAAAACAAAGGCAAAGTTACACGCGAACAACGTTTTACTGGATGAGCTGACATTCTTGGCACCTAATGCAAACATCAGATACAACTTTTGCAAAAACCAAAGATGGTTACGACTTTTACAAAAAACCAAGGCAAAGTTACAACGCGAACAACTTTTTTTACTGGATGAGCTGACATTCTTGGCACCTTTTACGCAAAACATCAGATACAACTGCAGATGGTTACATTTTACAAAACCAAGGCAAAGTTACACGCGAACAACGTTTTACTGGATGAGCTGACATTCTTGGCACCTAATGCAAAACATCAGATACAACTGCAGATGGTTACGACTTTTACAAAAACCAAGGCAAGTTACACGCGAACAACGTTTTTACTGGATGAGCTGACATTCTTGACACCTAATGCAAAACATCAGAGACAACTGCAGATGGCTTTACAAAAACCAGATGGTTACGACTTTTTACAAAAACCAAAGGCAAAGTTACACGCGAACAACGTTTTTTACTGGATGAGCTGACATTCTGGCACCTAATGCAAAAACATCAGATACAACTGCAGATGGTTACGACTTTTTACAAAACCAAGGCAAAGTTACGCGAACAACGTTTTACTGGATGAGCTGACATTCTTGGCACCTAATGCAAAAAACATCAGATACAACTGCAGATGGTTACGACTTTTTACAAAAACCAAGGCAAAGTTACACGCGAACAACGTTTTTACTGGATGAGCTGACATTCTTGGCACCTAATGCAAAACATCGAATACAACTGCAGATGGTTACGACTTTTTACAAAAAACCAAGGCAAAGTTACACGCGAACAACGTTTTTACTGGATGAGCTGACATTCTGGCCCTAATGCAAAAACATCAGATACAACTGCAGATGGTTACGACTTTTACAAAAAACCAAAGGCAAAGTTACACGCGAACAACGTTTTTTTTACTGGATGAGCGACATTCTTGACACCTAATGCAAAAAACATCAGATACAACTGCAGATGGTTACGACTTTTTACAAAAACCAAAGGCAAAGTTACACGCGAACAACGTTTTTACTGGATGAGCTGACATTCTTGGCACCTAATGCAAAACATCAGATACAACTGCAGATGGTTACGACTTTTTACAAAAACCAAGGCAAAAGTTACACGCGAACAACGTTTTACTGGATGAGCTGACATTCTTGACACCTAATGCAAAACATCAGATACAACTGCAGATGGTTACGACTTTTACAAAAAAAGGCAAAGTTACACGCGAACAACGTTTTTACTGGATGAGCTGACATTCTGGCACCTAATGCAAAACATCAGATACAACTGCAGATGGTTACGACTTTTTACAAAAAACCAAGGCAAAGTTACACGCGAACAACGTTTTTACTGGATGAGCTGACATTCTTGGCACTAATGCAAAACATCAGATACAACTGCAGATGGTTACGACTTTTTACAAAAACCAAGGCAAAGTTACACGCGAACAACGTTTTTTACTGGATGAGCTGACATTCTTCTAATAAAACATCAGATACAACTGCAGATGGTTACGACTTTTTACAAAAAACATCAAATACAACTGCAGATGGATTAGCGACTTTTATCAAAAACTGCAGATGGTTACGACTTTTTACAAAAGGCAAAGTTACACGCGAACAACGTTTTACTGGATGAGCTGACATTCTTGGCACCTAATGCAAAACATCAGATACAACTGCAGATGGTTACGACTTTTTACAAAAACCAAAGGCAAAGTTACACGCGAACAACGTTTTTTACTGGATGAGCTGACATTTCTTGACACCTAATGCAAAACATCAGATACAACTGCAGATGGTTACGACTTTTACAAAACCAAGGCAAAGTTACACGCGAACAACGTTTTTTACTGGATGAGCCAGATGACATTCTTGCACCCTACACTTTTGCAAAAACCGAACAACGTTTTACTGGATGATCAAACATCAGATACAACTGCAGATGGTTACGACTTTTACAAAACCGCAAAGATTACGCGCGAACAACGTTTTTACTGGATGAGCTGACATTCTTGGCACTAATGCAAAACATCAGATACAACTGCAGATGGTTTGACTTTACAAAAACCAGGCAAGTTACACGCGAACAACGTTTTTTTACTGGATGAGCTGACATTCTTGACACCTAATGCAAAACATCAGATACAACTGCAGATGGTTACGACTTTTTACAAAAACCAAAGGCAAAGTTACACGCGAACAACGTTTTTTTACTGGATGAGCTGACATTCTTGACACCTAATGCAAAACATCAGATACAACTGCAGATGGATTTTGACTTTTACAAAACCAAGGCAAAGTTACACGCGAACAACGTTTTTACTGGATGAGCTGACATTCTTGACACCTAATGCAAAACATCAGATACAACTGCAGATGGTTTACGACTTTTACAAAAACCAAGAGCAAAGTTACACGCGAACAACGTTTTTACTGGATGAGCTGACATTCTTGACACCTAATGCAAAACATCAGATACAACTGCAGATGGTTACGACTTTTACAAAAACCAAGGCAAACGTTTTTACTGGATGTGGTTGACGACACAAAACCAAACAACGTTTTTACTGGATGAGCTGACATTCTTGGCACCTAATGCAAAACATCAATACAACTGCAGATGGTTTACGACTTTTTACAAAAACCAAGGCAAAAGGATTACACGCGAACAACATTTTACTGGATGAGCTGACATTCTGGCACCTAATGCAAAACATCAGATACAACTGCAGATGGTTACGACTTTTTACAAAAACCAAGGCAAAGTTACACGCGAACAACGTTTTTACTGGATGAGCTGACATTCTTGACACCTAATGCAAAACATCAGATACAACTGCAGATGGTTACGACTTTTTACAAAAACCAAGGGCAAGTTACACGCGAACAACGTTTTTTTACTGGATGAGCTGACATTCTTGACACCTAATGCAAAACATCAGATACAACTGCAGATGGTTACGACTTTTACAAAAACCAAGGCAAAAGTTACACGCGAACAACGTTTTTACTGGATGAGCTGACATTCTTGGCACCTAATGCAAAACATCAGATACAACTGCAGATGGTTACGACTTTTTACAAAAACCAAGGCAAAGTTACACGCGAACAACGTTTTTACTGGATGAGCTGACATTCTTGACACCTAATGCAAAACATCAGATACAACTGCAGATGGTTACGACTTTTTACAAAAACCAAGGCAAAGTTACACGCGAACAACGTTTTTACTGGATGAGCTGACATTCTTGGCACCTAATGCAAAACATCAGATACAACTGCAGATGGTTACGACTTTTACAAAAACCAAGCAAAAAGTTACACGCGAACAACGTTTTTACTGGATGAGCTGACATTCTTGGCACCTAATGCAAAACATCAGATACAACTGCAGATGGTTACGACTTTTTACAAAAACCAAGGCAAGTTACACGCGAACAACGATTTTTTACTGGATGAAGCGACACATTCTTGACACCTAATGCAAAACATCAGATACAACTGCAGATGGTTACGACTTTTACAAAAACAAAGGCAAAGTTACACGCGAACAACGATTTTTTACTGGATGAGCTGACATTCTTGGCACCTAATGCAAAACATCAGATACAACTGCAGATGGTTACGACTTTTACAAAAACAAACGCGAACAAAAGTTACACCGCAAAACATCGATACAACGTTTTTACTGGATGAGCGCGAACAACATTCATTGGCACCTAATGCAAAACATCAGATACAACTGCAGATGGTTACGACTTTTACAAAAAACCAAGGCAAAGTTACACGCGAACAACGTTTTTTACTGGATGAGCTGACATTCTTGGCACCTAATGCAAAACATCAGATACAACTGCAGATGGTTACGACTTTTTACAAAAACCAAGGCAAAGTTACACGCGAACAACGTTTTACTGGATGAGCTGACATTCTTGGCACCTAATGCAAAAACATCAGATACAACTGCAGATGGTTACGACTTTTTACAAAAACAAAGGCAAGTTACACCGAACAACGTTTTTACTGGATGAGCTGACATTCTTGACATCACCTAATGCAAAACATCAGATACAACTGCAGATGGTTACGACTTTTTACAAAAAACCAAGGCAAGACTTTACACGCGAACAACGTTTTTACTGGATGAGCTGACATTCTTGGCACCTAATGCAAAACATCGAATACAACTGCAGATGGTTACGACTTTTACAAAAACCAAAGGCAAAGTTACACGCGAACAACGTTTTTACTGGATGAGCTGACATTCTTGGCACCTAATGCAAAACATCAGATACAACTGCAGATGGTTACGACTTTTACAAAAACCAAGGCAAAGTTACACGCGAACAACGTTTTTACTGGATGAGCTGACATTCTTGGCACCTAATGCAAAACATCAGATACAACTGCAGATGGTTACGACTTTTTACAAAAACCAAGGCAAAGTTACACGCGAACAACGTTTTTACTGGATGAGCTGACATTCTTGGCACCTAATGCAAAACATCAGATACAACTGCAGATGGTTACGACTTTTACAAAAAAACCAAGGCAAAGTTACGCGAACAACGTTTTTACTGGATGAGCTGACATTCGGCACCTAATGCAAAAAACAACGTTTTGCAGATGGATGAGCTTTACAAAAACCAAGGCAAAGTTACACGCGAACAACGTTTTACTGGATGATGACATTCTGGCACCTAATGCAAATGGTCAGATACAACTGCAGATTACGACTTTACAAAAAACCAAGGCAAAGTTACACGCGAACAACGTTTTTTACTGGATGAGCTGACATTCTTGACACCTAATGCAAAACATCAGATACAACTGCAGATGCAGACTTTTACAAAACCAAAGGCAAAAAACAAACGTTTTTTACTGGATGAGCTGACAAAAGCACCTAAACATCGAACAACAGATGGTTTTTACAAAACTGGATGAGCTGACAATTTTACTGGATGAGCTGACATTGCAAAACATCAGATACAACTGCAGATGGTTACGACTTTTTACAAAAACCAAGGCAAAGACTTTTTACACGCGCGAACAACGTTTTTACTGGATGAGCTGACATTCTTGGCACCTAATGCAAAACATCAGATACAACTGCAGATGGTTACGACTTTTACAAAAACCACAAGCAAAGTTACACGCGAACAACGTTTTTACTGGATGAGCTGACATTCTTGGCACCTAATGCAAAAAACATCAGATACAACTGCAGATGGTTGCGACTTTTACAAAAACCAAGGCAAAGTTACGCGAACAACGTTTTTACTGGATGAGCTGACATTCTTGGCACCTAATCAAAAAACATCAGATACAACTGCAGATGGTTTACGATTTTTTTACAAAAACCAAGGCAAGTTACACGCGAACAACGTTTTTACTGGATGAGCTGACATTCTTGGCACCTAATGCAAAACATCAGATACAACTGCAGATGGTTACGACTTTTACAAAAACCAGGGCAAAGTTACACGCGAACAACGTTTTTTACTGGATGAGCTGACATTCTTGGCACCTAATGCAAAACATCAGATACAACTGCAGATGGTTGACTTTTACAAAAAACCAACAAAGTTACACGCGAACAACGTTTTTACTGGATGAGCTGACATTCTTGCACCTAATGCAAAACATCAGATACAACTGCAGATGGTTACACGCGACGTTTTTTACTGGAAAACCAATGCAAAACAAAGTTACAACGCGAACAACGTTTTTACTGGATGAGCTGACATTCTTGACACCTAATGCAAAACATCAGATACAACTGCAGATGGTTACGACTTTTACAAAAAACCAAGGCAAAGTTACACGCGAACAACGTTTTTACTGGATGAGCTGACATTCTTGGCACCTAATGCAAAACATCAGATACAACTGCAGATGGTTACGACTTTTTACAAAAACCAAGGCAAAGTTACACGCGAACAACGTTTTACTGGATGAGCTGACATTCTTGACACCTAATGCAAAACATCAGATACAACTGCAGATGGTTACGACTTTTTTACAAAAACCAAGGCAAAGTTACACGCGAACAACGTTTTTACTGGATGAGCTGACATTCTTGGCACCTAATGCAAAACATCAGATACAACTGCAGATGGTTACGACTTTTACAAAACCAAAAGGCAAGTTACACGCGAACAACGTTTTTACTGGATGAGCTGACATTCTTGGCACCTAATGCAAAACATCAGATACAACTGCAGATGGTTACGACTTTTTTACAAAAACCAAGGCAAAGTTACACGCGAACAACGTTTTTACTGGATGAGCTGACATTCTTGGCACCTAATGCAAAACATCAGATACAACTGCAGATGGTTACGACTTTTTACAAAAACCAAGGCAAAGTTACGCGAACAACGTTTTTACTGGATGAGTTTGACATTCTTGACACCTAATGCAAAACATCAGATACAACTGCAGATGGTTACTGGATGACTTTTTACAAAAACCAAGGCAAAAGTTACACGCGAACAACGTTTTTACTGGATGAGCTGACATTCTTGACACCTAATGCAAAACATCAGATACAACTGCAGATGGTTACGACTTTTTACAAAACCAAGGCAAAGTTACACGCGAACAACGTTTTTACTGGATGAGCTGACATTCTTGGCACCTAATGCAAAACATCAGATACAACTGCAGATGGTTACGACTTTTTTACAAAACCAAGGCAAAGAAGTTACACGCGAACAACGTTTTTACTGGATGAGCTGACATTCTTGGCACCTAATGCAAAACATCGAATACAACTGCAGATGGTTGACTTTTTACAAAACCAAGGCAAAGTTACACGAACAACGTTTTTACTGGATGAGCTGACATTCTTGACACCTAATGCAAAACATCAGATACAACTGCAGATGGTTTACGACTTTTTACAAAACCAAGGCAAAGATTACACGCGAACGTTTTTTTACTGGATGAAGCTGACATTCTGACACCTAATGCAAAACATCAAATACAACTGCAGATGGTTACGACTTTTACAAAACAAGGCAAAGTTACACGCGAACAACGTTTTACTGGATGAGCTGACATTCTTGACACCTAATGCAAAACATCAGATACAACTGCAGATGGTTGCGACTTTTTTTACAAAAACTGGATGAGCTGACATTCTTGGCACCTAATGCAAAACATCGCGAACAGATGGTTTTACAAAACCAAGGCAAAGATGAGCTGAACAACGTTTTTCTTGCTGACACACCTAATGCAAAACATCAGATACAACTGCAGATGGTTACGACTTTTTTACAAAAACCAAAGGCAAAGTTACACGCGAACAACGTTTTTTACTGGATGAGCTGACATTCTTGGCACCTAATGCAAAACATCAGATACAACTGCAGATGGTTACGACTTTTTACAAAAACCAAGGCAAAGTTACACGCGAACAACGTTTTACTGGATGAGCTGACATTCTTGGCACCTAATGCAAAACATCAGATACAACTGCAGATGGTTACGACTTTTTACAAAAACCAAGGCAAAGTTACACGCGAACAACGTTTTTACTGGATGAGCTGACATTCTTGGCACCTAATGCAAAACATCAGATACAACTGCAGATGGTTACGACTTTTTACAAAAACCAAGGCAAAGTTACACGCGAACAACGTTTTTTACTGGATGAGCTGACATTCTTGACACCTAATGCAAAACATCAGATACAACTGCAGATGGTTACGACTTTTACAAAAACCAAGGCAAAGTTACACGCGAACAACGTTTTTACTGGATGAGCTGACATTCTTGGCACCTAATGCAAAACATCAGATACAACTGCAGATGGTTACGACTTTTACAAAAACCAAGGCAAAAGTTACACGCGAACAACGTTTTTACTGGATGAGCTGACATTCTTGACACCTAATGCAAAACATCAGATACAACTGCAGATGGTTACGACTTTTACAAAAACCAAGGCAAAGTTACACGCGAACAACGTTTTTTACTGGATGAGCTGACATTCTTGACACCTAATGCAAAACATCAGATACAACTGCAGATGGTTACGACTTTTTACAAAAACCAAGGCAAAGTTACACGCGAACAACGTTTTTACTGGATGAGCTGACATTCTTGACACCTAATGCAAAACATCAGACTTTTACAAAAACTGCAGATGGTTACGACGCGAACACCAACGAACAAATGGCAAATTACGCGAACAACGATTTTTACTGGATGAGCTGACATTTCTTGACACCTAATGCAAAACATCAGATACAACTGCAGATGGTTACGACTTTTACAAAACCAAGGCAAAGTTACACGCGAACAACGTTTTTACTGGATGAGCTGACATTCTTGGCACCTAATGCAAAACATCAGATACAACTGCAGATGGTTACGACTTTTTACAAAAACCAAGGCAAAAGTTACACGCGAACAACGTTTTTACTGGATGAGCTGACATTCTTGGCACCTAATGCAAAACATCAGATACAACTGCAGATGGTTACGACTTTTTACAAAAACCAAGGCAAAGTTACACGCGAACAACGTTTTTTACTGGATGAGCTGACATTCTTGGCACCTAATGCAAAACATCAGATACAACTGCAGATGGTTACGACTTTTTACAAAAACCAAAGGCAAGTTACACGCGAACAACGTTTTTACTGGATGAGCTGACATTCTTGGCACCTAATGCAAAACATCAGATACAACTGCAGATGGTTACGACTTTTTACAAAAACCAAGGCAAAGTTACACGCGAACAACGTTTTTACTGGATGAGCTGACATTCTTGACACCTAATGCAAAACATCAGATACAACTGCAGATGGTTACGACTTTTTGGTTACGCGAACAACGTTTTTACTGGATGAGCTGACAAACCTAATGCAGGCAACTGCAGATGGTTACGACTTTTACAAAACCAAGGCAAAGTTACGCGAACAACGTTTTTTTACTGGATGAGCTGACATTCTTGGCACCTAATGCAAAACATCAGATACAACTGCAGATGGTTACGACTTTTACAAAAACCAAGGCAAAGTTACACGCGAACAACGTTTTTTACTGGATGAGCTGACATTCTTGACACCTAATGCAAAACATCAGATACAACTGCAGATGGTTACGACTTTTACAAAAACCAAGGCAAAGTTACACGCGAACAACGTTTTTTACTGGATGAGCTGACATTCTTGACACCTAATGCAAAACATCAGATACAACTGCAGATGGTTACGACTTTTTACAAAACCAAGGCAAAGTTACACGCGAACAACGTTTTTTACTGGATGAGCTGACATTCTTGGCACCTAATGCAAAACATCAGATACAACTGCAGATGGTTACGACTTTTACAAAAACCAAGGCAAAAGTTACACGCGAACAACGTTTTTTACTGGATGAGCTGACATTCTTGACACCTAATGCAAAACATCAGATACAACTGCAGATGGTTACGACTTTTAAAAAACCAAGGCAAAGTTACACGCGAACAACGTTTTTACTGGATGAGCTGACATTCTTGACACCTAATGCAAAACATCAGATACAACTGCAGATGGTTACGACTTTTACAAAAAACCAAGGCAAAGTTACACGCGAACAACGTTTTTTACTGGATGAGCTGACATTCTTGGCACCTAATGCAAAACATCAGATACAACTGCAGATGGTTACGACTTTTTACAAAAAACCAAAGGCAAAGTTACACGCGAACAACGTTTTTGGATGGATGCACCTAATGCAAAACATTACAACTGCAGATGGTTACGACTTTTACAAAAAAACAAAGTTCACGCGAACAACAACTGGATGGACATTCTTGGCACCTAATTCAGATACAAAAACTTTTTACAAAAACCAAAGGCAAAGTTACACGCGAACAACGTTTTTACTGGATGAGCTGACATTCTTGGCACCTAATGCAAAACATCAGATACAACTGCAGATGGTTACGACTTTTTACAAAAACCAAGGCAAAGTTACGCGAACAACGTTTTTTACTGGATGAGCTGACATTCTTGACACCTAATGCAAAACATCAGATACAACTGCAGATGGTTACGACTTTTACAAAAACCAAGGCAAAGTTACACGCGAACAACGTTTTTACTGGATGAGCTGACAAACCTAATGCAAAACATCAGATACAACTGCAGATGGTTACGACTTTTTACAAAAAAGGCAAAGTTACACGCGAACAACGTTTTACTGGATGAGCTGACATTCTTGGCACCTAATGCAAAACATCAGATACAACTGCAGATGGTTACGACTTTTACAAAAACCAAGGCAAAGTTACAAAAACCTGGATGAGCTGACATTCTTGACACCCTAATGCAAAAACATCGAATACAACTGCAGATGGTTACGACTTTTACAAAAACCGAACAGTTACGCGAACAACGTTTTACTGGATGAGCTGACATTCTTGGCACCTAATGCAAAACATCAAACAATCAGATACAACACGCGAACAAGATGGTTAGCTGACATTCTTTAATGCAAAAAAAACCAATGGGCAAAAAGTTACACGCGAACAACGTTTTTTTACTGGATGAGCTGACATTCTTGGCAACTGCTAATGCAAAAACATCAAATACAACTGCAGATGTTTTTACGACTTTTTACAAAAACCAAAGGTAAAGTTACACGCGAACAACGTTTTTACTGGATGAGCTGACATTCTTGACACCTAATGCAAAACATCAGATACAACTGCAGATGGTTACGACTTTTACAAAAACCAAATGCAAAAGTTACACGCGAACAACGTTTTTACTGGATGAGCTGACATTCTTGGCATCCTGCAGATGGTTAACTTTTTTGCAAAACGCGAACAACGTTTTTTCTGGATGATGACAACACCTAATGCAAAACATCAGATACAACTGCAGATGGTTTTAAAACAAAACCCGGGCAAAGTTACACGCGAACAACGTTTTTTACTGGATGAGCTGACATTCTTGACACCTAATGCAAAACATCAGATACAACTGCAGATGGTTACGACTTTTTACAAAACCAAAGGCAAAGTTACACGCGAACAACGTTTTTACTGGATGAGCTGACATTCTTGGCACCTAATGCAAAACATCAGATACAACTGCAGATGGTTACGACTTTTTACAAAACCAAGGCAAGTTACACGCGAACAACGTTTTTTACTGGATGAGCTGACATTCTTGACACCTAATGCAAAAACATCAGATACAACTGCAGATGGTTACGACTTTTTACAAAAACCAAGAGCAAAGTTACACGCGAACAACGTTTTACTGGATGAGCTGACATTCTTGGCACCTAATGCAAAACATCAGATACAACTGCAGATGGTTACGACTTTTTACAAAAAAAGGCAAAGTTACACGCGAACAACGTTTTTACTGGATGAGCTGACATTCTTGGCACCTAATGCAAAACATCGAATACAACTGCAGATGGTTACGACTTTTACAAAAACCAAAGGCAAAGTTACACGCGCAAACTGGATGAGCTGACATTCGCGCACCTAATGCAAAATCGATACAACTTTTACGACTTTTGGATGAGCAAAGTTGAACAACGTTTTACTGGATGAGCTGACATTCTTGGCACCTAATGCAAAACATCAGATACAACTGCAGATGGTTACGACTTTTACAAAAACCAAGGCAAAGTTACACGCGAACAACGTTTTTTACTGGATGAGCTGACATTCTTGGCACCTAATGCAAAACATCAGATACAACTGCCAGATGGTTACGACTTTTACAAAAACCAAGGCAAAGTTACACGCGAACAACGTTTTTTACTGGATGAGCTGACATTCTTGGCAAATGCAAAACAATGGATTTTCGACTTTTACAAAAACCAAGGCAAAGTTTAAAACGTTTTACTGGAATACATTCTTTTTATCAAAACAAAAACCCAAAGTTGTCGCGAACAACGTTTTTACTGGATGAGCTGACATGGCACCTAATGCAAAAATCAGCTCATGTTACAGGGTTAATGTAGAGTGGTTTTCCTGCGACACAAAAAATTGTGACTTCACACAAAAAACTGGAAAAATCGGGATTTTCGTAATACTTAAAACTTGAATAACTTTTTATCCTATTTTTTCAAACCTGTCACAAAAATGCCATCCTAAGTGTTTTATTTGTGCTTTCGTATTCCGAAACTTGAATAAAATTTCTTATAACGTAAAAACCATTAAATCTGTTAATCTAAAGCCCGTTTTTCGGCGAATCTCCCTGGTTTTTCATTTGACGCTTTCCAAATTTGCCATGTAAATTAAATATGACACAAAAATGCCTGAATGTTTGGTTTAGGTTATTTCAGTTAAGTGGACGCCCAAAATTGGCTTTTGCAATTTAGCCAATAGTTTCTTCATATGATTCCATCCCAAATTGGCATTCGAACAATCTTTGATGCAAACATTGTGGGAGAAGGATTATTGAAACGTTAAAAGGGAAATTTTTCTGAAGAACCTTTTATTAAGCCCATGGCATTCGCGCCTGAACCTCCAATACAAACATTTCAGAAGTTTTGGGCGTTAATCTGAGGACAGTGCGGAGAATTTGGAGAGAGTTGGATGAGTCTAATGGTGATTATGACGGTATTTGAAGTAATTACTAGTAATGGCGACGTTATGCCTCCATTCAGCTTCCCTCGGGTCCCCAGACAACACGGAGGCCTATATCATGTTCTGCCCTGTGTTAAAAGGGTGACTGCTATAAGACCCTATGTCTCGCACCAGGAGTCTGCACGATGCCACACAAGCAAGAGAACTCATTAAAGGTTGTCAGACAATTTCTACGACTACATAACCCTTTACATCTGGCTTCCTAACTACACAGGCTGCACCCCCACTATGTGTGGGGCGCAGTTAAGCGAAAGGCCAACAAATCCCCTTTTAAACCAAAGATGAACTGAAGGCAAGGACTATGGCAGTATTCACCAACTTTAAGAAGGAGACCGCCCAGATAAGTTTCAGGAGATTCCGAAGTCTTCTGAGGGGCGTGGTTGAAGCCAATGGCGATTTTGTTGAATATATTTACTCTTTCGTATTTCAAGATATGTTCGTAAATAGATCTGTTAAATTTACCTGTCAGGGTTATTTCCATTTTTGCATAATTTAGAGGACAATTTATCTATCGCACCTATATATATATATATATATATATATATATATATATATATGAATGAAAATATGTATAGAACAGACAGAAGGAAGTCACGTCACGTCGGTGAGAAAGTGACTGGAGACGAGAAGACTGATCAGGATCGATTTCTCTGGATTTTGTCAAGAAACTTGAGATGAACAGAGGGGACACCAGACAACAGTGTCCAATGCATGGACAAATGCTAGATATATAAATGTGCTAGATGGATTTAGACGTGACAAATTTGTTGGCACGACACAGTGAATCGATCTTCCACGCACCAGCTGCAGCAGTTGACTCGATAGAGTCACTCCACTTCATGCCAATGGAAAAGCCAAGAAGTGTGTTGCCCAACTTCTTGCCATCCTGATGGTAGGCAGAAAATGTCTTCTGTGGTTATTAAATGAAAGGATTTTAGATTTGGAGGCGTTGAACTTTATATGCCATTTCTTGCCTCAATTGACCAATGATTGGTGATGTGTTTCAAGAGTAGGAAACATTATTAAGGAATATTTCATTTTTTCAGTCATTTCAGCCCCATGCAAAGCGGAAAACGTCACTAAGACAGAAGGGGTTACTGAGTGTGAATTGATAATTAAAATATAATTAAGAAGCGAGAACAATAGAAGAGTAATCAAGAAGACAGTAAAAAACGATTGACATTGCACTTCATTTTTTACTGTCTTCTTGATTAAGATCTATTTGGGTCACCTTAAAGTAGTATAAGGGTTAGCAAGCGTGTCTCAAAAGAACACTTACAACTGAGAAGTTAGATCGATCCTTACCGGTTGCCTAGTAGTTTCGGACTTTTTTTTACAGCTACACTTAGAAAATAACGACAGCGAAGAGTTCGTCCGATGACGAGGTCAGGAAAGACAAAAAAAAAACTGAATGGGAGAAAGTGAGAGAGATAATAGAAAAGAGATGAAGAGAAACTGAAAGGGAAGTGAGGATATTTATTATCAGTAATATCAGATAACTTTAGCTGGTATTTGCATTTGCGGTGTAACTGTCAGGGAAGTGCAAAGAGAAATCGGCGTGCCGAGTTCGAGTTCAAGACGGGTTAGTTATATTCACGTACACACAAATAAATTTGAGAAAAGTGGGAATCATCTCTTCAGCATCGCGGAAATTGGTTAAATAACAAGCAAGTTGGGACTCTCTATCTGTCGTTGCAAAGAGTGCAGAAGGAAAACCTTTAAATGAAAAACTTTGGTGAAGCGCCTACTATTCACTCAATGAGAGGACTGTAGCGTTTGCAATAGCATTATGATCCCGAAAGCAGCAGGATATGCAGATATAATATTTGCTGAGCCGAGCCAGTGTGGCTTTTTAAATTTGGTGTAAAGAAAAGATTTAACATTTTGTGGGAGACAGCTTCTTTTTTTATTATTTCACGGCGATCATGGCGGTAATGCCACTAGTACCCAGGGGGTTAACAGGAAGTAACAGCGAAAGAGAAAACAGGGAAGATTATAGAAATGACAAAAGATGAATGAGGATCAGTAAACAGACAGAATATCGCAACTGACGTTGTAGAAGAAGATTATAGTTATCAGGGAAGCAAGGAAGCGGAATGGATTTCCACAGGTAAGAAGTGCAAAGAAAGAAATTGTTAGTGAAAATGGCAGGTGGATTTAGCTATTTCAACATTAAACGGGTGAGACCTTGATGCCAATCTAGTGGCACATTTAGATTCATCTAGTCGGGGCAACAGGGAAAAGAATTTCGTCAGATCAGTTGCCATGAAAATATTTGCAAAAAAGAAGCCACGTCACGTCGGTGAGAAACTCATTGAAGTCTTGATGAATGGTCAGGATAAAGTAGTAAAGAAATAAAGATAATTTAAGACAGAGTTGGCATATTAAAAAAAAATGATGAAGAAAATAGAGGATAAAGAGAAACAATAGAGTTTATAGATGAAGCCAAAAAAAAAATGTAAAAGTGAAAATAATTTTTTTCTCTTTCCTCAATTAAATTCTTTTTTCGTAAAACACGCGTTTTCTATACAATTCTCGACTTTCCATACAATTCTATTAAATCGCTTTACAAAATAATTCGTTTTGTCTCAAGCCGAAAAACTTTATTTAAAACAAATGAATAGATAGCTACACAAGAAAAAAGTAAAAACAAAATAAAATCCATTTAAATTCTTCAGACTGTTATCCTCATTTTTGTTTCCATATTCACAACGTTTCGACAGTTGTACGTTCCGACTTTCTTCAGTTGATTGGAATTTCGAACTGAACCCATTATCTCGTCCGCTGGGGTAGATTTTTCTAGTTCCACGTACCATGCCTCTTCCGGATGTCTCAGAAATGAATACAATATGGAAACAAGTAATACAGAGTGCTAGAGAAAAGCAATAATAACGACAAAATTATAATATAACCTCTGGTAAAAATGATTACTAAGACATTAAGTTTATAAATCCCTTAAATTCTTACGCTAATGTTTTTAAGAAACCATAGCCCAGTGGTTAAAAGCGTTGAGTGGATGCAGTGACCTGACTCAAAGAGTCATGAGTTCAATACCAAGCTACTGCTGGTTAGGAACAAATGAGTTATGAGTTCAATACCAGGCTAAAACTTGACATCCGGAAGAGGCATAGCACGTGGAACTAAAAAAATCTAGTTCAAAATTCCGATCACCTGAAGAAGGCCGAAACGTCGGGAATATAGCTACAATGATGAGTACAACATTCCGATAACTAAATAAATACGTAAATAATTTAAATACCTCATCTCAGAAATGTTGACAGTTTAAAATATCCTGTTAGTCTTTTAGATGAATGCTAATAATCTTTTATAAGCTAATAATCAGAAATGTCAGGATGAAGAGCGTAAACTAGTGAAATAGCATTGCTTGGTTGACAGATAATTTGTTCTTGTCCTGGAAGAAACGTCCGGTGTTATTTTGTCCCTAAGCGATACTAATATGTTCGATGGTAGCCTCTTTGTCGAACAGCATGAAACAGCTGTCTCTACGAGAGATTTGTAATCGTAATCACCCGCAGGAGGAAATTTATCATTATGGCTCCTGGTTCTTCACAGTATTAATTCAATGAAATTTAGTTTATTAAAATATTCATTTGTTCGTTTTTCGAAAACAAATTATTCAGCAGTCAGAAGCATAGAGGAGAAACATATTTTACCAGATATAGATACGGCGAAACGTAGGCATTTCACTGACTATTTTTACACTATTCTCTATCCAAAAAAGGCTCAAGAGTCATTGAAGGTAGAGGATTATTGAATAGATATTTTTTATGGACATAAGGATTGTATATTATGAGAGTATACAGAGTAGAAAACGGTTGGCGCTAGACTTAAAATGGTTAAGATTGTAATCTGTTATGTACTAAATACAAGTGCCAGTATGATTAAATAATTAAATTCACTGTCCACATCAAAGGAAAAACGGACAGGTGAAGGCAACAGACCACCTACCTGATGAGCTTGTGTAAATGGATGGATAAATATAGAGAAGGTGAGAGTCTTGGCAAAGGGACAAACGTTGGTAAACGTACAAGGGTTACGAGGTTGTGGATTTGTTTCCCACATCCTGAAGTGACATGGCATATAGAAGAAAGCAATTATTAATTAAGCACGCCAGATCATTAGTATAAAAAAATGATTAAAAAAAATCCAGAATTCCCTTTAGGTTACCAAGATCAATATACACCTGAGGAAGGCCGGAGGGAACAATGGCTGAAACGTTGAGATAACAAAGAAGATGATAACAATAGTCAGCCCTGTGCCGCGCTAGGAAGTTTTTCTGCCTGGAGTCGGTCCTCCAGATCTACAAATCCACAATTCGCCCTTGCATGGAGTATTGCTGCCATATATGGTCTTGTTTGCCTCGGGGTTCTTGATAGGCTCCAGAGGCGGATATGCAATGTGGTTGGCCCTGCTCTGGCGTCTCGTCTACAGTCACTTTCTCACAGACGCACCGTCGCCCCCCCCTCTGTCTGTTCTACAAATACTTTCATGGAAATTGCTCGGAGGAGCTGCATTCGCTGGTTCCCAGACGTCATGAGTTCCAGCGCCTTACGAGGCTGGCATCCCGCTCTCACCCCTTCACTGTCGAAACTCCTAAATGTAGCCGTCTCTTCTACTCTAATAGCTTCATGTCTCGCACCTCTCGCCTGTGGAACTCCCTTCCCTTTCTTGTTTCCCTGTGAGCTATAATCTCCAGCTATTCAAGTGTAATGTCAATCGACATCTCCAGTTGCCTTGATCTATCCACTACCCTTCTCCTCATCCTTTCTTCTATCACTCCTATCTGATCTTGCTCTAAATTTTCTGTAACACCTTGCGTCCTAGTGGCTTCCCGCCTTGCTTGGGGTGAAATGCTTAAAAAAAAAATCCAACGTATTTTACAGTTTTAAATAATCCAAAAGATGTTTATAAGTCATAAAAAACAGACCAATCAATCAGTCTATTGATCAAACTGTATTACTTATGACTATGATAACGAGTAAATCTTAAGGAAAATGGAAAGAAAAGGGACACTTAGAAAGAGGCGGCTACAATTCTTGGACACGTAAGGAGGGGGGTTGGAGAAATTTGACACTATCCAAATTAAAGGGGACAGGGGGAGAATGTGAATGTATGACGGGAATGGTCTTCTTCATTATGTGTTGTTTTCCTCTTACCCTCTATCTTTCCCGTGAGTTTCAGATTTTCCAAGCATTCCTTCCTCATTATATGCCTCATAAATCTCAACTGTCTCTTTCTGATGTTAAATATTAGTTTCCGTTTTGTTTGCATTTTCTTTAAAACCTCGTCGTTGTTCATCTGTTCGGTCCACGGTATCCTCAGCATTTTATTGTACAACGACATTTCTATTGTTTCATGTCTCCTCTTCATTTTTGAGGAGATCGTCCATTACTCACTGCCATACAGGAAGACAGATATCACATAGTAGTTCAGTAGACTTTTCCTTGTTTCTAGCGAAATTATATTAAAATGATAAACGTTATTAATAACTTCAAAGTGTACGAAATGTTAGAGAGCCATAATCGACCATGTCCTGGAAGGACATGACATATAGAAGGTGATGACGGTGCTAGACGGTACAGGTAGGTAGGTAAGTAGTTAGATATGTAGGTAGGTAGGTAGGTAAGTAGGTAGAAAGAAAGAAGTGCCATTCGTTTCTTATTTGCATATCTATTATCTATAATTCTCAAAATGTGTATGTATGTATGTGTGTGTGATCGGATGTTATTTATGCGTTTCCACAGTTTTCATCAGATTTTGATGAATTGTTTTTTTAATGACAGTTAATTCTTCAATGTCGATTTTGAGTCCAAATTGGCTGGAAAAAATTACAATCTTGAAGGCGAAAACTCGAAAAAAATTCAATGGCAAAATTTAATGTCTGTAAAAACAGCGGAAAATCAATTGAGATTGTTGAAATCTAACACAAAAGATTATTAGAATTATAAAAAAAAAATTCTATTATAAATAAAAATTATCGTATAATATTATTATGACGGACCATGAGAGAGGTTGCTTCCTCCTTCCATTCAAATTTGGGGATGTGCCGCAGTTGCACCCAAATGTTGTTACTAATATTGATTTTCGGGTAAGCTGATTTTAAACATAAACTGCTCCAACTGAACGGCAAAAATTCCCAGTAATGAAACATCCGGTCGAAGACGGGTTATACTGCTAGTTATTTTTTAAGTGACCAGGCGCTTGGCCTGGTGTTCTTTACTGGAATGTTAACTGGAGAGATGCTGATAGTAACATTAACTCTTTCCTTATACGGAAATAATCGGAATTCATTGATCAAGTACCCAGTTGAACTGTTGGCTGAAATTTGTAAAATCTTTCTATTAAAACATCTTTTTTTTCAGTAAAATAAGACTCTCAAATACACTGTTATAGCTCCTTCTAATATTCGTGGTGATTTCCTTCCTAAAGTTTTGTCTTAAAGAATGTGGAGTGTAAAATTTTGATTATGCCATTATTTTCACTACGAGTTACTGCTCCGAAAGTCTTCAAGTTATGTAGTTACTTTTATTGGGTACAGGTCTGAATTCTTGTTAAGGCCTGCATGACATCCATATCAATGTTACGATCTAACTAATCATGATGAGTTTTTAGGTTAACGGTTTAGTTTTGTAGCAATTTACGGTGTTGTTGAGAACTTCCAAGTACCTCTCTATTAGTTTGAGGAATGTTATGAAAGGCCTAGAATGGTACCCCGATGTGCCAAATACAAATTCGAGGCGATTAAATTATCTCTTTCTCCGACATGGTGTTTATTTGGCAAGGCATGCTTATCGTTTTCCAAATAATTTTCTCAGCGGTACCATTATCTTGTTCAACATTTATGAAACTTATAGTTTTATTTCCTGAGGTGAAAAATCTCCACAGGCATCAGTATTCCAGACAGCATTTTCATTTGGTACGACAGATTACTTCCTAAATATTAAGCAAAACTAAGAGTTAACTCAAGCTAATTTTGTGAGGGTAGTTTAAATTGCGGCACAAGGCCGAAAATATGGGGCAATTAGTGATGATCACACTACTCAGTCGGAATTTTTCTAGTAAGAAAAGATTGATAACCTTTACACAACGTCGAGGTGTCCTAAGGTTTTCTTAAGCGTAGCTTAGATGTGGCACAAGGCCTAAAATGTGGCGCTCCCGGTGAGTATTGCATTACTCAGTCATAATTTTTCTAGCGAGACAAGCTTGCTAATCATTACACAACGTCAAGGTGCCCGTAGCTTAGATGTGGTACAAGGCCGAAAATGTGGAGCACCCAGTAAAGATCGCACTACTCAGCCGTAATTTTTCTAGTGAGACAAGCTTGCTAACCAATTCCACAACGTTGAGGTGCTCTAAGATTTTTCTATATTTAGCTTACAATGACGAAAATGTGGATCACTAGATGAGGATTGAACTCACTACTCCGTCGTAATTGAGTTAACGAGATCAAGCTTCGGAGTGCCTCTAACAGTTAAATTCAAGATCCCAACCAATCATTTGCTTGGAACCATGCGAAAAACGAAAACAATAATCATCAATAAAAATCCAATTGTGCTGAAAAGCTCCTGGTTTGGGATTAAAGGTAAAACTGGTGTTTGGTCATATTTAGGAACTTAATGTGCCGAGAAAATTCCAGTACACTTATATAATTTCAATATATGCAAATCTAGTCCCGCCAAGATTTTACAAACTCTTTCAGTTCCCCATCTACATAAGCGTTCTTATTTGGTACGACGAAAACATTATTTTTTCATTAATTGATTCGTTTTCTACGGCTTATCAACCCATTGCAGCTTATTTAAAGCTAGAAAATATATTTAGATTGTAAGAATATTGGGTCGAGAGAGAAAATAAAGGTTTAGTGATATAAGTCTTACTAATTAACCCATAGCTGGATAAGAAGAGGTGGATTCATAACTTTCCAAAAGGTATTTTCGCGTAAGTAGATATAACAATCTCAACAGGATTTGGAACTCGGCTCTCCGATTAACAATTCCGATAATTATACCATGTTATATCATCACGTTGAAAAACCGCTTGCCGTATGATCACCGAAGTTAAACAACGTCGAGTCGGGTCAGTACCTAGACGGGTGACCGCTTGGGAATACCAGGTGCTGTAAGCTTGGGTTTGTGAATACTGTAATGGATAATGACTCGGAATTGTTAATCAGAGAGCCAAGTTCCAATTCCAGTTAGGTTTGTTATATACTGAGTAAATACTCTTGACAAATGTATGACTTCACATCCCCCAGCTATGGGTTAATTAGTAAGACATATCACTAAACCATTATTATCTATCTTAAAAATTTCTTAAAATCTTAAAAAATATATATTCTAGCTTTAAATAATCTGAAAAAAAATGATAA
This sequence comes from Acanthosepion pharaonis, assembly GCA_903632075.3. Lineage (NCBI taxonomy): Eukaryota > Metazoa > Mollusca > Cephalopoda > Sepiida > Sepiidae > Acanthosepion > Acanthosepion pharaonis. The sequence goes on from CAHIKZ030005641.1 coordinate 885,861, forward strand.
GCCGTAGAATTTTTATTTTATTTTATTTCAGCTTTTTCATATATTTTATTTTGGAATATTTAATTACCACCCAACATCACCTGTCACTCCTCAACTGCATTTTTAAAGCATTGTCAGATTAAAGTTTCTTACCATCTAGAAAATCTGAGTGTGCGCAACTTTCTGATCTCTGACCTTTGCTGCTTCATTATTAAGTTTTTGGGCCGTCACTGAATTTAAATCATAATAATGATCAAGAGTTTTTATGTGTATGTATGTCATTTTATGAATACCGTGTGTGTCATTATCAAACCGTGTAGCCTGGGACACAGTCGGTTATGTGTCATGCATGATACACGCTTAGGTGATCATTTCGATAAATGACGAAGCATATTTTTCCGCGGTAGTTGCCATCCAAGGCTATAGAACCCAGTCTATCCTGCTATTTTCCCATAGCTGGGGAAGACGAAGAGGATTCATACCATTCCCAAGAGTATTAATGTAATGAATTCGAGCTCGGCTCTCCGATTCCTCAATTCGAGCCGCTATCCATTACTCCACCGTGCCTCCTGAATGGGGCTACAGAATCCAAAAGGCCATGTACCAAATAACAGGAACCATATTACTTTCAACAGCAGCAACAATTAAAATGAAATAATGATATAATCAAGATGCTGACATTTCGCACGACTTTGAACAAATGGTTAGAAAGGAAGCTCTTTCATCAATACTGGAAAGAGCAATAAAAATTCGTGTAAATTTTATAAATATTGAATTGAACAATTCCAAGCGGCTTCTCTGTTCCAGGTGGCACTTGTATTTGGTACACTAAAGTAGCATTTTGAGTTCAGAGATTGTGCTGTTAAAGTGTCTGAGATAAATCAGCGAAATACGGCTTCTTTGCTCGGAATCAAAATGATTTTACTGAATTACGATAAAAGACATAAAGTAATTAAAATATTCGAAAGCAATAAATATTGATCGAAGAGTTGAAATCTGATATGTAAGTGCGAATTTCAAATTAATCGTATTAACTAATTAAGTCGATTACTTTAGAAAATGCTAAGGTCGGTTGGGAAAGCGATTCTCGGTGTGAGAAAAAAACAAAAGTGAATAAATAATAAGAAGCAGGGAAAACGTTTTGTTTTTAAATGTCCAATTGTATATTGCCGTACCCTATTTATAATACAATTATAAAAGGTCTTACAAAAGGTCACTCCTCCACCTCCTGCTGTTAATAATATTACTGCGGCTATTACTAAGATGATGACTTCACAATTTATTCTCCAAGGTTAAAAAATATCGACAACCGGAATCGACAAAAGAGTGGTATAATGGTTATCGACGAACAGAGTTCAAATTTCGGTCGAGTTCATTGTGTCCCCTTTCACGCAAATACCATGGGGAATGCATATCTTTTCACCGCAGACACCAGGTACGGCATGCGAAGCTTTTTGGTTTTGATTAGTAAACTAATCTATGGAAAGGATAAATCGTTGTTCATCTGTTCGGTCCACGGTATCCTCAGCATTTTATTGTACAACGACATTTCTATTGTTTCATGTCTCCTCTTCATTTTTGAGGAGATCGTCCATTACTCACTGCCATACAGGAAGACAGATATCACATAGTAGTTCAGTAGACTTTTCCTTGTTTCTAGCGAAATTATATTAAAATGATAAACGTTATTAATGGCTACAAAGGATACGAAATGGTGGAGAGCCTTAATCGAGATTATGGTGCGAAGTGGTGTGTGATTGGCTAAACCCATAAAACACACTTGCTATGAAAACCACAGCAACAACCAAAGCGGGATGTAAGGTGTGGGGAAAGGTGCATGCTCTACAGAGAGTGTAACAGTTTTTAACAGCTACAAAATGTATTAATGAAAATTATACATCTGTTGTAATTGATAAGGAAAACTAAACTAAAACTAATTGGATAATTCATTTTATTGCTTCCTTACTTTTGATGCCTGATTAAAATTGATAATTTAATAAGTAAAAATAACGTAATAATAATAAAAATGAAAAAAGTCACTACTGAAGCCTCATATAGTCTTTTGATGTATGAGGAACCGGCATTTATTACGAGTTGATCCGGCGATAGTTTGAACTTGTTACTCCCTTGCAGAGTATAAAGGCCATAGACTAACAACGCTAAATGGTACTGATAGAGTCTCAATAACAACTAGATCTTACGGGATGAAGTTATCAAGAAAAACTTCTAGACTGTTTGCCAAGCCGAGATTGAACATCCCAGGCTGCTTTGTTATTTATCCGTAACTAATTCATGGTTCATTTTATTTCCAAAGATATTTTTGCGAAATTGAACACAACGGATTCGGCTGGAAATTGAATGTTCCCCAGCGAGAATTGCTATACTTCACGCACATCGCCAGTAAAATATTCAGTTCCCACGGGATTAATGTTGAATTAGTTTCCAAATGTTTCTGAAATTCAACTGGGGTTTCTTTAAGCACTGCAAGCTTTATTCTGTCCTGACAATTTCAATTATAATCCATAACCTTCTTCATCAGTTTAAATTGATGCTTTCTATTTCCATATATCGAAACTATAATTATAATAGGTGTAGACAGGTTTGCCTGTCACCCGGTTAACACTCCTTCCCCGTTTCATGTTTAGGATTGGGTTTCCGGTTCTTTCACTAGCAGTAATCTCCTGCGTTTTAGCGACCTTGCTTTTGACGAATTGATTTAAATAAATAAATAAAAACATGAAAATGCCACGTCTTTGTGTTAGTCCTACAGCAATTATTCTTTACCTTTCCATATCCTGTTTCTTAAGATAAATGTTCACATTTGGTCTGCAAATAAATCAAATGTTAGGAGATAAAACGCAATCTTTCATGCTTGTTTGAGTCTTCAAAATTATATCAATGAAACTCAATCTGGTTACAAATACATTTTATTCGTAAACGTCGATCAGAAGAAAGAAAATATACAACTATCTCAGTGCTTCAATCGTTCTCTTTCATAATATTCACATTATAAACGGTGCTTCTGGTTGGAAGCGGTGATATCCTTTTAGGTGTCCCTTTTTAATAATGAGACCGTCTGATCTACTCTACAGAATCTTTCGAGAAAAATTCATAATTAAGACTAAATTGCTGTAGAAATATTTTGAAAAGAATTTCCATCAAAATATTAAAGATTTTAAAAACTAGTAATCCTGCTTCTCCATGATGTAAAAGAAATCTGAGAATATCGATCAGATCAACGTTTTTTGACTGAAGATTTTCATAGAATGTGATTTGACTTTCAAATTGGATCCAATTTGATTTGATTGCGTTTTATTGGATATATTATCATTTGATTTCCACTAAGATATATCGGGCGAAAATGGAAATCTAGTCATGTACTGAAAATCAAACTAATGATGTATGATATGAATTTAGAAAAAAATTAGATATTATAGATATAAGACGTATAAAAAGATGTTTGTCTTTTTTTAAAATCGAAATACAAATAGGAGAATAAGCAAATGAACGAATTGAAGAAGGTAAATATAATGACAGTTTTTATTATATGTGATTCGGAAAATAGAGTTTTTTTTTAATAACAATGAAAAAAAGAAGGAAGCCTGCTATTGAAGAAGGGAATAACATTGATAGAAAGGAGGGAAGGAATAAAATACAAGTTTAAAAGAAGATACGCACAAATAGAAATGAAGGACAAGAGAATAGAAAAGAAAAGGAGACAGAAATGAGTTGGGAAGATGTGTAATAAAGAAAAAAAGAAGATATAATGAAAAAGCAAGGAAGTACGACAGAAACCTCAAGTAATATGAATGCAGGAAAAGCGGAGAGGAAAATCGGAAATAGGATGTAAAACAGAAATAGAAAATCGGACAGAAAGATAAAGCTGAATAAAAGGAAAGAACAGAAACAGTGTGTAAAACTGAAATATGAAGTTAGTCGATAAGACAAAGGAGGAAACAGATATGTAAAATCTCTGAGAGCTGGTAATTCAAATAGAAAACCAATTAGAAGAGTAGAGAAGGATGACTTTATATATATATATATATATATATATATATATATATATATATATATATATATATATATATATATATATATATATATATATATATATAAATAATATCTTCTATATTAACCGCCATCTCTTCAACTGCATTTCTTACACTCTACTCTTAGGTGCAACAACCACAATCAGTAACACTTTAGGTTGGGCCTAGTCTTTATATAAATAATATATATATATATATATATATATATATATATATATATTCAGTCAGTACCTCAAACTCAGAGTTGTGCCACCGGTGAGTAAAAAAGTGAATATTTATTATTAATATAGATTATATTTCTGTTAATATACATCGAGCACTATTTTATTAGCACAAGCTCTCAATATGCAATACCATATATATATATATATATATATATATATATATATATATATATATATATATATATATATATATATACATCACATCACAGTACCACGACTAGAAGTTTCATGCATAACGTAATCTTCAGGTGCTGGATAGAGATTAACCATAACATAATTTAAATTTTAAAAAATATCTGGTTAACGTAGTGCTGGCGAAGTACATATATTATATGCAGTCTATATACGAAATGATTGAAATATAACTCCCTATTTTATGTATGATGGTCTTTCCCGTTTAACTGTAATTTTTTTCATACGGGAGAGTCCATAATACATAAAGTAGGAGGTTACTTTTCAATCACCCTGTATTACTATTTCCGTATAATAAAGGGACTGCATTATCCAGATATTTTTTATTAAAATTTAAATTATGTAACGGTCCGTCTCTAGTATTTGAATAATGTGTTGTGCATGAAACTCAGAGTCCTGCTACAGGTGAGGAAAAAAGGTATATTTATTAAATATTTAATTAATTTGCTTTGTTATATTTCATCGAGCACTATTTTATTAATACCAACAATCAATGTGCGATATCTTATATTCATATCGATCTATCTCTATCTATAAAAGGCAGGATGTGTGTGTGTGTGTGTGTGTGTAACGAATGCACGGCCACAATTTTCGACGGATTTGCCCCAAAATTTACATGCAGGTGTGAAAAAGTATTTGTTGTTAACATTCTTTTTTCATTCGGTTTTTCCAGTTACGAGTCCTTTTTTTAAAGCTGATCGTTTTGTGTTCATTGTGTTTAGTTCTTTTTTCGTAATAGATTTAATGTTTAGTATAGAGCTTCGAAAAAACTCGCAGTGTGAGATATGCAAGAAGTAAGGCATGTAGCAACATCAGCCTGGCAAAGGGCGCTCCTTTAAAGGCAAGGAAGTGCGAAAATATTTTAAGTGATAGCGTTTGCTGTATGAGTCGTACGATTTTTGAATCAAGCACGGGCAACGCCGGGCCATGCTGCTCGTCTCTCTTTCTATATATATATATATGTGTGTGTGTGTGTGTGTGTGTGTGTGTGTGTGTGTGTGTGTTCACGCTTTTGCGATCGTCAGACAAACTGATTAATTTTTTAAAAATTTTGGGTTTATGTAGATTGCGTGTATTAGTGTTATTATGGAAGTGGGGGGAACGTCGTCGTGATGTCATCGTGCTAACGCAAACATAGATGCATGTCCGTACACCCGATGAGGTACGCAGACACACATACACACTTGCTCGTCCGTCGGGACTCATACATATATAAACATATGTGGACAGTTTCGGATTTGACATATGTATGTATACGGGTATGTTGAAATTCAAAGATTGGAAGTGTAGGGAAAATTTCTCGTGAATGTATACATGTCAGCAATCAGAGCATTTTTCTATTTTTTCACTGAATAATATTTCCTCGCATGTATGTATATACGTGTGGTCGGGTCTGTGTAAAATTATGATAGGTAAAAATTACTATTATTTTTATTTTTAATTTTTTTAAAAAAGGGTTTATTTCTTATTATTTTAAATCTGGTTATTTGCTTGTTTTTGATGACTTTGTATATGTAACTGGTAGAAATTTCGGTTTGTAATCCTTATTGGTTATTTTTTATGGTGGTATTTAATATGCTGGGGGAGGGTGTAGTTTACGTTAATAATTATAGCCGATCTATATGATAATAGTAGATGTGGTGTGGTAGTAATGTTGTAAGTGATTGGGGACAATGATAATATAAGTAGCTAATAGATATTGTAAATTGGTAGAAGTGATTAGTAATGGTGGTGTTAATATGTATAAACCCAAAATATTTTAAAAATTAATCAGTTTGTCTGACAATCGCAAAAGCGTGAAACCCAGGGTCACAAACTCACATCAATCAACCATATAAATATATATATATATATATATATATATATATATATATATATATATATATATATATTTCAATGGAAATTTTGATTTCAATTATTAAAACACGTAAATTTCAGAAATACGTTATTCAAAAAAAAACTTCGCTTGAAGATGGAACAGAGCTTACTTTAACTCAATTTAATAATTATATTGAAGTTTTCGGCTCTTGTTTTGAAACATGAGACCTCTTATGTCGCGAGTTGGAATCATATTTTTAAATTAATAATTATATATATATATATATATATATATATATATATATATATATATATATTAGCATGGGAATTTTGAAAAGTTCTTGTCTTCATCAAGACGAATGATTATTCACGTATTAGCCCCCCTCAGCTCACACACACATACTTTACCAGACTCGGTACGTTGTTACTTCCTTTTTCTTTCACACTTTCTTTGGTCCTCTAGTCAAGTTATTTTTTTTAAAAATTGCTTCCGACGGCGAAATTTTCAGCACCCCTTCGTGGATGACACGAGATATATATAAAAAAATAACTAAAAAAAAAACTATCAAAATAATAACGTCGAAGGACAAATGCTTGAAAATGGAAAGAAAATGTAGCGTATATAAACTTGTATAAATCGATCACATATATAACCGGTCATTAGGATGGGTCAGGACACCGCGCTGGTTGGCCTCGTGTAGAAGCTAACTTTTATTCTTGATGTGAACTGAATAATACATTAAGGAATCAAATCATCCTATATCTGTCTGGGCTTGTTAAGAACATGTCTACCATTGGTAACTATGTCAACATGCCACAACAATAGATACATCAATTATCGATATAAAATCATTTGAAATTTATGTACAGTATTCAATCTAAAATCATCGAAAACCTTTGAAGGATTTTTATTAGATTGGTGGCTATTGAATTTTTTTATATTACTCACCCATTACAAAGCCTAAGAGTATCTCAAGATAGAGAGTTACTAGTTGCTGTTCGGGGTAAAAAAGCGAAGAAGAGATGCTTATTATGAGAATACGTAGGGTAGATAACGGTGGAGCCTAAACATAAAGCGATTAAGATCATAGTGAACAGGGAAGCATTCTATCAGAAGTCCATTCCACAAAGTAATTCTTACCAATGAAATACAAAGGGAATGAGAATGCTTCGGCTCTGTGTATCTGTCAGGGCGGGTTCTAATTGTCAATGTATGCAATGATGGAAATAAGTAATGTCGCTCTCCCGAACATTTGCCATGGAAATAGTAATAGATTAGCAATTGGATAAGTTTGTAGCGGTAACACTTTAACTTTCGTTATTATGATTATTAGATATTATGTTACACCCTACTGGGAATGCCCTAAAACAAAGTGTATATCGCAAATCAACTAATAAAAATGATTTTTATTCTCACTACAAAACATAAATTCCGTAAAAATTATCGGAATCTATTTAAAAACACTAAGGATTTGAAGCCCTTAATATTTACATGAAGTGGAGAATATATATATATATATATATATATATATATATATATATATATATATATATTATTATTTATAAAAAAATATAACATAAGTATGTTATAAAATCACTACAAAAATAGCCATTTTGTTTCAACACCCTCGATAAAAAAAAAAAAAAGTAGTAGTGATTTTATAACATACTTATGTTATAATTTTTTTATAAATAATAATTATATCTTCTCTACTTTGTACTGAGCACTCTTTTATGAATAGTAATTATTGGTTATTAGAATTCATTCCGTATATACCAATTATATACTTGGGTATATATATATATATATATATATATATATATATATATTATGAAATGGATAAATCCGAAAATTATTTTTTAAGACAATTTTTATGTTTGTACGTTCTTTTTATAGATACAAATAGAGTAAATGCTCTGTTTATAATAAACATTATTAACAACATTTACCGGCCTGAATGTCCGAGAAATTTTCATAGAAAATATGCTTCCTCCAACAGTAATCGAATCTGTAACCTTAACCGATTGGGCCACAAAGGAGCGTTCAGTTAGCAAGGTCTAATTTACTGTTTTTAAACACAATTCTCCATGATTTTCTCTCATACATTCATATCTGCTCAATGCGTATCCAAATGTAAACAAATGACGTCACAGATTATGAAATGGACATATAGCCTGACGTACCTTAACCGATTGGGCCGGTAAATGTTGTTTATTATAAACAGAGCATTTACTTAAATATTTGTATCTATAAAAAGAACGTATAAACATAAATATATATATATATGTGTGTGTGTGTGTGTGTGTGTGTGTGTGTGTGTAGCCTCATTCCTTTCTAGAATGTTCTCCATAAAACATAATTGTTATGATGAAGAGTATTTCCATATAAGTTTGGACTCTGCTTTCGGAGGAAAGACATAAAAATACACCTAAATCGATAGTATTAGTGGGAGGAGGAGGAGAAGTAGCAGTACCTTTTGCTGAAAAGAGCTCGTCATTTATGTCTAAACATTCTACATTATGTTCCATGTACCAAAAGTTAAAAAACTTGCTGTTAAACTAATTCCGGTTTTCTACTGTCTTTGATAACTCAGTTACAAGAGTTTGATCACATCCTCGTCACCAAGCTACAGGGTAACTGTAATTCTCGAGAGGGTTGCTATCGAATCTTATCAAAATATAAATCTACGCCCCGTTTTCTTCCCAATCTGACCTTTTCTAAAAGAATTATTACATTCTCAAACCAATATAGACAACCACAAATAGGTTGAAAAATAAAAAAAAATGGTTAAATCCATCACATCTTTGAAGATGTAAAGCACAAACGTTCATCTCCTACCATAATAATCTAATCACGAACTGAACAATATTCTTTTTTTTAAAAAAATCCTGAATATTGCTCACTCACTTTACATTTTGACAGATTTTGAATTACGACGCTTTGTGTCCTCCATATGCTTTGACTGACCTTTTAACCACCTGATGACTATTCATGAACATTCCTAAATTTAAAAGCCTTGATAAACCAATGGCAGGCTCGACTTTGTATATAAACACGTGTAGCAAAATAAATCTTACATTGCCTTGATAAGGTCCCTCACAACACGAAACATTTCGGCTTAGAATAGTTTTTCGTCTTGTCTCTTCATTTTGTCTCCTTTACATACCCACACACACACAGACACGCACAGCACACACACACACACACACACACACACACACACACACATATATATATATATATATATATATATATATATGAACATTAAAAAACACTAAGAGCAAGTGTGAATCATAAACAACACAGCTATTTACGATTACAGAATCAGCTTCGATTTTTACTATTGGTACCGCTACTAAATATTGTACAAAACAAGCAATAAGAAGCAATAGAATATTGTGTGACAAAGTAACCAATACATCCTCTATAAAGCAAATCAATTTAAAAAGTCTCTCTACACACACGTGCACACACACACACACACACACACACACACACATATATATATATATATATATATATATATATATATATATATATATATTGATTTGTTGGATTTATCATTAAGTTTTGTTATTATGATTATTAGATATTATGTTACACCGTACTGGCAATGACCTAAAACAAAGTACACATCGCAAATCAACTAATAAAAATGATTTCATAAGTTTTTTTATTCTCACTACATCTATTATTATCTATTTAATATATTTAAGAACACTCAGTATTTGAAGCCCTTAATGGAGGAGATAGATAGATAGATAGATAGATAGATAGATATTGAGATATGGTGCCAGAGATTCCTTGGGCGATCAATTGTATCATTCCTTTTGAAGGTAGGCATCACTGGCCGGTGCCTGAAACGTGCTTCACATCATCTCCAGAACACAGCTTAACAGGATTTAAAACCATGCTCGCAACACAATTGTGCTTCCGACGTGAAACACATCTGTTTACCGTCCATTCTACGTCATTGATAACGGTCGCTATGAGCGCGTTGCGTATTGGTTAACGATAAAAAGCAAACGGTTTTAACACAACGTTGAAAATCTGACTTGAAGTTTCAATAAATATATATATATATCGCTGAAACTGACACATCTAAACAAAAAAAAAAAAACAATACCCTGACCATTTCCAAAAGTTGCTGGTGACACCAGTGATGGCACCAGTGATGACAGTACCAACTTAGCCACCGAAAATGTGTTACTTCCTCTGGTGAAATCTGACGACGGCAGCGTATGGCACGTACTATACACGTTGTCTTTAGAAAAACAGGAATAGACGACGTGATCATATTTAAATGGAACGCTGATCTTATAAAATATTTCAGTTATCTGTATTGCTTTTATGTCCATCGTCTTTTTCATGTTGAATTGTATATGGTCTATATTAATTATATTATATGAATATGTCCTGAAGATGGTCTATTAGACCGAAACGTCCGACGTTGACATTAAACATTAAAACAGCATAATCGCATATTAGGATTTTTGTTTGTTTTTTCAGTATATTTTCTTCAGACTGTCGGATCTATATCCATATATTTGCTTACACACACACACACACACACACACACACACACACACACACATATATATATATATATATATATATATATATATAATAAGCAAATATATGGATATATGTGTATATATATATATATATATATATATATATATATATACACATACGCATGCAGACACACAAACACGCACACACATATATGCTTGTGTGTGTATGTGCGTGTTTGTAAAATAGATCATTTATATGCATTGCTACGTCTAGTCACTGTTGTTTGTTAGCCGTAGATGATTCGGTGTTTGGAGCTTGCAACATCATGCTCCTTTTCAACGGTGTCTTAATCAATACTGATTTAATATCGATTTGTATGCCAATGGAGAGCCCAAAAATTCTTATCATGGAATGCAAATAGCTGCACTCCGCTGCAACACAACACACTTAATCTGGTCGAATACTCTCTCTATTTTTTCTCTCTCTCTCTCTTTGTCTCTCTCTCTCTCTCCCAAATTCTTTAAACTTCTTGGGACTTCTTTTCTCCGGTCGCTTAAGAATTCCGTTTGCACGTAAAATACGAAAAAAGAAAGGTTTAGTTTCGTTGATTTTTCTTTTTACATTAACCCTTCCCGTCTTGTACCGCTCTTTTCTATTTGGTCCTGTTTACTTACAGTTCTCAGTTGTTATACTAATTTTGTCAAGCAACATACTAAAATAGTTTTGTATGTATATATGAGAGCTGAACGCGTGAAAAAAAGGAAGGAAAAGGAATAATGAGAGAGTATAATAAGAGAAGAAAATAATGAAAAGAGGAAATAATCGTGACATACTACACATATACATATACACACACTCACAGGTGTAACACACATGCACACACACAGATGTACACAGTACACAGAGACATTATAGGCGTACCGTTCAAACATACAGAAACAAAAAATCAACCTGACACCAATAAAAATGGCATAAATTATTTTTAACAAAGTAATGAAAATGAGAAAATCGACAGACAAGTGTCGATAACTACTGACAAGTGAACTGGACGCTTACAAAAATGTTCGTCTGAGAAAATCTGGAGTTAAGGTACTGAATATAACATCAATCATATATATATATATATATATATATATATATATATATAACTGATTTAAAAATATGTTTTGATCGCTACACAGGAAGTACCGTGTTTCAAAAACAGAAACTAAAAACTTTAAATTCAATTATATAATTAAATCAAAAGCATTAGTTCTGTTTCATCTTCAAGCGAATTTCGAAATAACTTAAAGTTTAGCGAGTTTTAAAAGCACACATATTCCTAATTTCCTGGGATACAGAGAAATCCAATTATTTAGACAGGGAGGGTAGAGTGTTTTTTTTTTATTAACTTTTATTGTATCAATTATGAGTTACATTCGAAATGAGGTTAAGTCTAGGTAGGGTAGGGGTGCCTTTTTAAACGTAATATGACATCCGTTCAACGCATGACGTCTGATTTTTTGAGTTTTTTTTTTTTTTATCTACGGCAAAAAATCTTTTGGCATTTAATTCGTTAAATTCGTACTTGTATACATACAGATTCTTTTTAAAAGGGGTGTTTGGATTAGAATACGTTGTATTGAACTACAATTTTAAAATATTATTTTTACTTTTAATTAGTAATAGATTATATTTCTTTTTAAAACCAATAAATATATTAACATTCCTTAAATTATTTAAAAAAATATTATTACATATCAAATACACTTCTTTTTTTGAATATTATTTAAGGAATTTTTTTTTTACAAAGTCGGCAAAGAATAGCTATTTCAGGTCCATGATTCAGTAAATTTCTATTTTTTATAAACCCAGTAATATGTAGTGACTCATGTATGCACAAAGGGCATGGGTCATTTAATTAAATGTCATAATTCGTTGAAAAAGGCACCCCTATCCTACCTAGACTTAACCTCTTTTCGAATGTAACTCATAATTGATACGAAAATAGTTACTAAGAAGAAAACGCTACCGTCCCTGTCTAAATGATTGGATTTCTCTGTATACTTGGAAACAAAAATTATAAATGTATGTCCTTTTTTTTTTATATAAGCATTACGCCCCAAGCAAGGCGTGAAGCCACTAGGATGCAGGGGGTTACGGAAGATTTGGAGCGAGAGTAGATAGGAGTGATAGGAGAAAGGATGAGGAGTAGGATAGTGGGTAGATCAAGGTAACTGGAGATGTCGATTGACATTACATTTGAATAGTTGGAGATTATAGCTTTCAGGGAAACAGTAATTGGGGAGGGTGTTCCACTGGCGAGAGGTGCGAGGTATGAAGCTATTGAAGTAGAAGAGACGGCTACATTTGAAAGTTTCTACGGTGTAAGAGTGGGAGCGGGATGCCAGCCTCGTAGGGCGCTTGAATTCATGGAGTCTGGGAACCAGTGAAAGCAGCTCATCAGGGCAATTACCATGGAAGTATTTGTAGAAAAGACAGAGAGAGGCGACAGCGCGTCTGTGAGAGAGTGACTGTAGACGAGACGCCAGATCAGGGCCAATTATATTACATATCCGTCTCTGGATCTTGTCAAGAACTCCGAGGTAAGCAGAAGGTGCTCCAGCCCATATATGACAGCAATGCTTCATGCAAGGGCGAATGGTTGTTTTGTATATTTGGAGTATCGATTCAGTGGAGAAAAATTTCCTGACGCGGCACAGAGAGCCAACTTTCCTCGCGGTGGAAGAAGCAATTGACTCAATGTATTTGTTCCATCTCAGGTCAGCAATCAACGTGAGACCGAGCAGATGCAGGGAGTTGCTCTCCAGAAGTTGACTATCAGACATTTTAATGGGGAGCAGGAAAGGATCTCTATGGTGGTTAATGGAGAGTAATTTAGTTTTTGAGGCGTTGAAGTTGACCAGCCAATTCTAAAACTCAGTAAACTTCAAAATAGGTTATTCCAAAATTCGTTTGAAGATGAAACAGAACTAATGCTTTTAATTTAATTATATAATTGAATTTGAAGTTTTTAGTTTCTGTTTTTGAAACATGGTAATCCCTGTGTAGCAAGGAAGCCATATTTTTAAATTAGTTAATTTATAATATTTTATGCTCTGTAAATTTACATTTAGCACTGTTTTGTAAAAATAAAAATTTCAATAAGAACACAGGATTATATATTTTACTGCTCTTTCTTTTTTTTTTTACTATATATATATATATATATATATATATATATATATATCATATCCTCACTCAAGCAAGATTAGTGGAATAATGTGTACATATTACGTTTATTTTAATTCTAATCCTTCAATTCTCGGATCAACTTCTTAAGTATTAATGAATAAAAATAATATATATATATATATATATATATATATATATATATATATATATATATATATATATATATATATATATATATATATATATATATATATATATATATATATATATATATATATATATATATATATATATATATATATATATTAGTCTTATATATATATGTGTTTGTTTGTTTGTGTGTGTGCATGGTGTAATGTATAGCGACTGGCAATGAGAAGTTGCAGATCCAAGTTCAAATTACACTCGAGTTCATTACATCCCCTTAAGCGCAAATACTCTTGGAAAAGGCATGAATACATATTCCTCCCCAATTATGGTTTAAGTATTAGGAGTTATATCTGGAACAATATTGTCATTCTCAAAACATTGTTGATGTAGTTTAAAAAGATTTTATTCGCGTAATATATAAAATATGATTCGGCTTTTTCTTACCACAAACTTTTGAAAAAAGATATCAACCAACTTCTTCCCCGCCAAGGTTGTATTTTAATTAGTATGATTTGTATAAATAAACCATTATTATCTCAAAATTAATTCTTACATTCTAAAAATATTTTCTGACTTGACATAACTGTCAAAGGGTTGAAAACAAGTCAATTAATCAATATATATTCTTAATTAATATACTCCAATCCAGGCAACAATGTCACTACAACGCAAGAAGCTACTGGAAGTGAAAAAGAGCGAAAAGATTTTAAAATGATGCTGAAACCAATTTCTAAACAGGAATAAACCTATAATTCTATTTAAAGGGTGTGAACTGGATGATAGTCAAACCTATCTACTCCTACTGAAGAGAAGAAAATATTAAATAAAATTGCGGGAGACGTTTAAAATATAGAGTTGAAGCTTACTTTAGAAGAAACTCTAAATCCAATCCTAAACAGGGGATAAGGGATAAACTCTAATCCTGTTCTGATAGTGCTGTGAACTGGACAAGAGTTGAACCTGTCTACTCTTAGAGGGGAAAAATAAATAATTAATAAATAAATATGTGGGCGCATCATATTTTAATTTATACATGTTTTGCTTAAAAACCAACGAAACAGTTGTTTCTTTTTTTTTTAATATATGTCGTATCATGTTCCTGGTCACCGGGAAAATTTGGATATAAATTGTTAAATATGATTGTTAGATTTCGAATATGCATTTGTGTGTGTGTCTATGATACGTGAAGAGTATTCGGTAATGGTTCATATAAATAGTGTTATTTTATAAAAGACATTCTTTTTCGTCTTCTCTTTACTGTTATTTTTCCGGCTTATATTTTGTTTAATACCTCACAGCATTGTCTTCAATCATGTTGTCTTGTTTCTCGGTTAATGGCAAAGAAGCAATGTTTATATCTCCGGATATTTACTCATCTTCGTAGTTATTTCGATAAACAAAACTTGAATACATTAAGACAGACTTTGATGCAACAAAGCACATACGTCCTCACATGCTACACGTTCACGTCCATATGTAGTATATGATTGCTGCGTAACAGTTATCCACGAAGAAAGTGGAATCGGCGGCAGAGGTTCAATATCAGGCCTCGGATCCAAAAGCGTTTGATAAAGTACGTAACAAAGAACTACAGTATTTTAAGGATATAAGGACCGCTATTTTTTTATTAAAAATATCTTTCAAAATTCGCTTACGTCTTATATGCCATATGTTGTGGACTCTTCCATCGTATTCGACGTATGAGGGTCAAGCAGCTCAGTTCCTAGGAACCGACAGCTCAGACACCAGCACATATGATTTTCTTTATAGCAGTGAAGTGCAGAACCAACCACACTTTTTGGAAGGACAGAGACCTGGTGCACTACGTACCACTATCTCCGCAAATAACCCTCTGCAGGTTTTGAATTCAGAGTTGCCCTACTCCTAGACCAGTTACCATCCATGGCAATAGAACCCAGTGTGCCCTGCTATTTGCTGGATGGAGAGAGAATGTTAGTGAATGTAATGGATTCAACTGGAATTTGAACTCGACTCTCCGAGCCACTATCCACTACTCCACCGTGCCTCCTTACATGCTATATATAGGTTTACTAATTTTACTAATTACTAATTTTTTCTTGATTTGCCTTGATGAAATTGGGGTGCGTCTTATACACCCGTGCGTCTTATATGCCGTCAAATACGATACTTGAACTGCTAGGCAAACTTAACATATCTGGGAAGAATATGAGTAGAACATATACAGTCTGTATACGTGTTCAGTAAATATAGAAAAATAGAAAGGAGTATAAGACATGGATGTATCTTCCCACCGGATTTATTCAAAATATACAGTGAGGTAATTCTTAGAGAAACAGAAGTCCTACTAGAATTAATTATTGGCGGCTACAATCATAACATAAGATACGCAGATCACACAATGTTGATAGCAGACACAGATTGTTGATTGGTTGGTTTTGTTCAGCGGCATATCAAAATCTATGGGTCATTTAATGCTGAAATCTAAATATTTTAAACCCAATTTTATGGCTTCAACTAAATATATACTATAAATAGGTATTATTGGTAAATTTAATTATAAATAGGCATTACTGGTAGTTTTTTTCATATAAAAATATATTTTTATACTTGTATAATGTTTTCTTTCTGTTTTGTTGTTTCCTATTTTCCCATAACTGGGACCCTAACAAGTGCTACCACCCCCGGAGAGATCACAATTCTGTAAGATTTCTTCTCATAAAATCGATTTTATATTAAACTTTATGGACATCAAACTGTGAAATATTTCGAAATTATCTCGGTAGGTCCGTCAGAAACGGATCTTAACGACCGTTTTGTCGACATGTTTTTATTTTTTTCGACCACGTGTATATTAGAATTTTATTTAAAAATAGAAGCGATTCGTTTCCGCATTTGCATGCCCCCACTTCAATTCACAACGGTCTGATTGATTAGATATTTAAAAACATCGGCTCGATCCATTATTTTTTCAGGAATATAATGCAACTTCAAAATATCTTTAGCTCCAATTTTTGTAATACTATTAACGAAAAAAGAAAGCATGACAGAGACGTACAGACGGGAGGTACGTTCATGCGTATTAATATATAGATAATAGCCTCAGATGTTCGGTTTTCTCTGAAGCATTTCGTGATTAAATATTTCCTTTTTTTATTTTTATATTATATTTGTTGCTTTTAAATGCAACCTTAAATTCAGTGCCGCATTAACAGTGACAAAGTCTTAGAAATTGCGTGTTATGTAAAATGATATATATACGATAAAAATAATGATCACAATGCTTCATCTAAGAAATTCTAAATTAAAAAAAATACATAGGACAGATGTTTTTACTCATTCAGTTATGTGCCATGCGTGATACACGCTTAGACGATCATGTATCTTTCGATACATGACTGACCAGGCAGATTTTTTTCTCGCTGTAGGTTGCCATTTCTTTTTCCGGTAGACCAGTTGCTATCCAAGGCTACAGAACCCGGTCTGCTATTTACCCATATCTGGCTGGGGGTGAATACGAGGATTCATACCTTTTCCAAGGGTATTAGCACGTAAGTGAATGTACTGAATGCGGCTGGAATTCGAACTCGGCTCTCCGATTCCTCAATCCGAGCCGCTATCCATTAAAGGGATTAAATTTAAGAGTAGATTAAAATTAATAATAATGAAAATGTTTCATCTAAGAAATTGAAATATCTGAAAATTATTATATTTCATTATTAATAGGTGTAAATAAGCAAGAGTAATAAGATGAAATAAATACAAGTCAAAAATTATAATGAGAAATTCACACAATTTGCAAATATTAAATTTCATTACTATTATGTATAAAGAAGTACGAAATATGAAAGAAAGGCGAAATTAATATTAATAATAATGGAAAAGCTTTGTCTAAGAAATTCATACAAGTGAAGACGATTAAATATTATTACCGCTAGGCGGAGAGAGGCAACAAGAATAAGATGAAAGATCAATTCGTCAGAAATTACTAATAATCACCATCATTTATGAAACAAATCCTGTCAACTTAAAATTATTGGTGTAGAGTAATTGGCCAGGGTTAAATGTAAAAGACAGAAATGACCAACAAACAGGATTGATAAAGTTTTCAATAACAAGGGAAAGAAAAACGAAGCAAAAATAATATTAAGCAAGCAAACAATATCTGGAAAATAAAGCAACAGTAATAAGACAAAAAGTTCACGAACTAAAAATGGTGTTAACACGCAAATAAGGACAAGCAGTCACAGAGTTCTGCATTCAAAACAAGAACGGATGGGACCGTGATGTGGCCTAATCCTATTGGTTATAAAAAATCCCAGCATTCATCTGTGTTGTTTTTCCTATAGATTTACTGTTGTTTCAGTAATTCCTGGATAGATTAAGACAATTAAATCTTCTTACTAGCACGTATAAATGTAAAATAAATTTAAAGAAAAAATTATTTCAAATGTAAAAATAATGAACATTCTTCATTTAAAATGTTTTGACAAACTGTCTTTTTAAAATTGAAATAAATTCGTTTGATATTACAAATTCTTCCTACTTTTAACTTTCCATGTTAAATCAAAACTCAGTGTCAGAAGCGATTTGGGTCGTAGACGTGACTGCAAAAATGAATCTTTTGTTTGTGCACGCTTCATCTAAATTTTGTCGTCGAAAATTAAAAATTTATTCAGTTATCCGCCATTTGTTCCATCTATTTTAAAACGGACGACACG
Organism: Acanthosepion pharaonis; assembly: GCA_903632075.3. Classification (NCBI taxonomy): domain Eukaryota; kingdom Metazoa; phylum Mollusca; class Cephalopoda; order Sepiida; family Sepiidae; genus Acanthosepion; species Acanthosepion pharaonis. The sequence continues at coordinate 904,663 of CAHIKZ030005641.1, forward strand.
GTTATTGACAAGAGAGTATCATTTTACTGATGCATGATTTTGAAACATTGCTTTAATGATATTTTTTTAAAAATTTAAAATGTTCTTAATAAGGAAAAATTAAGTTTTACTCTAGACAAAGGCTTTATAAAAAAATAAAACGAGATAACAAGTCAACGGCATCTCTTTCTATCTTACTGAAACACTGTAGTTTGGAAATGTGTGACGACATGTCACGTTTTCTACCAGAGAGTAAACACCATCAGCATTCAATTTTGTCTTATCTAATTTGGTTTATTCTAAACGTTCCCTTCCATTAAGCATATTGGTCTGAAATTCGATTTGCTGTTTAACCTTTAATGGCGGCCACATTGCGGCCGAGAGAGACGCGAATGAGAACCAAAATCAATGCAATGCACTTATTCTTCTGTAGAACTAATTCATCTAACACACTCACATTTTCACTTAGTGTTAATAGCAAATTCACTGCTTAGAAACTACATGAATATAAAAAAACTCGATATTATGCTTCCTCCGAATGCCGGCATACAAAGGCATTTTATCACTTTTTATATAGCAGTCTTAATCACGCTGATACATACATACATATATATATATATATATATATATATATATATATATATATATATATATATATATATATATATATATATATATATGTGTGTGTGTGTGTGTGTGTGTGTGTGTGTGTGTGTTTATCATCGCTTGAACCGGCTTCTAATGCTCCAGTTGGTAGCGGCTTGGTGAGAGTAGTCGTGGCTCCAGGGGGCACAGTCCTATGATTACAGAGAATCTCAGTCGAGTTCCGCCACGGAATATGTGAGCGAGCGGCGCTAAATTGAGTCTGATTTGGAATCTCTTCGTCACCGAGGCCCGTTTGGAGCAGTTGGTATTATGTTCGCTTGACAACCTAACTGTCAGGGTTTCAATTCTCGGTAGTGGATGCGCACTGCTGATGAGTCCCAAATATAGGACGAAACGGCCGTCCAGTGCTTTCTGCATTCTGTTGAGGTTTCTATCAGGCTCGATGAATTAATTAAATATATATATATATATATATATGTGTGTGTAAATTTCCCCCGACTAAGGCAATAATGTCACTAAAATAAAAGTAGTAGGAGTGAAAGAAACCGGAAGCCCAATCCTAAACAGGTAAAAATGGATAAACCTCTACTCCTGTTCAAAAGACAGGAGAGGGTTTTGAACCGGACGATAGAAAAACCGAAATACTCTTATTAATTGATTTGTTTTTTACGGTTTATCAATCCATTGCATGTTATTTAAAGCCAGACAGTTATATACTCCTATATAAATGTATATATATATATATATATATATATATATATATAGATAGATAGATAGATAGATAACTAGACTCGTTTCGAAAAACCCTCGAATTTTTGATTTGCTAATCAAATCAATCTCGAGGGAAAAAAGGTTTTAAAAAAAGAAAGAGCTACAAACATGAACTTCTGCCGACAAAAAAATCGCACAGATGCAGGTCTGAAGCCCAAAGAAAAAAACCCGATACGAGTAACAACTAACTAACAAAAGAGCTCAATACAACCGTAGAGCAGACCTAGATACACCTAGTGAGCCAGACAAACCTACCTAGGTTTCACCTAAACGGATCGTCAGGGAAAGTTTGGCTAACGAGGCAAAGAGAAACACACATTTATAGGTGATAGCTATACCACGTGACAAAAAAAAATCCTCAGTGGAAAGTCAATAACGGGAAAACGTCTAATTTAGTAGCCAAGATTTTTTATGTCTACATACATTAAGAATTTCAGTTTTAGAGTTTAATAGCTGGTTAGGTTGATCATATAAAGCTATGGCTAATTTCTCCTCAGCACATAATTAGCAAAATTCATGGCCTGCTTTATATTTTGGGCATTTTTTTAATATTTCCCATTTAAGGATGGGGTCTATATTATCTTCTTGCTTCCCTGACGATCCGTTTAGGTGAAACCTAGGTAGGTTTGTCTGGCTCACTAGGTGTATATATATATATATATATATATATATATATATATATATATATATATAAAATGGTTAGCTTCTCGTTTCTGAGTCCTATCTACTAAGACGGCTAACCACTCTCTGTTGCAAACGTCTGCTCAGACACATCTGCGTCTGTTAAACACCCACAGGGCTATCCTGTGGTTTCTCGGACAACTATATCAGGTGGATGTAAGTTAAAGTTTCAGAGAGAGAGAGAGAGAGAGAGAGAGAGCGCAAAATCTTGCATAATCAGTTGTATGAACAAGGCCAGTATATTCAATTTGTCGTTCAGGATGACTGGTGTCTTCCTGCCTGCACAACCATCGACAGCTTTCGAACAGCTCCGTCAACCTAATTTTAATAATTTATTTTAGGTCAACCTATGGTATTGATTTCACTTACTATCCAAATATGTGACAAACGGTTTTCTCTCTCTCTCTCTCTCTCTCTCTCTCTCTATATATATATATATATATATATATATATATATACATATATTGATTAGGATGGCTTCAATACCTGTCATCTTGCACTTAGTCAGTACTTCACTTTTTCTAGCAGTTTTCTGTTGCAGATCGTACGTAGGCAATGTATGTGCAAAGAAGCGTTAAGTTGATTGGTGTGTCGTCGGTACAGGGTCGAAGATTTTTCACCATAGAGCAGTGATGTCAGTACTACTGACTTGTACACGTCTATTTTCACCTCTAGCGACATATCACAGGCATTCCAAAACAACACCTCTTTTGGCCAACTTCTAACAGACAGGCCACTTTCGCGTTATTAATGATAAACAATCTGAAGCGATGCACCGTTCCCCTAGGATCTGATGCCTGTCAAGCTTCTCATCCATACAAAGATTTGAAGAATCGGGATCAACTGCGCATAAAAATTAAAGAAAGTTGGCAGCATGCACCTCCTCTCAATGACAGCCTTACCCGCTACTGTAGCTTTGTCGCAAGCAGGCCTTGCTGTTCACTCACAGAAATATGTGGCAACTGATCATCAACCACTCGAGCAAAATAGCTAGACCACATGTTCCATTTTTTCTAAAAGTTTGGAAAACACCTGCAGGCCTCGGGAGCACATCTCTATTTTTACAGAGCCCTATTTGTCGTCCACGACGATCAATTCCACTATATATATATATATATATATATATATATATATATATATATATATATATATAATATTTATTTAAAAATCATAACATAAGTATGTAATAACATCACTAAAAATATCCATTGGTTTGAACACTTCTGGTGTTTTGTCAAGTTATAAAAAAAATGGATATTTTTGTAGCGATGTTATAACATACTTATGCTACAATTGTTTTTGTCTAAATGATTGGATTTCTCTGTATCCTTGGAAACGAAAAATTATGAATTGTATGTGCGTTTAAAACTAAGTAAATTTTAAAATAAGTTATTCCAAAATTCGCTTGAAGATGGAACAGAACTAATGTTTTTAATTCAATTATATAATTAAATTTGAAGTTTTTAGCTTCGGTTTTTGAAACATGGTAATTCCTGTGTAGCCAAGTAACCATATTTTAAATCAGTTAATTTTAATATATATATATATATATATATATATATATATATATATATATATATATATATATAATTCCCTCCAGTCTGTCATGAGCCTGTCATTACTTTGTAAAAAGTCACGCAGCCCTCAATTTATCGAAAGAATATTCGAAATTAAGAGGGTGACTACAAACTTTTAGCCTACAGGATATATATATATATATACATACACACACACACACACACACACATATATATATATATATATATATATATATATATATATATATATATATATATATGTATATTCTTTGCAGTAAACGGTTAGAATTTATTGATAAGTATAGGGTAGTATATACTAACTCTACATTTTTTAATGAATCATTGCCAATTATATAAATGCAGACTATTATACTTATTTCCGCTTTCCATTTCCACCATATTGCTTTTTGTTGGTCCATTCATTTCGTTGCCTCAGCTATCAAATTAAACAGAGACCAGATTCAGACCGAATCTATGATTAAATTAAATTTTGCAGAGGTCGTTAAACTTTAATAATTAATACAATTTTTCAAACTTGAATTCGGGTCGCATTTACATGTCCTGGTGCTGTGGGATTAAAGCCCAAACAAGTGAATAGCAGTCTAGTCTCCTATTTAACCCGTAGCTGGGGGGCAGAATAGACACATTAGCACGAAAGAGTACGCAAAACACAGACCGTGGCTTTTAACGCGGCTTGTTGATGCCACTTTTCACATCAACGTCCATTATACTACCCGCATCAATTTTATATATTTTGTAAATATTTCTGCTCTGCTTCGTGAAATGATTGAAAATATTTAATAAAACCTTCGATCTCTTGGCCGTAAGAGGTTAATTTTAATTTAAAAAGAAATAAGTGATGCCTGCTCAAATGCAAGTACCAACATTTATAATAAGAAGAAAAGTAGGTACATATATGACAAAATGATTAATATGAAATATCCAAACCTATGTAAGGTAAAATATGTGAAAATCAATTGTATGTACAATGAGGACATCATCAGTACAACAGAAAAAAATATGGAAAATCTTTCCCATGGGAAACTTAGTATTTATACACACCGTGAATAATTTGATTTCTTTTGAATTTAACATTTAATAAATTTGAAAATAAATATCTTGGATAATTTGATTTTTTTATTTTAATTATTTACACTGTCTATACTGTTCTCCTAATTTGTTGCCATATTCATGACGTTTCGGCCGTTGTACGGTCCGACCTTCTTCAGGTGATTGGAACTTCAAATCGACCTCTTTATTTTGTCCACAGAGGTAGATGTTTCTAGTTCCACGTGCCATACCACAACCGGGTATCTCAGCATCAGTAATTTTAGTTCCACGTGTCATGTTTCTTCCAGCCATGTTTACATAGAGTTTTTTCAGTAATTATCGTTAGTACATCAGCAGTTGATCTGTAGAAACGAAAGCCGTATTTACTTGTCAAAGAAAAGTCCCTGCGATGAGAGATTCTGAACTAATTCAGCATTGATTAGGACCTCTAGAGGTTTCTCCAAAAGAGGTAGAGGGTTAATAGACCGATAGTTAGAGGGTCAAGTGTTTCATCAGACTTCTTAAAAATTGGAACAACAGACGATGTCTTCCAGCAAGTGGGAAAGCAGGATGCAATGAGGCAATTATTATATAGTTTACAGAGAACAGCGCACAGTTCAGGAGCACACTTATTAAGGATACCATCGGGTCCATATGCTTTGTGGGGATCTAGGTTAGAGATGATAGCAGAAAACATGGAAGGGGTTATTTACTTATCACATGGCAGAGATTCAGTTCTAACAGGAAAGTTATTCAGGGATAATCCAGATGAGTCAAGGGTAGAGATTAAGGAGAATTTACGGGCAAAGCATTCAGCATTATCAGCAAAGGATGATAACATCTAAAGTTGATTGAAGAGGTGATGAACAGAGATCTGTCACTTACTTAATACCATATTACAGAGCCAAGTTCGAATTCCAATCGAATCCATTACATTCACTTACGTGCTAATACACTTGGGAAAGTTATGACTCATCTACTTATCCCCACAGCTATGGGTAAATAGGAGGTCAGACCGGGTTCTATAGCTTTGAAAGGCAACTGGTCTACCGCAGAAATAAATGACAACCTACAGCAGAAAAAATATCTGCCTCATCAGTCATGTATTGAAAGATACATGATCGCCAAAGCTTGTATCACACATGGCAAATAACTGACTAATTACAAAGCCGCCAGTAATCAGGAGAGCCAAAGTTATTGGAGGCGATGTGATGCCACATTCTCTCGTCAAACAGTGATTTATCTCCTTCGAGGACTTCCTTACATTTATTACGTGCATTAACGAATAGGCGCCTGTTGTAACGAAAGCTGTCACGCTAGTATAGCCGAAAATAGTGGTTCCTGTGTACTATAGTGGCCGAGCATGCTGGTGTGAAACATGGAGAGCACTGAGGTTTTGACTTTGACCCTGGAAGAAACCTCAGTGGTGCAATTTTCAATTGGCAGGTTAAAGATATCAGTCTAATGAACATCTCGAAGAAAATGTCTTATTGGTAAGGCGTAACTGTTTAATGGATGACTGGAACGAAATATCCATGAGTACCACAGAGTGTTCCAAGTTACCAGGAGGGTAGTGCTGCGAACCTCGGCAAGAGCGAGGAGAGGAGGTAAGAAATAAATCAAGTTGAGAAGCCTTTCTAGGGAAACGAGTAGGGAAGTCGACGATTTGAGGAAGGGATTTGACAATGAGAAAATTTAATTTCAGAATACCGAAAACATCAGTTCCTTTAGAATGTTTCTGCCACGTGTCATGGTGAGCATTAAAATCACTGAAGACAAAGATGTTCGCAGATGGTAGAAGGGAAAGTACCTTTCCTGTACTGTCCGCTATCATGTCTAGGAGGACGGGGAGCGATAAAATAAAAAGAGATTACCCAGGAAAGACGGAAGCACATGATAGAGTGTTTATGAGCTTCAAGCGACAATTCCCTGGCCATCGGAAGATTATCCCGGAAGTAGACAGCAAGGCTATTCATGTGAATGTTGGAATCTTTAACGACGGTTTCTGTTACAAAGGGTCGAGTCGCAGGATTTAATTCTGCTGGATAGAGCATATTTTGCTTTAATAATATTTCCCAAATATCGGTATCCACTACAAATAACGTTTAAGTAAAATATAAAAAAAATATTTATTGTTTTGAATAGCGCTTCGAGAAAAAAAGATTTTCACACTTTTATTAATAACCTTTAATCATTTTCTTTTAAATTAGTTTCTGTTGTCAGATTAACAATCTACAATTTTACATTTCATTGCCACTTGCCAAGATGCAGAACTGGTCAGATGCTTCTAGCTTAGTTACAAATTTATCTATTATTTCAATGTCAATTCCGCCTAAAGGAGAAAGCTGCTTTGTCTGTATTAAATCAAATGTTCATTGTAATCATTCTAAAGCAAAATAATATGGCGTACAGAAAACTCGTATCCTGATTAAACCAACAGGGAGAGCACATCTTTCTTTTGTATGTACCCTGTCTCTTCAGAGCATGGGTAATGATCATTCTCCACAACTTCCTATCCTTTGTAACTTATAGTAAGGTTTGCCTCATTACTTTCTTAATCTCTCTTCTAGGATTCATTTAAATAATCACATAAGTTGAGCTAGTGGCTGTTTCCCCAAACCATCTGGGCCATGTGGATAAAGGCGTTTGTTGAAGTAATCCAGTGACTTGAACAAAAGTTCATTTGTGTGTTCAATTCCTGGCCACAACACAGGTGAACAAAAGAACTTGTAGAGTGGAATTACTAAAGAAAAACAACTAAAACTGAGATATCCAGAAAAGGCATGGCACATGGAACTAGAACAATCTGCCCCAGTAGACGAAATAAAGGGTTCAGTTCGAGATTCTAACGTATACCAACCGAAGAAGGACAGAGAGTACAACGATTGGAGCGTACAACGGCCAAAATGTCGTCAATATGACAATAAAGATGAAGACAACAATACGAACAATGTAAATAGAATAAGTATTGTATTGGTCCTTTTTAATAATTCTCTTTATACCATTTTGATTTGACGAAAGGTCTTTGTAAGACGAAAGAATTTCGGAGAGGGTTTTGCCTTATATAAATAGTGTTCAGCGTTTGTTTAGCCACCAGGCGTCATGTAGGGAGCGTGAACAACGAAATCTTTTCCCGGAGGACTATACTCATCAAATTATGGAAACAACGTGTACGCTCTTTATTTTCTCAATGTCATAACTTTGAAAAAATACCCGCTGTATCAACATGTAGGGGATTGCGCAACTCCTATAACATAAGAATTCCAGGGTACCTCGAGGCGGTGTAATGTTTAGCAAACTTGACTCGCTAGAACATTTACGATTGACTTGTGAGTTCGATCCTCACTGGGTGATCCATACTTTCGACTTTGTACCACATCTAAGCTACACTTGGAAAATCACTTTGAAATAAGAATTTAATTCAATATGCTTTGTTTTCTGTTTATTTGCTATTTTTTTAGCATGGGCATAGATCATTTCATCTCTAAACTGATTTCAAACCAAGGTTAGAGAGTACAGTCTGCCCTGCTATTTAACCCATAGCTGGCGTGAGAAAAGGTAGATTATTATCTTATCCAAGTGTATTTTCACGAAAGTAAGCCTAAAGAACTCGATCCGGATTCGAACAAAAGTCGCCGATTTCCGAGCCGTTAACCGTTGCACTATAACTTTCAAATAATTTGCCTCGATTTATTTTGTCTCCGTTAGTAATATATTCGGTTGGTGCATAATTATCAGGCGTTTCTCGAGGCGGGTTATTTTTTAATAAAAATTGCTGTTTTGTTTATTTTTTTAATAAAAAAATTAAATATTATTTTCAGGTTATACAAATGCGTGTCGATAATCATACGCTCCGGAATAATCATTTAGAAATATTATTGTTGAATTGTTTTCATAATAAATATTGTTTAAAAAACGTCTGATAATTATGCACCAACCCAATATGAGTTAAAGTTACAGAAAAGCCTGCAAGTGCCAATATGGATGATATTATTAAGATTAGACTAGACAAAACCTTATGTCCTGTTTTGCATCTGGGAACGCTCGAAACATTTGTCTCATACATTTACAGTAACTAGATCTTCGTCTTACGTCATTTGGATTAGTTAATGTTTCCGCAAATCTATATAGTTCGGATAATGAAAGAAGCTTGTACTTAACAGTAATAATATCTAAAAAATAAGGCAACAGGAGATCGACCCCAGTAAAGTCCTTATTAATAAACAAACTACTGAAGTAGTCAATTACACCAAAAAGTTTTTAAAAAACCTATGCGAAAAACATGCGTTATAAATTATTAAATAAATTTATTCGTACGCGTGGGATGCATTAATGCAATGATATAATCACCCTTTCGAACGCCAATGTATGTGTTAAACAGTAGGATACACGAAGGACAACTTTGAATTCTAAACCCTAGGATAGGCACTGGGAAAGCACTTTACAGTCATTCCCAAGAACACTTATGATAACAGACAATAACACAATAACAGAGGTGGTCGCCTGCGAAGTAAAGGGATATGAGATTTAAAAGATATATATATATATATATATATATATATATATATATATATATCTTTTAAATCATGATCTTAAATCATGATCTTTAAATCATGATATGACCTACATATACATATATCCACACATACCAATACACATTCACACACACATACATATACATATGCATGCATATGCGTGTGTGCCCACACACACACACACATATATACATCCATACACACATACATACATATATATATACACACATATATACACATATATATATATATACACACATATACATATATATATATATATATATATATATATATATATATATATATATATATATACACACATACATATACATATACACACACACACATACATCTATACACACACCTTTACATATACACACATTCATGCACATATATACACATATACACACACACATGCATACACACACACACATATATATATATATATATATATATATATATATATATATATATATATATATATATATATATATATACATCATATACATATATATACATACATACATACAAACACATATACACATACATACACATACATACACACATACACACACACACATACATATAAATATACATATACACATCCACACATATCACATACACACACACACACACACACACACACACATATATATATATATATATATATATATAATTGAAATTAAAATTCGTCGGTGAAAATGGTCATTAATTAAAGATATCTTAATTCCACTTGTAAAAGATATATATATATATATATATATATATATATATATATATATATATATATATATATATATATATAATGAGAAGCCACGTATACTTCCTTAATATGTATATATAGAAAAAGTTGCAAATTAAAAAAAAATAATGTTTTTTTTATGAAAGTATTTATTTATTTATATATATATATAAATAAATTTTCATAAAAAACATTATTATTTTTCAGTAAAACTCTCTTTACTTTTTAAAATATATTTATTTATTTATTTTCGTCTACCGGCCTGAATATACGAGAAATGTTATTTAAAAAAGATGTGACTCCACCATCCCCTTTTGCTAGAGTAAACGTCATTAGATCCTATGTGCTTTTAAACCGACTCAATCACAACGAAGTCGCCTATCAAGGGTGATATATATATATATATATATATATATATATATATATATATATATATATATATATTATTAAAATATTTATTAATATTGACTTTAGATCTGTTTTATTACAGTGAGTACTCTTTTTAACGCCAGAACTAGATGATTGATATATATATATATATATATATATATATATATATATATATATATATATATATATTCTTTTAAACACCTCTCGTTAAATATGACGGATAAGGAAAATGTTTTATTTAGTTTTTCCAGTGTTCTTACATTTTTTGCATTTGGTTGGCGTGGGGGAGTACAAAAAGTGTCCATACCGTCAATTTTCACAAGCGTTTTCGGACACTTAATTAGGCATTTTGATGAAGGTTTGGTTTTGGTGTTGTTAGTTTATTTTCATGTTTTGACTGTTTGAGATGTATATATTGTGTGATTTTGAATACTAGTATGGGTGCGTTTATTCCGAGCCTTTGCGTGTTGAGCATGGCTTGAATTCGTCTTTTTCTTTAAAAATAAAACTGTCACCACGCCACTTTCATTGTTATCAAGTTGAGATTGATAGTGGGGAGATATTTTTGATTATGCTGAAATTCTATATATATATATATATATATATATATATATATATATATATATATATATATATATATAAGGCATGATGTGTGTGTATGTGTGTGTGTGTGTGTGTAACGAATGCACAGCCGCCATTTTCGACGGATTGGCACCAAAATTTACATGCACATGCTCCAAGTTAGCCGAAAGGCCAACACCGACGTTGCATTTCCCAACTCCCATTGATAGTGGAAATAATCGATTTTTTCGTGCTTCTACGGCAGTTTTCATGTAGTTTGCGGCCATTTTCTACTGGCCAGAGTGAGAGCCTATAGCTGGCTGTCACGAATATGCAAGAAGATTCTATTGGCCAGCGTGAAAGCCAACAGCTGACTGACGTAAATGTTAACTAGCATGCTAGCATGCAAAAAAAATATCGTTAGCTGCATTCGTCACAAGTGGGAAAAAATTAAATCTGCATAGCGCTTTACTCCAATTGGCTCATTAGCTTGCTTAAACTCAACATTGATTCTGATTCCGCAGAACTGGGTTGGGTGTGAAAAAGTATTTGTTGTTAACATTCTTTTTTCATTCGGTTTTTCCAGTTACGAGTCCTTTTTTAAAGCTAATCGTTTTGTGTTCATTTTGTTTAGTTCTTTTTTTCATAACACATTTAATGTTTAGTATAGAGCTTCGAAAAAATTCGCAGTGTGAGAAAGGCAAGAAGTAAGGCATGTAGCAATATCAGCATGGCGAATGTCACTCCTTTTATGTCAAGTGATAGCGATTGCTGTATGAGTCGTACGATTTTTGAATCAAGCACAGGCGACGCCGGGCCATGCTACTAATATATATATATATATATATATATATATATATATATATATATATATATATATATATATATATATATATATATATATATATATATATATATATATATATATATATATATATATATGCATATATATATATATATATATATATATATATATATATATATATATATATATATATATCATCTGATATTATTTCCTACTAATTTAAACGCTACATTTAGTGAATACACGGGTTTGAGTAGACATCGATATTTTGAAACGGTTTAAATCAGGTGGATAGACATGAATTTACGCGGTTTAAAAACGGTGTGATTGTTTCCACAGGTACAAATAGATCATGTGTTGATTTATTCATTTGCTTCCTCTTACCTCTCCTTTCACCTCGAAAATATCAATAAATGTCGATTCATGTTTATGATCGCAGCTGGGAAAAAATACATTCAGGTGTGCGATAAAAAACAGTAGATCAAACGAGAGGAAAATCGAACTAAACGAATTAATAAATCATAAAGGGGATTGTTTGTTTGCATGTGTGACTGTGCGCGTGCGCGTGCGTGTCTGCATGTTTGCACGTGTGTCAGACTCAGTGAACTCTGGCCAGCTCGTTAGGGGACATTATTTACAGCACCAGAATAAAGTGTCCAGGTCCGGACGGAGATAAACCATCAAGTATTGAATACATGAACATGAGTAGCAAACATGGCATGGTTTGTCATTAGATAAATATATTAACATCTTTCTGGAGGAATGCATCTATACACACACACACACACACACACACGCCCACGCACAAATATATATGCAGCAAATATAGGATCAACACTAGATGTCCAGCCTTATTTATGAATTTACATACCCCTTATAGAATTGTGTTCCTGATGAAAAAAAAAATTCACTAATAATAATTCCATCTGACAGATAATTATCCAGAAAACTTTTCATCTCGCGGATCATAGCTACATTTGGGCCCATTTAAATACAGAAACTACCTTATAGGATATACGGACATAATAATCTACATGGAGAAAACAGTTAAAATAATGAAAAATTTAACAATAAAATATACATCTTGTTGGGAGTGAATAATGGAGAGAAGTGTTTAATTAATATTTTCCTACGTCTATTTTTACGTTTTTTGTTGTACGGCGGATTGAACCACATGGTGACTCTTTTTTTGTTGACCTTTTTGTACTATGTGGTGTGCATATGATTGATGCCGAAAATTCATTATCTTTTAGGGCGGTTTCATTAACTTTTTTGGCTCCATTAAAGATTGTTGAGATGTTGGGAGTGTTCCCGCGTGCGTGTATCCAAATAAGGAACAAACACATATGTAGGGAAAAATGCTGCTATATTTGAAGAGGTATTTACAATAGAGTGATTAGTAGTAACGAACGCAGGTTAGTAATAACAATCAGCAAGAGTCTACAGTCCAACGGTATCTTCCGGTCGAGAGACGGAAGTGAGATGGTCACCTGATCTCTTAGATCTCCTGATCTCCCCTGATCTCTCTAGCACTGTCTTATATCGTAGAGAGATCAGTCCATTCTCATGAGAAGGTGGGTAGCCCCAACAAAGATGGTTTCATTGGAAGAAATGTCAAATAATCTGCGGTTTCGTGGTTGTGGAATCTGTTTGATTATTGTTGTCGAGTGATTGAAAGATATGTGTAAAGTGGTTTGATGTTGAGTTTTCATATACAAACACTTCCGCCATCAAGCACTCTCCACAAGATATTCAACAGAAACACAATAAAAATCAGTTACTGTTCCACATGAAGCAAATAAAAAAAAAGCACAACAGAAAAGTAACCAAAAAACTACCCACACAAACCAGAACTGTAACTGCAGAACAAATAACGATTGACATTTTAACGGCAATTACTTGCAAAATAATATAATATACCAATACATTGTGAAATCTGCAGATGACAAAGAAAAATACATAGAAGTAACTAAAGGTCCGTGAAAACAGAAATTACGCACACAAAACCTCCTTTACGAAATAAATAAGCACAATGCTTTCTAAACACATATGTAAAATTAAAAGCAAAATCCAAATTACAGCAGAAACATCATGGAAAATAAGGAAAACAGCTACAGCCTAAAACAATATAGGAAAAACTGTAAACTTTGTCTAGAGGAGAAAATAGTTATAATCACTTTCATTTACAAAAGCTCGCTAGGTATGTTATTCATTGTTTCTCTTTGTCCCCTTTGTCGTCTCTGTGTTCTGTGAGTGTTAGATTCGCCGAGCCATCTTTCCTGATAATATTTGCCACATGTGTCAGCATTTTTCAAAGTGTCCTTTTTGCTACCAATTTTCATTAACATTTCCTCGTTGATTATATGGTCTCATCATGTAATTCTCATCATCTTTCTGGTTTTGAGTTTTGTTTTGATTCAATTTCAAACCATACCTCCTTTAAAAATTAGTAAATATCTTAATATAAGAAAAAAGTTATATAGGTTAAAGTTTGTCAGTAATAATATCTCATTTTGGACGTAAAAAGAAAAAAAATTACAGATAATAATCAAAGAATATGTTTTTCCAAAGACACACACACACACACACACACACACACATATATATATATATATATATATATATATATATATATAGAGAGAGAGAGAGAGAGCATAAGACAGAAGAGCGGTTTTTGGCCTCAAACAGCAAGAGTGAAAATCAGTAAAAAATATATTCTCACGTTCTTTTTTAGATAATCTGAGGTTTAATTGCGTCAGTGGGGTCTGCCTTTATATACACGCGTAATCACTTGTGCACACTGGTACACACAAAATCGAGTATGTTTGTGGCGAGCACAAATATACAAGCATGTCCTTGCGAACCCAACAAGCATCAGTCAATTAAGTGCCATACGTGATACACTCTCGGGCGATGATGTCTTTTGATTCATGACTGACGAGGTAGAAGTTTTTACCGCAGTAGGTTGCCATTTATTTCTTCGGTAGACTGGTTGCCAACCATGGCTATATTACCCAGTTTGTCCTGCTATTTAACCCATAGCTGGTGGAGAAGAGATAAATCCATACCTTTTCCAAGGGTATTTGTGTAGAAGTCAATGTAATGACATGGAAGCTTAAACGCACAATAAAATCCAAAAAATACATACATAGTAGATCACTGTGTGTTTGCGCTCGCCACAGGCATGCAATATTTTCTGTCTCCATGTGTGTATGAGTGATTAGGTGTGTATATGAAGGCAGAGGGCCTCGTTAGTGTCCATCGTGCATTGAATACTGTTGACATATCTGGTCTGTTACGCCTTGTATTCATCTCGAGGTTCTTGACAAAATCCGAAGCAGGAACTGCAATGTAATCGATTCTGACTTGGCATCTCGATTTCAGTCACTTTCTCTCCGACGTGACATGGATTCCCTCTGTCTTTTCTACAAATAATTTCATGGCTGGTGATCTGAGGGGTGTTTTTTCTGATGCCTGACTACATTAATTTAAGGTCCCACCCGTTTACTGTTTAAATAGCAAAATGCAACTATCTACCCCAACAGTTTCTTTTCTCACTTCTCGCGCACCCCGCCTGTGGAACTCCCTTCTGTTTATGTGCTTCCCTGACAGCTACAATCTTCAAAAATTCAAATTCAACGTCAATCGCCATCTTCTATCTTCTTTAATCTTGTTCATCTTATGTCCTTTCCTCAATCCTCCCTCTATTCAGTCTTTTCTCTCACATTCGCTACCTGCATATTCCCTTGCATACTAGTGGCATTCCCGCCTTGCTTGTGATGAAATGAAAAAAAAAAAAAAAAAAAAACAAGATCCCCATTGACAGAATTAAAGTTCAGCTTATCTGAAAGGGAAGTCGAGACTATTTTTACTGATTTTCAATCTTTGTTCTTGAGGTTGAAAAATGATCTTCTGTCTTATACTATATTTAGATACGTAGTCGTTTAAGCGCATGCGTGTTATTCTGCCCACTATCTAACTGATGTCACTTGCTCATCCATAAAAGCTATGCTTCTAGCAATATCATTTTAATCTTTCTTGAATTAATCTGACACGAACAACTCGACAAATTTACTTGAAGTTTAAAAATTGATCACTTCTTGGAAAAAATCAAAAGTCAACATTCCCCTCGATCGACATTTACATGGATATATATACGAAATGTGTATTTAGGCATTTACCAACAAGTAACACATTTCTGCTTTTTACCTATTACCATATGTACTAGTAGTTTCCTTTGTAGCTATTATGAATTAAATGTATGTGCGAATGTTAATCCTGAAAAACAACTAAAACAATTTTCAATAAATACACGATGAAATGGACTAAAATTCTCTTTTTTCCAAAATTGTCCTGGTTATTAACTGACCTCATTTCTATTTTTAAAATGTACCCATAGTATAAGTTGTGCTAATACTGTAAGAGGTTTCTTTATGGTTAGTAAGAATCTCACATGAAGCTAAGTTATCATTTTTATTTTTTTGGTTGTGATGTGTACCTTTTTTTCCTAAATATTCCAAGCCAAATCTGGGTGTGTCCAATGTGTGGGTGCATTCACTACGCCGGCAAATATGGTAATAATAAGACGTTTTCTACCTAAAAGGACTGTTCATTTTTTTTATTTTTATTTATTATGTATATCGGAATCCAGATAGTGGATAATTTTTCTAAAGTTCGTTTTTTTTCAAGTATTTTCAACTCTTTCTGTCATTATTAAAATTGGATGGTCTGAATAGGGTAGACAAGATTATCTTGTCAATCTTCTGGCGTTTTATTTTATTTTTTTTTTTTTCGAACAAGGAAATTCAAATAAATTCAAATATACTTATATCACGTAAGGGACATTGCTCAAATAATTGAATTAAATTCAATTCTGGAATTAAAGATAAAAAAAAAGATAGCAGGATGAAGCCAACTAAAAGTTTGGCTATCACACCGAAAACTTTTGATTTTTGATAATAACTGAGACGGTAGAGAATAGTGGGAAATAATCAAAATAGAGAATGTCATTCACCCTAAAACTGACTCTAGCTAAACAATTAAGTCATCGAAAGTACAAAAGAAATTTAACGGCAGACTATTTTTATATTTGAATATTGATTTGTTAATCTATGTATCCTTTAAAAAAATTCTTGTTTGTTTACGATAATAAATACATTTTTCTCCATAAATTAAACACTGAAGTCTTATATATATATATATATATATATATATATATATATATATATATATATATATATATATATATATATAATCCATTACATTCACTTACGTGCTAATACCCTGGGAAAGGTATAAATCCTCTTCCTCTCCAGCCAGCTATGGGTAAAATAGCAGGACAGACTGGGTTCTATAGCCTTGGTTGGCAACTGGTCTAGGAGAAGGGCAACTTTGAATTCAAAACCTGCGGAGGGTCGTTTGGGAACCTTGTGGCATTCGGTGCACCAGGTCTCTGTATTCTTCCCTTCAAAAAGTGTGGATGGTCCTGCACGAAACCTTCACCACTATAATCAAATCTCATGTGCCGGTGTCGGGCTGTCGGTTTCCTGGAAACTGATCTGCTTGACACTCATACGTCGAATCTCGACAGGAGAGTCGATTATATATATATATATATATATATATATATATATATATATATATATATATATATATATATATATATATAATTCATCTTATTCATATAATAATGTTGACTAATATACCCTTCATGAGTTGGGATGACTACGAAAGGAGCTATACTCTCTATAATCTTCGGATTACAGAAATTCAAGGGCTACCGTTACGGAAGGCATGTGACAAAAGAGACAGATCACAAACAGTTTGAAACGATAGGTAACAAACCTTTCAGCGAATTTACAAAAAAAGCTTTTAAAAATGACTCTCTCGCTCCAGAATTTGGATTATAAAATTATTAACAAAAAAAGTTAGTGATGTATTAATTGCTGAAACTCTTTCACTAGTCTCAGTAAAGGGTGACAAATTGTAATGCTGTAATCATCAGACAAGAGACAGATTAATCAGCATGATGAAAGAAAACGAGTATTAACAGAAGGTCATAAAGCTGATTGCCCAGTGTTTACCAATGAGATCTAACAAAAACCCAGACCTCAGCTAAAGAACCTCTAGACATTTAATGACTATATACCAACAAAGTATGACCTGTTTTTGTTTTTTTGCAGAGACTTTGTACCGCTTCATTGGGAAACTAATTTCTGAAAAAGATGGATGCATAGACTCACCTAGCTGTTGAGATGTTCGCTAGATTCCATATTGTAGCCTGGGATGAGACGAGAACTCTAGGAGATTTACAGGAATTGTGAACAGTCTAATATGCAGCAAGTAGGAAAAGGACAACTATTATAAGCCCTATATTGAAATACCCATTCCAATATATTCTTCTTTTTGACATTACGACAGTCGACGAAAAGAAATAACTACTTTGTGAGGATTATTTTTCCAACTACATTTTAGTTGATCAACTCCTGGGAACGACATCAGTCTGTACAGTCAAGCTGATGAAGAAACATTTAATGAGATATAGAATTCCAGAAGATGTAAATGATGTTGGCCTTGAATTCGACAACCAAATGATGAGAGGGTTGGTCTGCAGGTACGGATTCAGATGGAATCCCACTTCACCAGACATGCCAAGCGCTAATGGAATGACGGAATTGGCAGTAAGTGACTTTTAATGTCCTTATGCACTATTCCAAACTAAACCCACAACCAAAGCCACTTAAGACATTCCGCAACCAAAATCACTTGTGTATAATTCCAACTCATCAAAAGATAGGAAACTGGCAGTAGACTCAAACGGTGGAACCAGTTCTCCATCATTCATTCTTATGAACCGGGCCCAAACAACAAAACAAAATGAGAATTCGTACAATTTTCCATTATTTTGATTTAAAATGTACAACACAAGCGAAAATGAGAAAATGTAATATAAAGGTAAGCATACCAAACTTCTCGGTTGATTTTCATAAAAAGCGTGTAAACGTGAGGGAAGAAAAGCCTTAGTTCACACACAAACGCACACAGTAGATATATATATATATATATATATATATATATATATATATATATATATATATATATATATTATATATTATATATTATAAGTTATAAGTTAGATTCTTTACGAATGGATGCAAAGAAAAATGGCGGTGCAATGTAATGTTTTAGGCCTGTATTTATAGTTGGCTAGTTGAAAACTTAATAATGACATAATGATATTACATTATATTATATCGCCATCTTTCTTTGAATCTATATATATATATATATATATATATATATATATATATATATATATATATATATATATATAAATATATATTTCTGTTTTCGTCGTCTTAATCAAAATAAGATTACTAATAGTTTTGGTATTTGAAAATCTGCTCAGATGTCGGGAACTGCGTTAGACAGAAAACATCACGAGACACCTCGTATAAATTTACACACACACACACACACACACACACACATATATATATATATATATATATATATATATATATATATTATATATATATATATATATATTACCTTAAAATTAGCATGAAAATAAGGAAAAATGAAAAAACCCGCAGTGAATCCCTGAAACTTCCTGACGAACAAATCCAAAATACGACAACTTGATGTGCAGAATATAATATCTATCAGCGAAGTGTCAAATTTTATATTTCATTAATTTACTTATGCATCTTTACCCTGGTAAATGTATGAATCCATCTTCTCTCTACCAAGTTATTGGTAAATACTAGGCAAGATTTTGTCCTATAGACTTGGTTAGGAACCATTCTAGAAGAAGAATCTGAACCCGAACTAGCCTGGAATTAGCTAAGGGTGGATGATATTTTTATATGACTTAACAGTCACCTACATAAAATAATTTTATCCCCCCACCAAAAAAGCCTGCGATTGTAGCATTATATGACATATAACACTGTACAGTCGTACAGGACATGTTGGTGTGTCGGAGAGAGTGTACATGGCAGGAGACAGTCATTTCACCCAAGCAAGGCAGAAAAGCCACTCGGAAACAAGGGGCTACAAAGTGTGAAAGTTTAGGAAAAAAGTAATATTATTAAGGAGCGAGTACAAAAAAAGTACAGGAATTAAGAAGACAGTAGATAATAATTGACATCGCATTTAAACTTTTGAACAGCATAATTAGCTAGAAATCATGCAGCCATGAAAGAGTTTCACAAGCAAGAACTGCGTGAGAAGAAACTGTTAGCATAGAATCTACAGTCGCATGTAGCCAGTTAAACTATAAACTGCTGAGGCCTTGTTACCCCAACCTAGCATTGCTCTTAAATTCATAAAGTCTAGCTACAATAGCGGAAAGTTCATCAGAACAGTTACTATGAAAAGATTTATAGAAAAGGCACAGGTAAGTTACATTATGAGAGAGCGAAAATGATGTCTAAATACCAGGTCAGGACTAATAATATTGCTGATTCTTCTATGGATTTTATCAACAATATCTAAATATATATCAGGAATACTGGACCATATGTGGCAGCAATCACAGAAATTTATATGCTGGAATGAAACAACTATTTATCAACTGTCATCTTTTTATCAGCTGATAATACAAACACCCTGACCGATCCACATGACATATACCTAGGCTAGATGAAAGTTTTTTCCACCCTCCTTAATAGAAACTCGATCAATGCTGAGGAATTCTTGAAAAACGTTCTAAATAATCCTCCTCAGCTAAAGATAAATATGAGGCCTACTTTTCAAGAATTTGGGCAATATGTGATTAAAATGAAATCCTAGATATACCAGGCCCAGACAATATCCCTTTCAAGCTGATCAAACATGGGGGGTTAGCTCTGCCAAACAGCATTTTCTCCGTCATTCTGTATATATAATTACATCTCTATGTAACGATATTTACAAAATAATTAAATGTTCACCAAAATATATGAATGTATGTATATTGTTTATTTGGGTAGCAAATTTTCTTTTATACATGATAAAGACCTTTGGACCTGAGCGTGCCTGAGTGTCCACTCTCGACTACAGCAGTGTGTGAATGCCGAGGGCTAACAGTTTGATCATTTGATAAATTGATATGTTTATTATTGATATGTTTGTATAATCAATGAAAAACGTTTTGTGCGCATGTATACCTACTTTTATACACCCTTGTACATATGTTTATGCAAATGTGTATGTTTGTGAGCGCGT
Organism: Acanthosepion pharaonis; assembly: GCA_903632075.3. Classification (NCBI taxonomy): domain Eukaryota; kingdom Metazoa; phylum Mollusca; class Cephalopoda; order Sepiida; family Sepiidae; genus Acanthosepion; species Acanthosepion pharaonis. Next base: position 925,531 of record CAHIKZ030005641.1, read on the forward strand.
ATGTGTGTGTGTGGTGACAAGAATCTAGTTTCTGGAAAAAGTTAGAAACAAATGTCCCCGCAAAGATCATGATCAGTTTGTCAGTCAGCAAAATATTAAATTTCCATTTCAGCCAGAATGGATTTTGCAAGTAACACCAGTCGATGATGTCACTGTTAACGCGGAGACTAGTTGACGACCGGGCTGCCCGCAGACGACAAAACTGCCTCCAGCTTCGTCGAGGCAAGAAATAAAAATCAATAAGCATTATGCTGATCGATAGACGCAAGTTTAGTGGCTTGATCGCTCCAACACTGACGCTCAGCATAAGCAGTTCGACAAGTCCAATAAAAAAAAGACTGACTGCCTACGTCTTTTCTCATTGAAGGTCACGTGATTTTGTCATGGCTGCAAGTGGAATTTCAGTGTATTGTCTCGAAACCGAGACATTGATTTAGATACTGGTTCCTGTATTTATTTAAAAGACTCTTAGATGAATATATAGATATAGATGCGCAAATGCACACACACATATATATATATATATATATATATATATATATATATATATATATATATATATATACAGAGAGAGAGAGAGAGAGAGAGAGGAGAAGGACAAACAGTCAGTTATAGAACAAGAAATAACTGCATTATATATATATATATATATATATATATATATATTAATAATATCAGTGTTCAATATATACATATATATATAAATATATGTATGTATATATATATATATATAAATATATGTATGTATATATATATATATATTAATAATATCAGCGTTAATATATATATATATATATATATATATATATATATATATATATATATATATATATATATATATAAATTTCAAGAGGATAGAATCCAGGTAAAACTCAATGTCCAAGACGGAGTAAGAATATAATATATATATTCTAAAATATAATCACATTACGATTCCAATGTAATAAATTATAACCATGGAATATTAGTGTTTGAGCCTTATATATATATATATATATATATATATATATATATATATATATATATATATATATATATATATCATTTTACTACAGGAATGTCGGAAATGACAATAATACGCAGGAAATTACAGGGAATGAAATTGAAAGAGAATGACGAGGATTGAGAAAAGGACTTGGGATTCATGAGTTCTACAGATGAGAAGTGAGAAACAAACACTGTTGAAGCAGGAGTGACGGTTGCATTGAGTAATTTGAACAGTAAAATGGTGACACATACATGCCAATCTGCTAGCACGCTTAAATCTATGCATTCGAGGCACTAGGAGAAAAAAATCTCATCAGAACAGTTGCCATGAAAATATTTGTAGATAAGACAGAGAGAAGCCACATCATGTCGGTCAAAAATGACCGAAATCAAGAGGCCTAAGATTAGAGACATTCAATTTTTTATATAGTTTTTCATTTGTTTTTATAATTATTTTTTCCGTACATAAATTATATAAAAATTGTTTATATATTCAAGCGCTTTCAGCTCTACTTTTAGGCATTATCAAGGATGTATTTTATTTTTCTTTTAACTGGATATATAGATTGTTATAGGAATGTTTTATTTTAAAAACACATTGTAGCCGTGTTCATAGATGATATTATTGAGTGTTGACTTTTCTTTTTTATTAGTAATGCTTCCATTATTTTTAGACTTTTTGCATGGGGATGATGCTACTATATTTGTATGATCAACGAGTTTGTTACGGATAGAGTTTGGTAGGTCTCCATCTTTAATTAAATGAGGCCTAATTAAGCTATGGTTAGAAAGATGTAACGTGATTTAACGTGAGTCTTCTTGTTATACATGCTGTATTATACCCAATATAATTATTTACAAATTTGGATTGGCCAGTTTCTTAAGGGACATGCAAAATGATATTGGATCTCTGAAATTTGGAACTTGCAGGTGAGTTATTATTTTTGAATATATATATATATATATATATATATATATATATATATATATATATATATATATATTATCAACACACATATATTCACAGTTCTCATCGTTTCACTGTTGAAATAGCTAGATGCAAGAGTAAGTTCTATTCTATATTCAGTTCCTTTTCTCGCATTTTTCACTTCTAGAATTCTTTATGGTGTTTGCTTCTCTGTCATATACAATCTTCAAATGCAATGTCAATCGCCATGTTAGCTAGATGTAATCATAGGTTTTATTCTAATAGGATTTTTTCTCGCATTTTCCCACCTTTGAAACTCACATCCAGTTCCTTGCTTCCCTGTCACGTACAATCTTCAAAAATGCCAACATAAAATCAATCGCCATCTTCTCTTAATAGATTAGTACTTTTATTGTATTTTCTTCTCAGTAAAGCTTTCCAATTCTCTTTCACACCCAGTAACACCTTGCGTCTTAGTGGCATTATTGCCTTACTTAAGGTGATATGATTAAAAAATATTCTGCGGCACAGTGAACTGTCTCGGTGTAAGTGCTGATAATTTTTTTTTAATAATATGAATCATCAGACAAAGTAAAGATTACAATTTTGTATGCTAATTTTTATGCTAGACAAAACCAATAAAGACTCTGTGTACAGTCATATTAAGCTTTGTAAATATATGAATAATCGATATATTAGTATATGTACGTGTATGTGTACTACAGTGAAAAAATAAAGATCAAGATAAATAAATACAGTATGCGATGGATAAATTCAAAAATTACGTAAAAATGAAAATAATATTGACATATTATTTTAACAGTATATTTACCAAAGTTACAGAAAAATATCTTGAAATATTTTAGAGTAAATTTATTAAATAAAATCGTCATTGGCTTCAACCACGACCTCCAGACGACTTCGGATTCTGCAGCAACTATTGTGTTGGTGTATGCTGTCATAATCCTTGCTTTCTGTTCATCTTTGGTGTTACAACGATTTCGCCCCACACATAATAATCAAGGAGGTTGCAATCTGGGGAGTTAGGTGGCTAGATATAAGGGGTGATGTGGTCAAAGAAATTGTCTAATAGCCATGACAGGGTCCTCCTACTTGTGTGGTATGCTTCAGAGTCATGTTGCTAGATACATGGTCTTTCTGCAGTCATCCTCTTGACCCACGGCAGCCCTACTTCCTCAAGGTACTTGATGTAGTCCTCCGTGTTTAGTCTGAGGCCCAAACCAACTAATTCGGGTGTTATTTTCTTATCAGAACGTACCTTCGTAATCACCATTAGACCCATCCAACTCTCCGAATCCTCTGCACTGTTGTCATTGGAGCTGCCAGTATCAATGCCAAGCAGTACAGCATGCTGTTTCTAAATTTCTGCTGAAGTGGACTTTGTTATGGTGATCCTTTTCTCACAGACGGTGCCCAACTGACCCTACTATAGTGTGAGGTCGACAAAATTAAAAGCGCTTGCGCGAAATTAAAAATATAAAATTGTGAGAAGTTACCCAACACAACCTGCATATATATATATATATATATATATATATATATATATATATCGAAATCAAGCAGCCCTATCTAAATATTTCTGGCACTCAAAGAAAACCAATAAAACACCTACTGTAAAATGGAAATTAATAAGAAAAGCTAGAGGTCATTAAATGACCCATGCCATTTGTGCATGCATGAGAAATTATACATTAAGTTTATGAAAAATAAAAATTTACTTAATCAAAGAAATGAAATAGCTATTTTTTGCAGACACTGTCAAAGATTTTCATTAAACAATAATTAAATGTGAAAAAAATGAAAAAAAATAAAAAGAAGAAAATGATGAGAAATGAAACATACATATTTATACTTGATATTTGAATAATAATTTTTAAATAAGAAAGTAATTCTAATATATTTATTTCTTTAAGGAAAACGTATAGTCGATTAGTAATTAGAATTAGGAATAATAATTGTAGGAATCGATTATAAATATTAAAAATACGATGTACTCATATTCAAACGACCTTTTTTGAAAAAAAATTTGTGTATAAAATTATAAATTAAATGGCAAAATAAAAATGCCGAAAAACTTTTTGCCATTGAAAACCGACATGCCAAAAACGGCTGTCATCATTTGTCGAACAGGCACCTCTACCCTCCTTTAAGTTAACCTGATTTTGAAAGTAACTCATATTTTGATATACATGCCGTCTATGAAAATGAATACCCTACCACCCCTTATTAAAATGATTGAATTTTCCGTAACCTTAGCAACTAATATCAAGAATGTATGTAATTATAAACTCAGTAAATTTCAAAATAGTTTATAACAAAAATCGCTTCAAAATGAAACGGTAATAGGGATTTTAATTTAATTCTATAATTTAATTCCATAATTAAATTTAAAGATTTAGTTTCTGTTTTTGAAATATGGTAATCCCTGTGTAGCGATGAGACCATATTTTTAAATTAGTAAATTTATAATGTTTAGCCTCTATAGAACTGTATTGAGCACTGATTTTTAAAATAAAAATAATTAATAACAGCACTGCTTCAAAAATCGTCATCAATGTACTCATATGTCGACTGTAGTCAAGATTTGAGTCATTGCCGTCACCATTATCAAGCCAATGGCTGCATAGTATTTGCTATATCAGCGCTACAGACGATTCTAAATTCAAAATAGTAATTCACCTAGACATATATATATATATATATATATATATATATATATATATATCGTGAACCTATATATATCCCTTAGTCTTAGGGGTACCACATGAAATGCAGTTGCAGTAAAAGACGAGCGCAAACTTCTCCAAACTGGTTTTGTATTCTGCGTTTTTCCTTCTCTTAGTTTCCATCCAAAATTATAGAACCCAGTCTGTCCTCATAGCTTGGGGGGGGGTTAGATTCACTTCTTTCCCAATGGTATTAACACGTAAATGAGTTTAATGGTTTCCACTGCAATACGAACTCGTCTCACATTACTAGTCGATATATACAATTCGATTGTGAATGGTGATCTCAGAGATTGAACATAAAACAATCAACATTTAAGATCAAGATCAGAATACTACTATATATATATATATATATATATATATATATATATGAATCAAGGAAAAAACTTAAAGATCCGTTTCGGTTATAATTTATTTCGTGAATATTTCTATATATTCATCTCTTCAGATCGAATGTTCTTAACAGTTTCTCTGGACTGATATACTAGATTAACATGACAAAAAAGAGAGAAGAGAAGAAAGAGTGAGAGGAAGCAAGAAAAATAACAGATTTTTGAATATAAAATTATTTTTTAAATCTGAAATAGAGAGAGAGGGGGAGAGAGAGTGTGTGTAAAGAAAGGAAGAGGGAAGAAGGAGAATTGAAGGGATAGTAGTAAAACTAGTTTTACTGTTAATCTCTTCAGTTCTTCCTTCTTATAACCGAAATAGATCTTTTCTTCTTGGCTTATTATTATTTATGCTCTGTAGATTACATTGAGTTCTCTCATTGAATGAAGATTCAATGATTGGGTTAATCAAATGTAAAGTTGACAGAAATTCATATATATATATATATATATATATATATATATATATATATATATTATTGCTGTATATTTCTATATACTCTAATATTATTTGTATATATTCTATAAGATTTGTGTCATCAAAAAACAAAAGAAAAATCATGGAATCTAGAAATTTTGAAATGTTGGTTCACAGCGTCGTGTTAGATAATTTTCCTAGTTAAGGTCTGTCTTGATCACGGCTCTCCACAATTTCATGTCCTTTGTTGGTTTTAGAAAATTTTGTCTATTTGCTATAACTCCTAAATCTTGTTGTGCCATCCTTTTACACAAACTCATTGTGTAGTTTATGCAATGTTTTCCTGTGTCCCTCTTGCCTTCTAGAATTTTCATTTCTACGCTGTATATATACTGCGATACGCTGTTATATGTATATTTGTTTGTAGGTCTTGAAGATTTAGAGCTACTTTTTTTAGAGCTATCATGAATTAAAAAATTTAAATGTTCGACATTCTTTAATAATAATAATAATAATAATAATAATAATATGTGTGTGGTATGTGGGTGGGTGTGGGTGTATGTGTGTGAGAGTGAAATTCTTGACATATTCAAAGTGGTTCTATAACTGCTAAACAAACGTATTTCTATCTTCTGTTATCTTCTCTTCTAATTTTGTTGGAGAGATCTCATCAGTTCTTTTATATGCCTTATCGTTTCAGGAAGTTAAGATCATGGCCCGCCACAAGAGCCACTTTTGTAGTTCTATGGTTGTCTTTTTGTTTGTGTTCCGCCAGCCAATTATACAACCTCGTTAGGTGAGTTATTCGCTATTTCCCTCTGTCCAACTTTCCTTCAGGATGTTTTATGGCTGTCACATTCTCCTCTTTCCCCCTCAGCTGTTTCCGAAATGTTCACTGTCGATTTGTCACTCTATATATAAAAGATTTTCTTTTTGTTTCCATTTTCCTTGAAACTTGCTCATTAATCACATGTTTACTACATAGTACGACGTCTTTCTCCGAAGACTTTTTTTTATTGACTTATCTCCTCGTCATCCGTGGGGAAATTATCCAACATTCAATTTGAACTTGAAGAATTCCCATCTCTTCAGTTTTTGTTACAATTTTTTGTCTAGTGTATGATGCTGTTCTCCGCAGGTGTATTTAGTATCCGGTACTCTTTAGGCAAATAGAACCAAAAGCCATGAGGTAAATATAACAACTGACAAAATCAATGCCTTCTTACAATAACTTGCGAAATAATCGTGACATCAGGCTTCTACGGACTTCCGTGACTTCCGTAACTTCTGTAGACTTCCCAAGTAAAATGGCTTACTGTGATAAAGACAAGAATCGGGCACGAGTTCCTCAGAAATTACTGAAGAATAACATTTACCTATTGGCAGGAATGATTTTCGGAATCATTGTAAAGTTATTGCTTTCTTTGTGTGTGCTTGTGATTTAAAATTGTTTTTGTAGATATTTATGTACGTATGTGTATCTATATAAGCGGATTAATTTGATCGTCCACCATTCCTCGTTCCAAGAATAGCCTTCCAGTGTTATATACACATCCTTTTCCGATAACTCTCTTTATGCTGCTGGTGGTTGACAAAACCAATCCTTGCAAGGAATGTTCGTACACATATGTTACACCTGGTCGCTGATACCAATCCCAGTTGGATTTGGCGAACCTTCTCACTTTGCCGACTTTCTTCTATCTTTCGACATCGTTCTTGTTCAAAAGAATTTTGAACAAAGTTGATTGACGTCAGAATTGACAGACTCTTATAAACACGATACATAATTGTGTATTTGCAAGCAATTCTTGCATACCTACGTATTTATACAAGTTGCTTAACTTGATGAATACACACACACACGCACACACATATATACATATATATATATATGTGTGTGTGTGTGTGCATATATATGAGTAATCTGAATACAAACTGCACACCAAATAGCGCTACAATCTAAGTAAATGTTTAAATACAAACTTCAACCATGAAAAAGACCATCGAACTATGTGATCCCACTACTTATATATATATACGTTCTGTACTGGATATTCAGTAATTTTACCTTATGAATATACCACACACACACGCATATATATATATATATATATATATATATATATATATATATATATATATATATTGTGTATTAGGCCAGATATTAGAACTTTTTGATTTAAGACGACTGACAAGGTAGTGTGATTAAGGTTTTTGTAAAATTTTTCTTGCATTCGTAGAAGTTTTTTTTTTCTTTTCTGTACGTAAAGTGTGCTAAAACTACCCACTCAACATTTTATAATAGCTAATAGAATAGCTGACAGTGTTTGGAAAAAATTCCATTACTATAGATACATATATAAAGTTGTACACATTCAGTTAAAAATGAAATTAAAAATTATCCTTGATAATGGCTAATAGAATAGCCGAAAGCGTTGGGATATATGAAACATTTGGAAATTTTTTACACACTTTATGTTCAGAAAAAAAAACACTGCAAAAATATGAATAAAAAGCTTAATCTCAGTCATCTTTAATGAAACTTGCATGCGTATATATATATATATATATATATATATATATATATATATATATATATATATATATATATATATATATAGGAGGCACTATATGGGGTAATGGATACCGGATCGGATTGAGGAATCGGAGAGCCGAATTCGAATTCCATTACGTGCTAATACCCTTGGGAAATGTATGAATCCTCTTCTTCTCCTCATTGTGGGTAAATAACAGGGCAGACAGGATTCTATAGGCTTGGATGGCAACTGGTCTACTACAGGAAGAAATGGCAATATTTCTAAATGCGGGAAAATATCTGCCTCGTCAGGCATGTTGCCGAAAGATACATAATTGCCTAAGCGTGTACTGATATATAAATGTGTAGACTCTCTCTGTCTGTTTGTTATCGCACTCCTCCTAGGGTTTTGGAGATAGCCCCCCCACACACACACACACACCCAACCATATATATTCTGAAACTACATTACTCAGGGTACTTGGATAAGTACATTTCATTTTGATCAAAGTGTGTATACCCCCCCCCACACACACACACACTGAAAACGTCTCGCCTTTGATACAAATTAAATTTAAATTTGATCAAGGCAATAAATCCTAGGGTAGTTGGATAAGTATATTTCCTTTCGTTCAAAGAGGGTCCGCGGGGAGCACAACCTCCCTCCATTGATTTTTTTCCCTTTCATTTAAATTAAATTTAAATTTAAACAAGGGCGTGATTTTTAAGTAGCTCATTTTTTTAAATTTGTTATTATATTTTTCTGTTTTGCTGGTATATAATCTTTCTATCCTCTTCCAAGTTGCCTTCAGCCAACACAGAAGTAAAGGCTGATAGAACTAATGTGAACATGTGAAACCAAACAGTAAATCCCTGTTATAAGGTGAGTGACCCAGTCTCCACGGAATGATGTGACAAAGGCAATTAGGAGATGTGTCGATCAACCTCAAAGTGAAACCAGACAAAAATAAATACGACCATTCAAAGTCGATTTCTTTGGAGAGAACTAGCATATGTTAATGCGCAAACTGCCGTAGGGGGAGATAGCCCAAATAGTATTATTTCACGAGTAAGAAACAGCTAAGTGGAACTGAAATATGTTTTCCCTAACATTTTCAAAAATATACCACCGAACCTTTTGCATAAAACTAATAACATGCAAGTCGTTCGGAATAAGAATTGAATTTATATTTATTTATTTGAAAAATTGTCTTTCGTCATCTTGATTCAACATATTTTTATGACTAATTTAAAAAATCAGTGGTAATAATTAACAAAATTATAATTTTAAATTTTTACATGAGACAAAAATTGTGTTATCTTGAATCACAACGCTCTGGGTCGCAAGATTAATTAATTGATTAACAGTTTACAGGTTATTTAAAACCTGAATTTTTTTTAGAATGTAAGAATTATTTTGAGATAATAATGGTTTAGTTATATAAGTTTTACCAATTAACATATAGCTGGGGAGAAAAATGTGGATCCATCCCTTTCCCAAGACTTTTTGCCCGTAAGTGAATATAACGAACCCAACGGGACTTGGAACTCAACTCATCTATTAACAATTCCGAGACATTATTCAAAAATACACCAACCGCATACTTAAGCTTACAGCACCTGGTATTTTCACGCAATCATCTATCTAGGTACTTGTTATGATGTTGATTTGGGGTTAGTAGAGACAAACGCCAAATAACACGTAACAGTAAAAAGGGTTTCAATAGGTTGGTAAAAAGGTACAGAAATCGCCTGAGTAGTCAATAACTAGCTCAGCTAAGAACTTCTCTGTCTATCTATCTTCCCCATGTCAACTGACATGCCACTATTTAATGTCTTTGTTCACAGACGCAGACAAATTCATCTTCACGAGGTGTTCCGACACAACAGTACTGACCAGGCTCGACGTTGCTTAACTTCACCTATCTTTTGTTGCTCTAAGTACCTTTTTATCATTTTCTATCTTTCATTGTCTTATTCACCCAAACTTGGCAAGTTAGTAGCTGTTTGACTTTGCTTCTTTTATCTCTGTGTCTTGTAACTGTTAAATTTTCTTAAATCAATGTGTGTTTTGTAAGTGTTATATTATCTAAGTCTTCTTTTCTCGTTATGCTTCCCATAAATTCCACCTGATTTTATTACTTGCTTAACTTCGGTGATCGTACGGGAATTGGTGTTTCAACGTTAGGTGACATGGTTCACTAGTGTATATTGGTTCAGAGTTTAGTAATAAAAAGTAACAATAATAAAATAGATGAAAACTCTTAAGTAAATACTAAAAATGAAAGTTATTCGAGATTAAAACTTTTTTTCCCAGTATTTTGAAAACACTGGAGAATTCACACTGACATTTAATTTATGAAGTAAACATTGATATCGAACAATATATTGAAAGAAAAATGGAGGATTTTGGCGCTTGTAATTTATTTAAAATGTTTCCTGTGTTTAGCTTTTGTTTTGTCTATTTTGGTTTTTTGTTTTTGTTTGTTTTTTTTTATTGATTTGTTTTCTACCGCTTGTCAACCTTTTGGAGGTTATTTAAAATCAGAAAATATTTTTCGATTATAAGAATTTTTGGGGACTTAGGGATACAAGTCGTATTAAATAAGCCATAGCTGAGAAAAGAGGTAGATTCCCAAGGGTATATGTGCGTAAGTCAATATAACCAAACCGCCAAGAATTGGGAATCGACTCTTCGATTAATAATTCTGAGTTGTATATCTATTACATTAGCCGTACATCCAAGCTTACAGCACTTGGTATTCCCAACACATAGGTACTGACCAGGCTTGACGCGCCTTTTTTTAAAAAAGCAATTCATGCCAAGCGAGGCTGAAGTGCCACTAGCACGCAAGTGGTTACAGAGGATTGGGAACAAGAGTAAAGAGGTGTGTTTGAAGAAAGGATACAGAGAAGGACGTGGAACATGATAAAGGTATTCAGATGTCGATTGACATTACACTTGAATATTTGAAGATTATAGTCATCGGGGAAGCAAGCAAGGAGAAGGGAGTTATACAGACGGGAAGTACGGGAGAAGAAGCTGTTTGAGTAGAAGAGTTACATTTTACCGTTTTGACAGTGAAAGGATGGGACCGAGATGCCAGCCTGGTAGCTCGCTTAAATTCATGCAGTCTTAAAATTAGCGAAAGTAGCTCGTCGAATCAGTTGCCATGAAAATACTTGTAGAGGAGAAAGAGGGAAGCCACGGCACGTCTGTGGGAAAGCGATTGTAGACTAGATGCCAGATCAGGACCTATCACATTGAATATTCATCTCTGGATTTTGATGTAGACCTCGAGACGTACAACGGGAGCACTAGACCATATATGACAGCAATAATCCATGGAATTAATGAAAAATATGCAATGAAAATGTTAGTAATGCGACTAATGTATGACAGAAAAAAATCAATAAAAAAATAAAATAATAAAAAACCAAAAAAATTATTAAATAATAACAATAAAAAAATAATAACAAAAAAATTAAAATAGAAGAAAATCACGAAATGATTCAACCATTCCAGACAACTACCCAAAATTTACAGTCAAATCCTGCAGATGCATGCTGGGATCTATTCTTAACCAATAAAGATTAAACTAATTTTCCCAGTCTCATCGGACATATTTTTGTTCTTTCTTGTCTTGATGCCAGAACGCTATAATCCCGTGACTCTATCTCTTTTTGATTTGCAAAGTTTAGACTCGGATATATATTGCTTGCTTTGTATTATTTTGCATTATTCTTTTTTGTCATTTCTATCTGTTTATTGAGAACTTTGTGGTTGTAATAAAATAAGCCGATTCTATCTCCCCTCTTGTGTGTAACCATCCACCATAATAAAATAAAACATTTTCAGCGCTAAATCTGAATTTGTCAATAAAGCTTCATAAGTTTCTACTTAGAGAGGTTGCTATATTGCTTTTCTCAATTCCCTTTGTTGAGCATTTTACCAATTATACTTAACCAAGGCCAATTACTCCACACTATTTTTATTATTATTATAACTATGACAGTACTCTGTTATTTGCAGGAACAATGTAATTCCGTGAAGAAAATGATATTTAATAAATACCGTGTGTTTATCCATTAGATCTCAGTATTTTGTACGGACCATCGCAAATTGTACTCACCTGAAAAAAAAAGAAAAGTGAACATTAACATTTTCAAATATTAGTTTTACACAAGAGATAAATAAATCGTAGAATTTCATAAGAATAGTGAATTTATCAACAAAAGCGATTTTTTAGTAATAAAGACAATATAACATGAAGTTTTTGTAGCAAGAGTTTTGTTATTTAACTGTTTTCACAATAATAATAGACTTTTCAACATTACATTTTTTTGATTTATATAAATCTATAATAAGTGACGTTGATAGCTGGAGTAGAAGTTATGCCCTTCACACTTTAAAATACAAATTTGGCGAAGTGAAGCAATATTTTGGGCCAGTATTGTAGGCAGTAAGATTATAGAATCCTTCAAATGTAATGAAGGTGTAAAGATAAAAGCAGAAAATTATTGTAAGTGCTTGAACGAGGTGATTTACGTGGGCTAGAGATCATAATATGTGTAATCTCTTTAAAGTTAAAGCGTATATTCATACCAGAGAATACTTTCATATTCTGCAAAATAAAGGTTTCCACTTTGCTAAAGGTGTCAAGGATAGGAAATTAATGGAATAGAATCCGTTATCTGATGATATTCGAAAAGTAAATGTGTGGCCTATCATTAAAAGAGATTTATATGAGAAAGGAAAATAGTATTTAATCACAGACTTCTGGAATGGAATAAAAAGACTGTTATTAATATTAAAGTCTTACTAGCAGAAAAGTTTTTAAAAACACATTGCTTGAAAAACCGTGAACGCTATAGAATGTCATTGACCCTATATCAACATGATAAGACATTAAGTTATTCAAGTATATGACATATCGCGATAAATTCACATTTCTTTGGCTATATCTGTCTATATCTCTGAGATGAGGTATTATGATTATTTACATATTTACATTATTTGGACTGTGCCATATTCACAACGTTTCGGACGTTGTACGCTCCGGACTTCTTCAGGTGATTGGAATTTCGAACCGAACCCTTTATTTCGTCCACAGGGGTAGATTGTTCTAGTTTCAAGTGCTATACCTCTTCTGGATGTCTCAGTTATTTCCCTTTAACACAAGTCTCCAAGTTTGTTTGTTTTTTTGTTTTTTTTTTGTTTTTTTGGTCACCACTGCTTTAGCCTAGTATTGAACTCAGAATTGATACTTTGGGTCAAGTCACTGAATCTAACAAAAGCCTTTATCCATTGAGCCATGTGTCCTTATGGGTTCGGTTCGAAATTCCAATCACCTGAAGAAGGTCGGATCGTATAACGGCCGAAACGTTGTGAATATGGCAATAAAGATGAGCATAACAGTCTGAATAATGTAAATAATGTAAATAATTATTTGGTTATATATCTTTGGGATTTGTTAATATGTTTCAAATTGTTTGCATAATGCATATTAAAGCTAATTCTTAGGCATATTTTTTAAAAAGGATCCATATTAACGGCTGAATAATAATAGTAATATTAGCTGTTTCTTTATAAGAAAAGATACGGCCTTCATTGACCGAACAGCCAGTGGTACTCAAGGTTAACTCTCAACTGTCTTTCTGTCTTCAGACAGAGCACAACTCTGTTGTGCCTTTGCATTCGGGAAAAGGGCAATTAAAAATATTCAGGGGTGCCTTGTTCCGGGGAACAGCTATCCGCGGCAGTACATCTCTGATTGCACTAAAGAGTGTGTATCGGTAGTAATACCAATGCCAGCGCAACCGACGGTTGTGGAGGCCAGGAAATCTTTGGCCCGAGTTTACGCGCTAGACCCTCCACATTAAACTGACATCGTGTCACACACTGCCAGCGAGAGGCGTCAAGTAAATATTACATGTAGTATCTGTTCTCCTCATCTCTAATATTTGCAGTTTCCTTATAAGGAAATTAAAGAAATATTTGGCATTCATTAACCGTTGTTCATTGAAATTTATAAAATCATTCTCTTAAAATCGCTTAGTAAATTATTAATATTTGTACTTGCTGTTGATACTAAAAAGTACAAAAGTTTTCCGTTTCTGCTACAGATATTAATGTGCCTGTTCCATTAAATTGAACCTTAGGGTGTGAGTAGCCGAATGGAATTTCCAGCTGATCCTTCACACCACTGACAATGGAAATGTCAAGAATCCATATTCTATCCCTTTATAGGTAAAATAATGTAGCATGTTGATATAATATGGCATTAAAAAGAGTTGATCTGTCTTTTTTAAGTCAAAAGTATCAGATCTTTTTGGAAGTTAACAAGTTATTTTGAACATCAAATGAACCGTTTGCGCAGTCTTAGTGTAAGTTAGCAACCAATCAAAAGGCGCCTTACGAAGCTATCTAGAACAGGCATACTTCCACGGGGTAACTAAGTCAGAAGTGACGCACTACTGTGTGTAATTTGTGACCACTGCATTCACAATGACCGATCTATTAGACTAGCTAACTTTTATTCGTGGATTTCTAGCAAAGGATTGTCTCACCCGGATCTGTCAGCCATATCTATAATTCAGGTTTGAGTTCCTGAATGAACCAGCTTTTCCTAAAACTAAAATTTATTTTAAAATAACGTGGTTGTGATTAAAGAAAAACGGGAAACGGCAGCTGAAGTGGATTTTCAGACCGTTTTGAAAATTGGGAGAAATAATGGGATAAGATTGCGACGTATGAAATGCAGTATTTTGAAGTGGACTAAGGCTTTAAGCCTTTGGTTAAACCATCTATTGTTAATATTAAAGGGTCTTTAAAAAATAAGGTAAATTTTCAAGTACACTCTTGAGACGATAATTGGGCAAGGAAGAGCAAAATTCATTTCACCAGGATTCAGAGGAAATATCCTGTTTCGAAGATACCGATGGGCATAACAGTTCCATTGGAGCCAATGAAATTGTGAATTATATTATACGTATTCCTTCTGCACATATCCACACACACACACACACACACACACACACACACACACACACACACACACACACACACACACACACACACATATATATATATATATATATATATATATATATATATATATATATATATATATATATATATATATATATATATATATATATATATATATATATATATATATATATATATATGATTCATAACGTCATTCCTCCTTCGAGGATAAAGGCTAGGGTTATTTCATTAATGCAACAAGATGAGTATTTTTTCTTATTGCCTTGTCCTCGGATAACACTTTCGATGTATGTTGATTCATATTATCGATAAACTGGGGAAAAGTTAGACAAGAATTGGTAAGCGTAATTAATTGAAGAGAAAGAAATTGCGCTCAAAAACCAAGACTCGTAGATTCTTCATTTCGGGATGACAATATTCTCATCAAAGCAATGATACTTCAGGTAGGTTGCCTGAAAGAAATAATTCTTTGTTTTGTTTCAAATGCATTGTACAAAATACAGTAACTCCAAATGGAATTATGTCTGTTTAATTATATACATATTATCAAGGTGCATATGGTTGAGCATTTGTTAGCAAACTCATCTGGAAGACAAATAATTATAAGCTCTTTGATGTCTATTTTTTCTTATTTATTCAGTTTTTTATTCTTATTTTTCTCTTCGCTTTAATCATTTTCTTATGTTTTTTCCTTCTTTTTTTGCTTTATTTCTTTCTCTTTTTCTCAATGCCTTTACTCTTCTCTTATTTCCATATTCCGCTTTATTCTTGTTTTTCTTTCTCTCCATTTCTCTTGTTCATTTTTCTTTTCTTTTTACTTTATCAATATTCCTTTTTCTTTTTTCGTCCTCCTCCTTTCTTCTACGTTTACTTTCTATTTTTGACATTTGCAACCGTCTATATGTCTGAATATTTCTTCTGCAATAAGATACACATATATAAAATCCCTAATAAGAAAGCAGTAAGATTGATATATAAACCATCAGTTAAAAGGAAAAAATAACCTTATTGTCTGTTCAACAATTTGCAGATCTTTTGACGTAATATTTCTAGCATATTCTGCATATTACTCTAAAATAAAGTACTTCAAAATAGTTGTTTGAATCTGCCCAGTATGAAGTCCGCATTGAGTGAGTAAAAGTATTTAAATATTCATTTTCGAATTTTCTACTACACAGGCGTTTCCTTTTTTTCTTTACACGTATGGCTATTAACTGACAGCCGAAAACAACTGATAATTTTCAACATTACACATCTCCATTATCCTTATATATATATATATATATATATATTAGAAAGTTCTGAATTAGAAATGCTATTATGACTGACAGTCATAATAGCATTTCTAATTCAGACTTCCTTTTATTCATATATATATATATATATATATATATATATATATATATATATATATATATATATATATATATATATATATATATATATATATATATATATGTGTGTGTGTGTGTAAGTTCTGAGTTAGAAATGCCATTATGACTGTCAGTCAAACTGTTCTTTGTACATTTTCTTCCCATTCTACAATAAATGTTTGTCACAGAGAAGAAAAGGGGCGATATCAATATTGAATCTATATGCGTAAGATTTAAACAAATGTCAGCACTAGAATATTGTTCACAATAAGAAAATAAAAAACAGATGGAATTTCTTGAAACACAAGGAGAAAAGTAGTCTTGTAGAATATAACACTTACAAGACACATTGATTTAACAGAATGTAACAGTTACAAGATACACAGATAAGACAAGCAAGGTCAAACAGATAGTGACTTGACAAGTTTAGGTGAATAATGCAAAAAAGAGACAGAAAAGGATAAAAAGTTACATAGAGTAACAAAAGACAGTTGAAGTTAAGCAACGTCGAGCCTAGTCAGTACCTAGATGGATGATCTTTTGAGACTATCAGGTGTTGTAGTCTTCCGGGCGGTGTAATGGAAAATGTCTCTGAATTATTCGGAGAACCGAGTTCCATTTCCCGTTGGGTTCGTTATATTAACTTACACGCTATTGCTTTAGAGAAAGGTATGAAGCCATATCTTCTCCCCAAGCTAGGGGTTAATTAATAAGACTTGTATCACTAAAACATTATTATCAGAAAAAAATGTATTTTCTGGCTTTAAATAACCGACAAAGGGTTGATAAGCCGTAGAAAACGAATCACGCACGCACTCTACTTGATTTGAGAAAGTATGACACGAAATTAACTTTTGATGACGTCACGTAGGCGGTCATGACCTTTCCACAGTTTCATTTCTTTTATTATATTTAAGTTGCCAAGAAATCTTGGCAAAGAAACTTCAAAGGTTTCCCATTGTTCTCTCTACAGTTTTGCATTCAAAGTAATCATCCTACAACTGCTCGCTTGTGAATGCCAGGTGCTCTAAACTTGGATGTGTGGGTGATGTAATGGATAATGGCTTGGAATGAAAAATTGTAGGGCTGAGTTCGAATTTCAGTTGGATTCATTACATTCCGTGACGTGTAAATATCCTTAGGAAAAGTATAAATCCCCGCCATAAATAGTTAACCTTCAATCTGAAAATTATTATTATCGTCATAAACATTAATACATTATTCACTGGCAAAAAAGAATTACTCTTACAATCCCAAAATATGTTTCGGATTTAAATAACCTACAAAAGCTTCATAAGCCATAAAAACAAATCAATAAATAAATAACTTAAAATGTCTGCCACTCAAGGCTTGAGAGCCGAGTATAACCTGCAATATTTAAAAAACATAACCCCAAAGCAATAAAACTACTAAGATATAAGGAGTGTTAGAGAATATGAGAAAAAATCACTGTTAAGGAGAGAACAAGAATTAAGAAGACAGAAAATAGCGATTTATATTGCATTTACATTGTTGAAGCAAGAAACCACGAGTGAGTTCCACAAGCGAGAAGTGCGAGAGAAGAAAATGTAAGCAAAGAACTTACGGTTATACCTATCCATTTCAACAGTAAAATGAGGAGAAAGTTTAGGTGCAATACAACTGAAATCATCAGAATAATTTTCATGGAGACATTTATAGAAAAGTCACAGGGAATTTAATTTAATCGATGGCTGGGGTGGAGAGAAGACTATCGCTATTAAACGTTTAGCAAGTGCCAGTAATCATAATGCCTATATAATAAACAGATTTTTGATAGGATTTGTGTGTGTGCGTCTATGTGTGTGCTTGTGCGTATGCGCGCACTTGCGTATATGTGTGTGTGTGTGCGTGTGTTTGCAGAGAAAGAAATAAAACATCAAATTTATTCATGCAAGAGTGAAACTGACCTCTTGTCGAGATATGCAAAAATGTCTATTTCCATTTGAGACTGATTCCGGAAACTCACTGTCTGAATGAAGCTCTCTTTTAGACAGATAAAAGTGAAAATAGTTGTTTCTTTTAGCATACAGCATCCCCAAATCAATAAAGCAAGTGCACGGCCATGAAATAGATTTCAGCCAACCAACGTGCAGAATAAAAGTTATTCGAGTCACTTTTATTTAGCTAACCACAAACTGAATATTTTTACTGAAACTCCCCAACTTCTTCTACTTCCTCTGTCATATCCTTTAAAAACACAGGGGATCATGGATCTCCACAATCTCCCCTATTTTAAAGCTCAAAGTAACTTTTTCCCTTTTATTACACCTCAGCTATATCTATCTTGGAATCTCTTCATTAAGACAGATCAGGTGGATTAGTCAGTTTCTTACCAATTCGCTTACCATTCTGGGTTTCTAATACATTTCTACAGTAAAATAATTAGCAAAATAGTCCCATTATACGTTGAATAGTTCCATTATCTCACTAATTCTCGTCTTTATTTCTTGGTGACTGATAGTGACTTTCTTCTGGATATCCCATGCATTTCTGCAGTAAAACTATTAGCAATATAATCCCCTTATGCATCAAATAATTCTGTAGTGTAGTATTACTGACTCACGGGAAGTAGGATGCACTCAACTGCCTCATGGGTAATAGCTGTAGCTATTTATACACTTTGTGACTTTCTATGTAAATGAGGCCCCTCATCTCCCTGTACTGAAGAGGTTTTTTCCCCTTATTTCCCTTGGTACTTCTGAGAGCTCTGGACTTCTCACTATCTTTCCCTAACATATTGTCTGAATATAGGAGATTGTGATCTATTTCTTTTTTTTCATACGAGTGTTACTCCAACGATTCTTCATTCTCAGAGTCTAGATTGCTCTCGATTTCATTGTCATGTTTGTCTTGCCCTGACATGTCTCTTTTGCCTTCAATACTTTCAGGCTCACTGTCCATTTCTTCATCATTATCGTGTTGCAATCTAATTCAGGAGGCATTTTGGAGTAATGGATAGCGACTCGAATTAAGGAATAGGAGAGCCGAGTTCGAATTCTAGTAGAATCCATTACGTTCACTTACGTGAATTCATACCTTGCGAAAGGTATGAATCCATTCTTCTCCCCCTAGCTATGGGTTAATAGCAGAATAAACCGAGTTCTATAACCTTGAATGGCAACTGGTCTACCGCAGAAAGAAATGGGAACGTACTGTGGGAAAAATGCCTCGTCAGGAAAGTATCGAAACATAGATGATCGTCTAAGCGTGTATCACGCATGGCACAGAACTGGCTGAATCTGGTCTGCAAGAATTTCATTTTCATCGTGTTTGACTTCAAGAATTCCATTTTTCATTTTTTTTCTATTATCATAATGTTCTGTCCACTTTGCATTACAAATCTTACCTTATGTAGATTAGATTCACTATGCTTTTTTTTTTCGTTGCTGGCATAATACATTGTCTACCCATAAGGGCGAACGGTGTTTTCGATTTTCCAGCCTGTCGTATTGTCCTAAAGCTTAGCAACAATCTAGAAAGAAATGTTGCTATCCTTTTTCCGCTGTACATATATTTTCAATCTGTTTTTCTAGTTCGCACCATATTTTCTGCCAATCTGTTTGCGGGTGTACGGCTGGGTTTTATATAGTGTTGCATCCAATTCTGTTCAAACATTGACATAGTTCCTCGTCACAGAACTCGAGGGCGTTGTCAGATAGGCGATCGTTTTCGGAATTCCATTTCTTAAAAATATGATCCTTAACGTTTCTCTTTTTGAATTTACACATACGTAAAATGATTCATTTTGAAACACTTTTCACATATTTGTTTATATATTTTAGTTTCCTCTTTGATGTCGATAACCACACAGGGGACACCTGTCTTTTCACTTTAACCCGTATATGTCCATTTCCTCTGACAGATCCGTAACTTTTGTTGTATTAAACTTTCGAATCAATTCTTGTTGCTGAACAAATTTAACACTATTCTCGCTTCAACATTCCTACTTGTAAAAATCTAATGCATTTACATTAGATTAATTTGTAGATGTTCCTCATTTTGAAGGCATTTTACTAATCTCATTTGGATCAAAACCTCTTCAATCGACTTCCGCTCCCAGTTTCTCAAATTTACAATATTTGCGTCCTGTTTCAAATGAACTTATTCAATAACTGGTTCATTCAGTTTTTGAGAAATTTTCATGAACTCAGCTCTCCCTGCATTCACAATATTTTTTATTGGGTGCTATGTTTTTCACTATTAGTTGACTTTTTTCTCCAAATATATAGTAGCCTTACAACCAGCAGTTGCCAAAAAGGGATCAGTTATTTGCATTTCTCCATTTGCTTTTTAAATCATTCAGCTCTGTTTTTGTTTTTTTTTTGGTTCTAGCTTTAGCTGCTAGAATTCTATGTTACGCGTGTGTATACTCATATTTATCAAGTGATAATTGTTCGTTCGGTACTTTTGATATTGGCGATGACATTGTAGTGTAGTGTTACTGATTCATGGGAAGTAGTATGCACTCAGTTACTCATGGGTAATAGCTGTAGCTATTTATAGTCCTTGTGACTTCCTATGTAACTGAGTCACCCCAAGTTTTGCTGTCCTATTATGACTTGTCTTTATTTTTTATGATATCCTTCCAGTGCATTGCTATAATAAAATTATTTGTATGGTATGCGTTTAGTTATTGATAATGTATTCCATCATAATATTACTATCAATAATTTCCGACGGTAAAACCATTAGTAATTTTTTGTTTACATTATATTATTATATTACATTATTGTGTCAATAAGTGATATCTTAAATTATTCTGCGCCCCCCCAATCACTTTCTTACTGATATTCAATGCATTATATATCTAATACATCCTTTTTGCATTTCGATTAAATAAATTTCTGCTTTCTGACAATTCTTCGTTTATTTCGCAAATTTCATGCAAATAAAATGCAGAATTCGTACCAAAGGTTACCGAAAAGAAAAATCTGTTTAAATTTTTAAAATGCCCAATTTTCGTGTTTGACTTCAAGAATTTTTCATTTATTAGAGAAAATGGTGAGCTTAGCGATGAAGGAGAGGTATTGTCATTGAGCAGTTTTAAGAGAAGCCGAAATGCTCTTTCCTTAAAAAGAGATTAAATGAAGTTGGGCACTAAAACAGAAAAATGAAACGCGTTTCATCGGACAAAATTTGATGTGTAAACGTTATTGAAATATAGTAATGACTAAAATTCGTTCACTTCTGGAGAAACATTCGACATTCATTTTAGGGACGAATATAAATGTATCAGATATAGACTTCGAAAGATCCCAAAGAGAGATGTGCATTTATTCAGGACTATAGAGCCTTACATTGCTAACACCGATTCCCATAACCAAATGGTAAGGCAAACTGCAAAAATACATGATTCCAGTCGGGAATATTTTAGTATGTCCCTCGATTCCTGGGTCAGTAAATGGAAATGACTTCTCTGATATATATAACCACGATATCTAAGATAGAGTAATATATATATATATATATATATATATATATATATATATATATATATATATATATATATATATATATTGCGTCCAGCAGCATAAAACAGCCTGTCACATCTGAGTATTGACTTCAATGTTCACTTTTATATTTATATTTACATATGCTCTATCCCTGATATTGAGGACTTTATCCCATAAATATAGCACGCCTTAAAACTATATTTCTTTATATATATATATATATATATATATATATATATATATATATATATATATATATATATATATATACCACAGTTCAACAGTTTGAAAAAACCCCACCAGAATTAGCATGGTATGAACGTAACAGAAGAGCGAAAAAATGTAAAAGAGCTCTTAGAGTCATTGATAAAAGAATGGAATCAGTTATCAAACTTATACTTTGAAAAACTTTTGCAACGGATCCCAAAATTTTCTGATGCAGTAATCAAAGCTACAGGAGGATATTTTGAGGTGAGCAAAATTTAATCATAAAATGCTTCTTTTTTCTTTTTGTCCTAATAAAATCCCTAATAAGAAATCAACTCTCACTTTTTTTAACCATATATAATATGTTTTTTTCTTCTTTAAAATACAAAGCACCTACATTTTGGACCAATTTAAAAAATTCCCAGTGGTGGCCTCCTCAAACTTGGAAACTTCGTTGCCAGGTCGGTTAAACCATATCTAAAGACGGTTCTCTCTTCGCAGGTTCCAGCCCTACCGGAGAACGCATATTTTATTTAAAAAGATTTCTCGAATATACAGGCCATGACCAGAAAATAAATATATTAATTAATAAATAAACTGAGCTTCTACTCAAATACGAGCAACGAATAAAAATAACGTTTAAAATCTATCAGACTAATAAAGAAAAAGTCATTCTCAGTCAAGGAAGAAATACCTTTTGGACAATTTCTAACGAATTTCTTCCTTATCTGAAAAGGATGATTCGTAATTTTGATAAGTCGATCTATAAAATTAATCGACACAAAATGTCTGTTCACTTTAATATATATATATATATATATATATATAATATAATATAATATAATATAATATAATATAATATAATATAATATTAGTGGAAAATATAGATACGTATGCAAAATATATAATATGTATTTACGATTCCAATGGAATAAATTATATTTGAATTTGTAGGTCTGATGAATTGGATCGTATTTACGATTCCAATGGAATAAATTATGACCATGGAATATTAGTGTTTAAGCCTTTTTATTATATATATATATATATATATATATATATATATAATTAGTAATTATTAGGAGGATTTGATAATTATATTTAATTAATTCATCGAGTCTGATAGAAACCTCAACAGAATGCACTGGACGGTCGTTTCGTCCTATATTTGGGACTCATCAGCAGTGCGCATCCACTCCCGAGAATGGAAACCCTGACGGTTAGGTTGTCAAGCAAACATCATACCAACTCTTCCAATCGCTCGAACCGGCTTCTAATGTTCTAGAGTGAGCGGCTTGGTGAGAGTAGTCGTGGCTCCATGGGGGGCACAGTCTTATGGTTACAGAGAACTCAGTCGAGTTCCACCACGGAATATGTGAGCGAGTGGCTCTCTATTGAGTCTCATTTGCAATCTCTCCGTCACCGAGGCCCATTGGACTCGATGAATTAATTAATATATATATATATATATATATATATATATATATATATGTGTGTGTGTGTGTGTGTGTGTGTGTGTGTGTGTGTGTGTGTGTGTGTGTGTTTATTCGCAATAAGATTACAGCCTTACTCACTAATTCTTAACTGTCCAGCCAATATTCATAAGTCCACTAAAAAACGTTAATTTTGTCAAGCGAGGATTGAATTAACTGATCGGATGATAATGTCAAGACAATGAACGGTGAATGGGAACATCAGCCTGAAAATCAATTCGATGTTTTCCATTAATCTAATTTGAAAGCACTGGTTTTTCATTGTTTTTTAAAACTAGTAACTGTGTGCCGTGACATTTTCCTTGACGCTATTTCTATTTAATCGATTAAACAAGATTTACGCCGTTGCCGATACGGACAACAAATTTTAGTGAAATATTTCTTTACTCTTTGCTGAAGGGATGTTATTTATTTTCTCCCCCCACCTCCCACTACACAACCACCAAAAACTTTTGGAACACTGTTCATGTTTATTCCATATCAAGTGCAGAAAGTTTTATAAAAGGGGGGTTTTTCAGGAAGATAGTACGTGTAAGGAAACTAATAATTGTAATCAAAAGAAGACAACTAAATGTTTTGTGACACATAATGAGGAAAGAAGGCTAGGAGAATTTAACATTCACATGACATACAGAAGGTAAGAGAAGCAAGCTAAACAACGAATAAACTGCTTGATTTGTTTGGGTGAATGAATGACAAGAACTCGTGGAGAGCTGTCTGCGACTACGCCCTGAAAGGATATGACGCGTACAAGAAGAAGAAGAAAGAAAGAAGATTATGGTGCGCCATTGTTCGCTGAAAATGTACATTGTGAATCGGATTACTAATCGGTATATTCCACGTAGTAATTTCGAGCCCTTAGATGACAGAGTCGAGCAATTAGATGGGAGACTGCTTGGGAACATTAGATACTCTAAGCAACCTCTTGCAATCTAAAATATGTTTCTGTTTTAAGTAATGCACAAAGTGTTGATAAGCTATAAAAACAAAATCAAGCGACTATTATTCATTTTCCTAGTATCATCTGAATATTCATGTAAGTCAATGTGAATGAACGTAGAGACTGAGTGAAAACCCCTACATTTCCTTGTAAATTACCATCACAAAAATAGCAAAGATTGTGCTTATAGTCCAAACTTAGAGACTGTCAATTTACATCTGCGTAATATTTTTTGTTGTTGAGTGTTTCGTTACATAAATACAAACAAAAATACGAAATATCTTTTATATATCAAACATTTTTGTGGTTTGTTAACGGTAGATTATCGCGAAAAACATGTGTCAACCTCTACACGAGTCCTATCATAAACCCTGCATTGACCTCTACACGAGTCCTATCATAAACCCTGCATTGACCTCTACACGAGTCCTATCATAAACCCTGCATTGACCTCTACACGAGTCCTATTATATACCCTGCATTGACCTCTACACGAGTCCTATCATAAACCCTGCATTGACCTCTACACGAGTCCTATTATATACCCTGCATTGACCTCTACACGAGTCCTATCGTAAACCCTGCATTGACCTCTACACGAGTCCTATCATAAATAAACTTAACAGTCAATGAACTCTGTTTATGCACAATACGCTATTCGAATTGAGTGTGTTATTCTTCATAGTTTCTTCCAGTAAATTAAATAATCTGAATGTAAGCCTATTATATCTGTAGGTATTTGGGCTGTCGATTTTGTCTTTTTTTTTGCTTATGAAAAAAATAAAACGAAAACCCACCATCGTTCACTCCATCTGACGTCAATGATTGAGTGTTTATGAAGACAGGTGTTTGCATTGCCGAATGCATAAATAAACCAAATAAATACGCATGCGCGATTCAAATTACCAGCACTGAGAATGCTGCATCCAGGCCGCTCAGCGATAACAAATGGTGTAACAATGGGAAAGAAGTTATTTACCATCAGCTTCGTCCCCACGGAAGCTAAAATAAACGACATCCTCTTGATATTTTTCTAACAAGCATCACTGGCATCTCTCATATTTATTCATGATTATTTCTAAGGAAACGACCTTGAAGTACAGCGTTTCAATGTTTTATCGTCAAACGTTTGAAACAAATATGGAGTCTATAGAACAGTAACTGATTAAAGGAGAGGGTATCATTAACGTTCTTTTATTTGTTACTTTATGATAACGGACGTGCAGAACGGGATTGTTAATTTTTTGCATTCTTATTCTCCATATATTTTTCAACATAATAAAAACGGCCGTATTTGCATGATGATGAAAGCAGTTGAAAGTATCGATTACCGTAGCCGGTCCATTACTGAGTTGAGCGAGTTGAAACAGGAAAATCAACTGAGAAGCGTAGCAGTTTGAGAAATGAGGATGTATTTATAAAATTTAATTTTCATCTTGAAAAATATACAGGACTATTTAGAGTTTTAGGTAATCAATCAAACATGTAATTATTTTCGTACGTTTATTACCAAAAAAACTCACTAGATAGAATTTTCAATAACTTAAAAATAAAAACTATCAGAAATTAACTTTTGACCTTGTATCTATCTATATTTTTGAGATGGAGTATTTTAATTATTTACACTATTTACATTGTTTGGACTGTTGACCTCATCTTCGTTGCCATATTCACGACGTTTGGACAGTTGACACTCCAGCCTTCTTCAGGATCTGTCTATATTTCTGAGATGAGGTATTCTAATTATTTACACTATTTACATTGTTCGGACTGTTGTCCTCATCTTCGTTGACATAGTCTTCGGGTTATTGGAATTTCAAAATGAATCCTTTATTTCATCCACCGCCCATATTGCAGTTTTGTTTTTATTGTTTTTCTCTGGCACTCCGTATTACTGTTTCCCATATTGTATTCATTAAGCTTTCCTGGGTTGGTGGTCTTGGAGAGTTGAGTTAAAGAGAGATAACTGATACTGAGACATCCGGAAAAGGCATGGCACGTGGAACTAGAACAACCTACCCCGGTAGACGAAATAAAGGGTTTTGATTATATTTTTTTTCTTTTTGAATCTTGGTTCCTGCTTTTGCGCACACAAAAAAGCAATAAACAAGTTTCAAAAAGAAAAAAAAATCAAAACCCTTTATGAACTGCACTTGTAGTCTTTTCTTTCCCTCATACGGCACCAAACATTGACTGTTTTATTTTTGTATACTAATCTTCCCTCAAAGTAGACGATTAATGTTTCGTGTCGTATGAAAGAAAGAAAAGTGCAGTTCATAAGGTTATGTAGGAAAAATAACGATTAAACCAAGACATAAATAGGTCATGGCTGTAAAGTTCGAGAAAACATCTTGCCAGGGATCTATTACACAAAACATTAATTCTTAGGAAGAAGCTCTCCGAGTGGAAATTACCTAAGACGCGTGGATGCTTGTGAACTTTATCAAGACAGATCAAGTCGGAACTGGGCAGCTCTAATCCAGAAAATGCAGCAATACTCGATTTTTTGCTTGGTCTTGTTCTTATAAAGATACACTATAGCAAGGAGAGTCAGATACATACAGCAGCAGTATAATAAATCTAACATCTTTAGCAGCAGATCGGATATATGAGTTCGACTTCAGGACTGGGGAGAGCTTGAGCCTCGATAGACTTTCAAATCGAGGCTCAATTTCCTTTCAAGAACACATCCATCAATCATGGGTGAAATTTCAGTCTCTACTTGAGGATGCTGTGACGTTGCTGTTTTCGTTGTGAACGTAATTACACATACATTTTTAAATATGAAAAAGAAAGCCAAGTATAATGCACTTAAACAGATGAAACAATGCTAGCAAGGCAAACCTCTACATGGCCAATATCAGGAACGTGAAAATAAAGCCGGTGTTCATAAAGTTAACCGTCATCGATAGTTACGAGCATCTGGATTAAAAGCGGAAACGGAAGGTTTTATTCTTGCAGCGCAGGACCAGAATTTTTTTTCACTAGAAAATATCTTACACAATAGTGGGGATCCAAAATGTAGGTTCTGTGACAAATATCAGGTAACCTTAGAACATTTAATCTCAGGATGTTCTGTACTTGTGCCAAATCAATATAAAAATCTTTACGATGGAGTGAGCCAATACTTACACTGGACAATATGCAAACACTTTTGAAAAGATTTTAATAAACACGAGTATAAACATCAGCCAGCACCAGTTACAGAAATAGAAGACATTACAATTCTCTGGGATTTCACCATCTTTACACACAAAGAAAATTTGCCTACTTATTGATATGGCATGCCCAGAGGACTATAACATAACAACCAAGGAATTTGAAGTACTATCGAAGAATAAAGACCTGGAAATCGTAATAGATAAAATGGAGAGATTGAAAACAGGAATAAAACCAGTCGTAGTAGATGTGCTTGGGATGATAAAAAATGGAATACAGCAACACACTGAAAAATCCCTGGAAACCCTAGCATAAGTGAAATACAACAAAATTATCTGGAAAAGTACAGCCCACGCACTAAAAAGAACTTTGTCCAGTGATGTTGACGCTAGTAATATTAGGGAAGTTGGAAAAATAAATCATGAAATGTAGCCATAACAACACACCACTACCTGCCTTAGGTCACCCTGCAGATTGGTAAGTAGTGTGACCATAGGAGAAATCGAAATAATAATTAATAATAATAATAATAATAATAATAAGAAGAAGAAGAAGAAGAAGAAGAAGAAGAGGAAGAAGAAGAAGAAGGCTGGTTGGTGAATGTAATGAACTCGACTAGAATTCAAAGTTGTCTCTCCACTCCCTTAATCTGAGATTCAATCCAATCGATTATACTTAGCAGTAATAAAACAATAATAGACTTAAGATGTTTGTATTGCCTAAATAAAGTATTTCATAATAATAATAATTATTATTATTATTATTAATATAAAAGTTTATATTTCTAAAAAGTTTATATTTCATTCCTCTAAGAATGTAGATTTATATTTTTCATTATTATAATTTTTTAACAAGCTATCCTTGCAACTTATTTCTTTCGCTTCTTTACACCAAATAGTAATAAGACGTAATATCTTTAAACATAGTAATCAGATATAATAGTTTTAAGTTGTCATGAATTTCTTAGATGATGCAATCTCAATATTGAATTATTTATTCTTGATCTCTTCACTCTCGGTGTTTTTTTTTCTTCCCTTCTCCAAGAGAGAATCAAGCAGATCAGAAAATAACGAAGCAACTACAAACTTGATTTGATGACAGACAATTTATCCCTGTGAACTTGTCTGACATGGGGTCGACACCATAATGATTTGGAGATGGGAATTATCAACAGATAAAATTTAACTAACAATGATGACAAGAAAAATGAAAATGTTACATCACTGAATTTCGCAAAACTCTGGGAAGTGAGACGCCGAAATCCGAAAGTACTTTTAAATAGCGAAAGATGCCTTTTAAAAGCTAAGCAAAGCATTAAGAAATCTGAAAATCTCGTTAGGAACAAAGAAAAGATTACATAACCGTTACATAATATCAGTCTTCTAATATCGTAGTGAATGCTGGACCATCTCCGCACAAATATACAAGAAAATTGAAGTGATAGAAATATGGTTCTCCAGAAGGATGCTGACAATACCATAGACTGAACATATGAGCAACGAAGAAGTTTTAGCGAAAATGCAAACAAAAGTACACTTATAATTAACATCAGAAAAAGATAGTTGAAATCTCTAGGGTACATAATGACGAAAGAAAGCTTGGAAAATTCGACACTCACAGGACAGATTGAAAGTTAAAAAAAGAAGAAAACAACGCATAAGCTACATAACGGAAGTCTGTACATGGATGGCAGAACAGGGTTCAGGAGAGATCACAAAATTCAAAATATATTAAGTGCTACAAAGTAAAAGGAAGTTGAGGAGAATCATATTCACCAACGTGCTGAAATTTCAAGACACATCGAAAGTGAATAATCTCCCGTGAATGTTTGCAGCATGCTTCTATCCTAAAACAGGTATTCTATTAAAGTTCATCGGCAAACATTTTGAAAACGAAAAATAGGTAGAAAAATTATTTTTTATGGAACAGGTACTACCTGAATGGACACGGCACGAATAATAATAATAATAATAATAATAATAATCTTTCATTCTTTACAGCATATGACGAATGCTTGCTAACTAGAAATTACCAAGCACACATACTGAAAAATTGTGTTGACCCGAAATGCACATTCCATGATAAATATCCAGAAATAACTGAACCTCTTGTATCAGGTTACACAGTGTTAGCACTCACTGAATATCAATCTCGCCATGATAGAGTAGTCCAATATCTGCACGGAAGGGACCTGCAAGAAACTGCAAACCAGGTTAAAGAGATATCACATGTAATAAGTGTATGGAACTTTACAATACAGACAGGCAGAACAAAGGTAATCGGCCAGGCATCAAAGACTTCAAAAAAGAATATACTTTATTATTGACCTGGCAATCCCTGCTGATTGTAAGGAATCTTTGAAGATTTTTAATAATCTATCAAAATACAAGGATCTTGTGAAAATCTCAAGAAAGTATTCGATAGCCTCATTGAAGTGGCTCGTGGTAGTCCATGCCTTAAAGAAATTCAACAAATTGTACTCACAAATACAGCTTACACATTGCGAAGAGCTTTATCTATTTAAAATGTGTGTGATCTAATTTTTATATATATATTTTTTGTTGTTGTTTTTGCAAAATGCATCAGTGGAAAATTTAATGAAAAATTTCTAGCCTCAGGTTTCTGTTTGAGACCCGGAAGGAAATGTGTATATAACAGAAATCAAAGGAAGTAATAATGATAATAATAATAATAATAATAAGACGATACGAAAAACGTTGTAGGTTCTATCGCCAAAATAAAATATTCCGAACAGATCTTAAGAAATTTTACAGGGAAATTGGAAAAACACCTATACATGTCGAAAGGCCACCATCGATTGATAATGTACAGACATTTTGGGAAAATATTTGGAGCAGCCCAAAGAAATATAACCCAAATGCAGAATGGGTACGGCGTGAAGAAGAACGAATGCTGGATACACCTCTGCAAGAATGGGACAATATATCCACATATGATGTTAGGCAAGCTCTAACGAAATCCCAAAAATGGAAATCCCCAGGAAATGGCAAGTTGCCCAATTTCTGGCTGTATCATCTCACATCTACCCATGAAATTCTTGCAAAAACATTATCAACGCTTGTAAATAATCCCAATAAAATCCCGGAATGGATTACTGAAGGTATGACATACTTCATACCAAAAAACAACTGAAACAGACGACCTGAAAAAATTATAGACCGATAACATGTCTCTCCACAACGTATAAGTTGATCACGTCTGTACTGACGAACCGTACTTATTCCTTTCTCGAAAGAAACAACATTCTCCCGCTGGAACAGAAGGGATGCAGAAGAGGTTCATATGGCTGCAAAGCAGCGTCGATTGATTATCGTAAAGCCTTTGATAGTGTTCCACATTCTTGGATCCTTAAGACTTTGAAATGTACAAAGTCTCCCCTGTATATTAAATTTCCTTAGGCACAGCATGGGAATGTGGAACACCAAACTATACCTTTAGTCACACCGGGGGCACTGACATATCCAACCGTCTGAATATCCGACGTGGAATCTTTCAAGGAGACTCTCTGTTACCCTTCTGTTTTGTTTATCCTTAATCCCTCAATACACATGAACTGAACAACAGTAGCTATGGTTACAAAATAAATAAGAAAACATTCAATCACCTACTCTACATGAATGATCTCAAACTCTTTGCCAAAGACGACAATGAGTTGAAAGGCCTCCCTCAATATTGTAAAAATACAGTGACGACATAGGTATGGACTTGGATTTAGATAAATGGGCAAAAGTAACTTTCAAGAAAGGTAGAATTACAGACACACCCTTTAATAGATTTAGATTTTGTCACAAAAATTAGGGAACTGGAGCGTGGTGAAGCTTATAAGTACCTAGGAATTAGCGAAGGAGATGGCATACAACCCCCCCAAATGAAGAAAAAATAAGAAAAGAGTACTACAGGCGTGTACGTCTGGTACCAAATACTGAGCCAAAACTCAAAAACAGGATATCAGCCATAAACACATTGGCTGTCCCTGTGGTGCAATACAGCTTTAATGTCCTTAACTGGACCATAGCTGAAATTAAGCGAATGGACGCCAAAACGAGAAATCTTCTCACTTGCTATCGCATGCACCATCCCAAAGCTGATGTCGATCGTCTGTATGTGCCCAGATCCGAAGGAGGCAGAGGATTAGTTCAACTAGAACTGTCCTACAAAACTACAACAATTGGCCTCCAAAGATATTTGGAAACTACAAAAGACTGGATGATGGTATGCGTCAAGGAACATGAAAGTAGTAAGCGTCTTTACTCCGTAATGAAAGAAGCCAACAAATTCAAAATGGAGTTTCAAATGGGCGTAGAGATGCAACTACAGCACAATACACCGGTTGAAACTGCAAAATACCTAAAAAAGATAGCAAAGACGAATGCAACCGACCAGCTACAGAAGCGATGGCAAGATAAACCGCTTCTGCCCGTACCAAACAAGCTGCCGTAGACAAAACCCGTACCCATCAGTGGCTACGTAGTGCAGGGTTGAAAGCGGAAACTGAAGGTTTTATCCTTGCTGCGCAGGACCAATGCTTGCTAACTAGGAATTATCAAGCACATATACTAAAAATATTGTGTCAGCCCAAAATGCAGATTCTGTGATAAATATCCAGAAACGATTGATCATCTTGTATCAGGTTGTACGGTTTGGCACCCACTGAATATAAAAACCCGACATGACAGAGTGGGCCAATATCTGTAATGGAAAATCTGCAACTTCTACGGGAAGAAAACTGAAAGAAACTGGTATGAACACCACCCAGACCCGGTTACGGAGATAGGACCTGTTACAATTCTATGGGACTACACAATACACACTGACAGAACAATCAAGGCCAACCGGCCAGATATTGTTATTAAAGACCACGAACAAAAACGATGCCTCCTTATTGATATGGCAGTCCCTGCTGACTGCGATGTATCTTTGAAGATATTCAAAAAGTTGTCAAAGTACAAGGACCTTGAAATAGAAATCTCGAAAATGTGGCATATGGGAACATCAACAATCCCTGTTGTAGTTGGAGCCCTAGGAATGGTTGCAAAAGATTGCAGTAGACTAATTGAAGGGATTCCTGGAAGTCCATGCCTCAAGGAGATACAAAAAATTGTTCTTACAAGTACAGCCCACACCTTATGAAGGGCTTTTTCTATGTAATTTAATTCTTTTTTCTTTTTTTTCTGTCAGTGGAAAGTGTCATGACGCCATTTCTAACCTTAGGTCCCTGAGCGGGACCCGGAAAGAAATGTGTAAACGCCAGAAATTAAAGAAATAATAATAATAATAATAATAATAATAATAATAATATCGGCAAAATTCCTTGTAAAATTAATACTTTTTTGCTTTTTTTCATCCATTTTTATGAATTTTTGTTCATTTCTAAATTTTGCAATAATTTGGTCGTGGATACAAGAAACGAAAGCACTTAGTAGCTAAATACTACAATTATATTGCGATGGAGTTGAAAATATACCTTTTTCTTTGCATTGTTCCGACGGTAAACTAATTGGTTGCTTGGAAGAAGAAAATTGTGACTTTGATATCGGAATGTTTAAAATAAATTTATAAAGCATTGTACAAATAGATAAAACTTAAACTGTTTGGGAAGATATTTTCGTTCTTTACATGATTTCATTTCATTAAAATATCTTCATTTCAAGTTTGTATATTTAAGAGAATATTCGGCCCACCGTTTATTCTTGGTTTTCTTAACCAATGAAATAAAACAACGCGAAAATAAAAAATAAAATAACAGAATTATCTTTTCCCCTCCAAAGCTATAGGAATAATAATAAAAAAAAATCCTTTCTAAAATTATCTTTGTTCACGTTTCAATACAAAACTCTGCAGATATAAAAAAAAAAAAAATTGGGAGATCTAGAACAAGTAAAATTTTGCTAAAAGACACAAGATTTTGGCCGTGCCTGCCCAACTATTCTTTATAGTTCATTTCGTTAGAGCGTGTCGGATCTAACGGTAGCTCCCTCTGTCCTGGGAAACGCGGGTTCAAATACTGCCAGAGAGCACAAATTTTCTTTAATAATGTAGACAAAAATAAATATATATATATATACTGTTTAATAAACAAACGGTACGGCTATTCCAATACGATTATCCAGTAGAATTGACGTTTAAAATAAAAAAAAATTAATTCGGATTAATAAAAAACTCCATTCTAAAATTCTGTTTGGATATGAAACTGTCCAGTATGAAAAAAAAACACTCGAGAGATTTATAACAAGAGAAATTTTGCTTAAAGCTTATACATCTTTAAAGTTAATCTCATATCTTCATCAACAACATAGTTTGGGACATTGTTGTTGATAAGTGTTAATTTTATGTTGCTCTACAATAAAACAATTTAATGGAGAATTTAATATTGTTTATATAATGTTGATGAAGAAATATGATTAGCTTTAAAGAAATTTAAGTGGTGAGGAGGAAGCTCCATACAAACAGCTTCTCTCATTGTGGAACTCTCGGGAGATAATGAAGCAACACTTCCTCAATGTTGGCCTGTTCAATTCTAGGGTCAATCCGCACCCCAAAACAGGATAATACAGCTATTTATTCCATACTTGTACGCTCTCACAACAACCTATTTTTGTAACCCTCTATCTTGTGAGGCTCTTGAGTCTGGTTTCTCGTTACTTTTTACTACGAAAGAGAAATTTAAATGTCCAATTTTCCGGAAAAGAAGGAATGAAACAAACATTTTTTTTAAAAAAAAAGAAAGAAAATATGATTAAAGATTAAGACCGAAATATTAAAAAGGAAAAAGATATGTAAATGATATTTTTTTTTACTACGTTTGACTTCAAACAGGAAATATTTTTCTTATGCGCATTTTTTCTTACGAGCTACGTGCTTAAAATAGTATTAATCCAACCGTTTTTCCCTTGTGATTAAAACAGAAAAAGGATGAATTCACTCGTCCAAAGGAATAAGCAGAAGAAATGTTATGTAAATAGGCAAACTACAGCAATGAATTAGCGAAGTGTGTAATTCGATTAAATAAACATCACCTTTTTATAATGAACTTCAATAGTGTGAGGATCAAAGATATGTGTAATGAAGGCTTCTCTTTTTCTTCTTCGAGATCAATAGAATCTAACTTTGATTTCCTATAATCGATATTTGTAGTGCGAAAGTCAGAAGTCGATTATCTGATGAGAATACTGGGTCGCAGAAAATAGTTGACGCCGAGTTTTCTGAATTTTGGCTATCGACAGTTTCATGATAGACGCCAAATTGGCACTATAGCTAAACTGTCATATAAAAAAAACGTGTTTGAAGAACAGATTATTTATTATGACCATTACTAACCGGTAATATACAGAAGCGGCTCATAGAATTGCTTTGATGACAGAGTTATTAGGTTGGTGCAAAAATAATGACGTAATAATGTCGTTTTTGACGTTAAAAAATACGTCAAAAACGACATTATTACGTCATTATTTTGCAACAATAATACTAAAAAATCTTCAGACAATTCAATACAAAACGAAAAAGGAAAAAAATACGATGGAATGGTGAAAATTGATTTAACCTACCTCCCAAACTCTGACCAAATAATCAAACATCGTATATTTTTTAATCACTTTTTGGTAGGCAAAGAAAATTAAATATATATATATATATATATATATATATATATATATATATATATATATATATATATATATATATATATATATATATATATATATATATGGGTATGTCAATAATTAATTAAAACGAATATATGTAGTTTAAACAAGATATATTTATTCTATTTTGAACATCATTTTTCTCCTTGTCGATATATGCAATTCTATTGTGAATGGTCATCTCAGAGATCGAACATAAAACAATCAACATTTAAGATTCTATTTAATAAGGCATACCCACAAGTTTATTTTTAATTCTGATATTATGTTTCCCATTTCAGAAAAGCGGTAACATTTTGTATTTAAATTTACTTAAAAATCATTTAATCACCAATAACTTACCATCGCCTGAAGAAGTACAATCAAAGTATTGAAGCATGAAAGCTTTTGTGTATCGATTTCATTTTTATAATCCCTTATATCAAAAAATAATATATATATATATATATATATATATATATATATATATATATATATATATATGTATGTATATTGATACATAGTGGTAAATATACACATACATATGCAAAATATATAAAATATATATACATACATGTATACACATACATATATATTTTTTTGTATAATAAAAGGCTTAAACACTAATATTCCATGGAATATTAGGGCTTAAGCCTTTTTTATATATATATATATATATATATATATATATATATATATATATATATATATATATATATATGCATTCGGCGAGACACACACGCATGTGTGTTTGTGTGTGTTGGGTGTGAGTAGTTAGAATGATCGATTTTTGACCATGAAACCAGTGTTTGAATCTTACCCTCGTTCGATTTGTCAAGACACTGGTTACTTGATTATATCTGTTTGCGGAGGTGATCACAGTGGACAGCACCTTTTGTAAGTACTCTGAACTTGGTGAGTGAAATTGGGTAGATGGAACCGGTCAGAAGCCGTCGATGGTTTGATTCTGACCTTATGTCCTCCCGGAAAACAGGTAATGCTTTGTTTTTAAGTTTCCTTTAAAATCATTTAACCAGCAATTACTTACCATCACCAGAAGAAGTACAATCTTAGTATTGAAAGATGGAAATCTGTTTGTGTAGCGAATTCAAAATGTTTTTATTATAATCTCTCATAATAAATATATATATGTGTGTGTGTGCGCGCATGTGCATGTTTGTTTTGTTTGTCTGTACATGTGTGTGCGTGTGTGTGTGTTGAATGTGGTAGAGTATGGCTCCCCAATACAGGTCTCGTTAACCATAATAACAGTGTCATAATAATACAGTAGACTTTTCAAAAATTATTTTCACTATTACGTTAGAAATAACATGCAGTGTGAATCAGAAGCTGGTAGGGTTTCTCACGCTGCATTAAAAAGCCACGAGAAAGTTTGAATATAGCCTGTGCAAAACAACTTACGTTGATAGATTTTCAGTAAGCATTGCAAGTCACTTGCCGTCTTCAATTGCTATTCTCCCAAGAACCGAAAATAGTGAACAATCTTGTCAGTGAAGGTAATACTCGTTCAACGAGTCGACAGTCATATATAAATATATAGCGAGAAATCAGGACAGAAAATAAGACATAACTGTATTTTGTGATAGTCTCTATTGAGTTCGTTGCGTTATACAAGCTTGTTATCTATTTTTAATCCAGCCGCCCACAAAATGGTGTTATTGTTGGGCATTTTTCATGTTTCCATTATGTCTGTTTAGAATAAAAACAAGACATCTATATATGCGACAAAAAAGCTGCGCTTATCTTTCTTCTTTCTAAAACATCGAGTCTAGCTTTCAAGTTCGATTTAGTTAATACGATTTTCGGCTTAGCCGGCTATTTCAATTCTGGCCCGTTACATCCTGTGTATTTTCCCCCAACACTTTAAACTAATACGAAATTTAATTATTACAATAATATTACAAAAGCCTAAACAACCAGTTCAGTAAATTTTCAAAGTTATTTGTTAGGAATGTTCTATTGTTTCAACACATGTTCAATTTAGATTAATTCTCTGGCGATAATAATCTGGATTCTCACGACTGTATGTGAAGTTTGCTTCATACTAAACAAAATAAAATTAACCAAGGGAAATCAAAATGATTGGATGTAGAAATGCAATATTAACCGCAACAGCAGCCATCAGTCTAGTAATATTCACGGCCAACCCACATTCCATACCGGTAATTCCAACCGTCCAGCCCGCACCGGCCAACCCACACCGGCCAACCTGTAATGTCCAGCCCGCAACGGCCAATCCTGTAATGTCCAGCCTGCAACGGCCAACATCGTCCAGCCCCGCAACGGCCAACCCACACCGGCCAACCTGTATTACAAAAATAATGTAACTCGTAATGTCCAGCCCGCAACGGCTAACCCACACCGGCCAATCCCTGTAATGTCCAGCCCGCAACGGGTAATGTCAAATGTCCAGCCCGCAACGGCCAACCCACACCGGCCAATCCGTAATGTATGTCCAGCCCGCAACGGAAGTTGTCCAGCCCGTAACGGCCAACCCACAACCGGCTGTAATGTTCGTCAATACCAGTAATGTCCAGCCAGCAACGGCCAACTCGTAATAAAATGTAACCAAGTAATCGAATCAATGTCCAGCCCGCAACGGCCAACTCGTAATGTAGAAGTTTGCAACGGCTAACCCGGCAACGGCCAACTTGTCCGTGTCCAGCCCGCAACGGCCAACCTCCAGCCCGGCAACGGCTAACCCGCAACGGCCAACTCGTAATGTCCAGCCCCAACGGCCAACTCGTAAATGTAAGCAACGGTAATGTAACCATGTCCAGCCCGCAACGGCCAAGTAATGTCCAGCCCGCAACGGCCAAGTTGTAGTAATCGCCAAATCTGTAATGTCCAGCCCGCACCGGCAGGTCCAACCAACACGTCCAGCCCGCAACGGCCAACCCACACCGGCCAACTCGTAATGTCCAGCCCGCAACGGCCAACTCGTAATGTCCAGCCCGCAACGGCCAACTCGTAATGTCCAGCCCGCAACGGCCAACTCGTAATGTCCAGCCCGCAACGGCCAACCCACACCGGCCAACTCGTAATGTCCAGCCCGCAACGGCCAACTCGTAATGTCAGCCCGCAACAGCCGGCCATTAATTGTAATGTCCAGCCCGCAACGGCCAAGTCGTCCAGCCCGCAACGGCCAAAATCCAGCCCGCAACGGCCAACCCGCAACGGCCAACTCAAATGTTCTGTAATGTCCAGCCCGCAACGGCCAACCCGCACCTGTCGTTCGCCTACTGCATTTTCTTACAGGTAATCATGTAAGTGTGTCTTTTCTTGCATCAAAATGTAAACATATGGATTATGCGGTCAACAAAAAGTGTACATTTTCACAATCAAACTGTTATTAATTTAATAGCACAGAATAAATACTTCATAAAAATCGTCTTTTTTTCTGTAGAGTTTTGTTATAAACATATATTAGTGGTATTGATAGTTCTTTACGAGATAAAAAAAAATACCACTTTAATATCAGCGGGCAATGTTTCACAATTCTTTACTGTATTGTTCATTTCAATTCGACGTTTAATTTAAAAGTAAACGAGAGAAAATAAAATTAACCAGTGAAAATCAAGATATGTTTCAAAAGATGCTTAGCATTTTATAACAGTCGGTACCAGAATTTGAGTTCATTAGCTGAAATATTTGATTTGACTTTTTCATCATATTTCTCTTGATGGCTTACGCCCAGGATTAATAAGATGTAATAATCTTAATTTAATACTGAAATGCAATATTATCCTTAATATTTATTTTTGACTAGCATTTGTCTTATTTTTTGCTACTATTAGTTATAAGACCTAATAGTTTGAATTTTTTTTATATTATTAACTGAAGTATGGTTTCCTTTTCACCTTATTTCTCTTGCTTGTTTGTAGTTCGTTGTAATAAGATCTAACACTCTTGAGTTCCTTTTTATTTTTTAGATATTTCATGGTTACAACTTAATTTCCTTTTTGTTTTTCTTTGTTTTTCTTCTTTATATTTTATGTAGTAAGAAGTTGTACGAAATTTTTAGATGAGTCGAATACCTGTTATACGAACACAGAAAAATATGTTGTCATAGTGTACTTATCTCTATAAAATTAGGTATAAACAATATTTTTAGCAAGATAAATATGTTCTAAACTTTGTTTGATTGGGTCATTATGCAAAAACTTACTTGAATTTCCTACACTGAACATAGCTATATTGAGCTGGCGATAAGAGTAGTTTTAATAATTTTCTAATGATTATAATAATAATAATAAATTAATTCTGCAAATTTACTATTTTTTAATTTGTTTAAATAATTTGTCACAGTTTTAAGATAATCTAATTAAAGAGATCATTTTGAATTTGATAAAACATTTTCCAGCCCTCTAATTTGTAGTAATGCGAAATGCCAGATGATAACCATGCTTATTATTAAGAACGCTGAATGTTTTCGAACTTACAACTGAATTTTGACAAGGTATATATAAATTCTTTCTATAAAAACACAATTATGTTTTTTTAAATCGACAGAAGCATGATGTATGGGAATGGAGGGAATTAAACTTAGAAGAGGGAGAAGAGGCATGACCACCAATGTCCGTAAATGAATAAGCAGTTGGCAAATTCAATTTCTCACAATGTTTTTAAAAAGCAAAACTATTTAGAGTAAAATAATGTGTAGAATAAGGAAAATGCCGCACGTTCGAAATTTAGACAATTTGAAATAGTGTTACAACTTTTTTTTTATTTATCTGTTGTTTCAATTCAAGACGTAGGCGATCACGGCTCTCTAAAACTTTCTATTCATTATACATCAAAAAACGGGAACTATTTAACAATCCAATAAAACCAAGAGTGATGGAATAAAAATATTTTATTCATAGTAATTGAAACCTTAAAATATGCCATTTAATTCCAATGATGGAATTTTCATTTTTTTTAAATTAAATCCTGTAGATGGCGTACGAATGCATTCTTGAAATCTGCTGTTGAGATTCCTCATCGACTGCTGCAACATCTCAGCTGGGATACTGTGAATTTCATCTTGAATTCTAAATGGCGAAATGTTTACTTGCTCAAGGTCACTGTCTCGCAGTGTTGCCACTTGCTCATGTTTGGCAATACGCACTTCAAAAATTCCCGTTTTTTTTTTGGGGGGGTCACCCTGTATATCTGAGCAGTATTTGTCTTTTTACTATACATTTGTTTTGTCCATCATCTACACAATCTTTTTAAATAGCTTACTAGCTGTTTCCTTCTGTCTCTCTTGTCTTCGATATACCCTAGAGTGTCAGATTTTCCAAGCCTTCTTTCTAACGTTTTAAATAATTTACTTTTTTTATCAGGTATTTACTGATAGTTATTAAGCTTTAATACGTTACAAAACTATGTTTGAACGACATCCAGTGAGGATCGAACTCATAACAGTCTTTACATCAAGACTCTGAGTTGTCTTTCGATAAAGATTTGATAAAGTCTTTTATAATTAAATTAGGTCTTATTTTTTATGTACCGTATCCCATAGGACTTCACAACTTCTTTTAATCTGTAACTAATTTTCTCCTCCTCCCACCTCTATTCTTCTATCATAATAACATTGTGGGTTTCTCAATTTTTCTGTCACTCTTGCCTTATTTAAAAAAAACTGTCCTGGAGAAAAGTGCGAAGACATTTAGAGTAATATTACTCATATAACTATTCTATAGTTGTCAAAGATTTAGGTTTTGATATAGGGACCTTGAATGGGACCTAAAGCATGGAACCTTGCATTGGTTGCTATTTCGTCAAAACCAAATAAAAATTTCACCACAAATTCTAGCAAGACAGAACAATTTATCGGCCGAAAAGCTTATAAAGGAAAAGAAAAGCAACATAAGATTATTATTTTAAAGAATTGTAGAACTGTTTATTTGTCTATGGTTTAAATAGCTGAACTTAATTTGTTTTTTAAGGCTTATCATCACTTTTTGAGTTATTTAAAGACGAATCATATTTTACTTTGCAAGAATAGTTATTTTTGCGAGTGGATATAGCATCAGCAATATCTTTGTAGATAACATTGATTTTTCCAGATAAAAGTACAACTATTTAACCCATGGATGGAATGAGATGAGACGAAATCATACATTTTCCAAGAATAATTTTACGTAGCCGAATGCAAAGAACTCGATTGGACTTGTATCTGGAAAAATCATTTATTTTTCTCAGAAAATTGTTAATGCAATATTTAGTCGCAAAAAAATAATTATTCTTAGAATACCAAATAGATTTTACCTTTGAATAAACAACAAAGGATTGATAAGCCGTAAAAAGCAAATCAATCAATAATTGCACCTGTAAGTATCAATATCTCAACCGTAAGAAGACAAGACCCGTAGGCATCAGTTAACGAAACAACTCAAGATATACACTAGGTATTGGCGATGTTAGATCAGACATATTGAGAAATTTAACGGACAGTGTGGAATGGGCAACACCAGACCAGATATAGTAACAATACTCTATTCTTTGACTGATCTGGTTCTTGTAAAGATTGACTAAGGAGTTAGGTTCTTGAGCGATACAAGGAACTGACCATTCTTCGAGAATCTTTCGCGATATCAAGAATATAAGGGTTTTTGATGTCTGTAGTGAGCTTTCGACTTAATCGTCGTTCGAGACAAGGAGCCTAATTTATTGCTTTCTAACATGACCTCCTTTATTAATCGTCCTATCTAGGAAAGAATTTATTGTTTTTTTTAATATATTTAATAAGATTAGATTAAACTGGCACATAAATACATAATTGATGCAGCCAGTGAGGATCGAACTCATAACCTACAACCGACGAGACATGCATATTCATCTTCGCTGCAAGAGGGGCGCTAGTTTGCAAGGTACAGCTAATTGTGGTATAAAGCAACGAGATTGGGCCACAGTGTTATCCCCCCCCTCTTTATGACAGGGGTTATATCTAGACATTTATACTATGGATGAAAAGCTAGTAATTTGTTTTTGTTTTTTGATTATTTACACATGGATTTTAAGTGCTGACATAGAATTTATGCATCGATTATCAAGGATTTTTTTTTGCTTTAATTACCAGAAAAATCGTTCAGCTAATATTTTCTTGGTCTGAGAGTTTGTACAGTTTGCTAATTCAAACTATGAAGTTCTTTTGTTTTCCCTTAAAAACTGTCACACGTAATGAAGCAAAAGACGTTGTGTTTATCCGATTTTTATATACAGAGAGCTTATTGACTTTATGTTATAGAGCAGTTTATCTAATAATAAATGTCGAGAAATAAAGTTTTCGTTTTACAATAAATTAACTATGGCCAAAGTAGGAAATTCAAGTGAATTTATCATAATGACCTACTCCCAAAACAAACTTTAGAAAATTGTCTTGCTAAAAATGATGTTTATACATAAATTTTATAAAGATAAGAACTTCTATGGCAACATATTTTTCTTTTCGTATAACAGGTATTCAGCTCGTCTAAGAAATTCGTACAACTTATAACTATGACTTTTTATTACTACTTAAAATATAAAGAAAAAAGAAAAAAAAACAATAGAAATTAAATTATAACCATGCACCATTTTAAAAACTAAAAAGTAACTCAAGAGTATTAGATGTTATTACTATGAACCACAAGTAAGCAAGAGAAATAAGATGAAAAGAAAACGTGTGAAAAATTAATAGCAACGACAGTCAATGATATCAAACAATTTCAGACTATTAGGTCTTATAACTAATAGTAGCAAAAATAAGCTAAAATACAAGACAAAAATAAACAATAATGACAATATATTTTTGAGATGAGATACTATGTACACTATTTACATTATTCGGACTATTGCCATCATCTTTGTTGCCATATTTATCACAACGTTTCGGCTGATGCACGGTCCGGCCCTCTTCAGGTGGTTGGCATGTCAAACTGAACCCTTTATTTTACTCGTTGGGGTAAATTCTGGTAACGATGTGTACGAATATTATTTATAGCTCTGTTATTCTACACCGAGCACTATTTTATTAAGTTCATCCTCAATCTGCGATATATATATATATATATATATATATATATATATATATATATATATATATATATATATAGGTCTGTATATTGTATATTTTACACCGCTGATTTCTTTTTCTATTAACACATTTCAGTTTATATAAATTTGTATAATCGAGGAAAAATCAGAAAGTAAAAGCAAAACCGATTGATATAGATTGGAAACACTCAGATAGATAGATAGATAGATAGATAGATAGATAGATAGATAGATAGATAACATCAAAACTCTAAACAATCAGTTGCAATGATCTCCAAGACGAACTTTTCCATAGCCCGATGAGTTGTCTGGGAAGCATAATTATGTATAGTTTCATATCTATCTATCTATCTATCTATCTATCTATCTATCTATGTGTGTGTGTTTGTGTGTGTGTGTCTGTAAACTTCATTTTATATGCTTATATATGTACGTGTGTATGTGTTTATATATATATGTGTGTGTATGTTTCTGTGTATATGTGTGAGTGTGTGTTTGCATATATATTGTATGTGTTCATTTCTCTGATAGAACACAGCGATGTCGGTGATCTAAAAATATAAGTAAAATACAACACCGCTTAATTAGGTTTCAAAGGCAGCCTTAATATTTTGATCTTCTGCAGAAACAGAAAAAAAAAACCTAGATTTCTTTTTCGTTCCTGATATCCTTTTTAAATTAACGTTATGCCAACAGACAGAAAGATAGAAAGATAGATAGAGAGAGAGAGAGAGAGAGAGAATGAGAGAGACAGATTGAGATAGTTACGTATAATAGGAATAAACCAAAATCGATCGATCGATAGATAGCGATCTAAAAACCCGGATCTAGCAACACAAAAGTGAGTTGCGATTAGATAGACATTCATACTCACTCGTCTTACACCCCAACAATGTGGGACATAACTTAATTTCACCAATGTCAGCTTTATTTTTTTTTAAAAAAAGAATATAACCCTTTAAAAAGAAAATATTATAAAAACATATTTATAGCGATACTACCAACTATCAACACGCGTTTATAAACTACATCATTTCCCCATCATTCTACAGGTCCATTATTCATGAATCTAACCTATCTCTTTCTAATAATAAAAACAGTAAAGATATATACAAAATACTCATGACATATGCTTTAATAAAAAATCAAAAACAAAATTATTCAAAACATCCTGCTGCGTCTAACTTTTAACCATTTTAGTGTCTAGAATGATTCTCACACCAATAAGACATAACCAAACACAACATACCATTAATCTCTTTGCTTTTTATCATTTCTATCTTGATCCCAGACGAAGCTTTAATA
Organism: Acanthosepion pharaonis; assembly: GCA_903632075.3. Lineage (NCBI taxonomy): Eukaryota > Metazoa > Mollusca > Cephalopoda > Sepiida > Sepiidae > Acanthosepion > Acanthosepion pharaonis. Next base: position 970,185 of record CAHIKZ030005641.1, read on the forward strand.
CAATGAAACATGTTAGATTGATATGCGTTTCCGACTTGTTCTTTATCCTATCATACATAGATAGATGACCAAAATGAAATAGGTAGAGCGATAGATGTATCTAAGTATACAGTTGATGCAGCTTTATGTAAACAGATTCTTTCACTCTTATAACCTTCCAGCAATGCTTCTTAGATATTTCGTGGACCCAAAATCAGTAGTGTAATCTTTTCTTATCCTATGTGGTCTGTTATACCTAGCTTTTATGATAACACAAAACATTAAGAAAAATGAGATAAAACGTTTACACCATCTCAGTTTAAAACTACATGCATCTATTCATATATGTTCATGTCTACCGTTTTGTTCTTTTCTTTTTTAAATTTCATATTCACTCATGAATCACCACACATTCGGGTTTTTTTATAATCTGTTAAATGACATGATTCCTTCGAAAATATAATGGTGTGTATTCTTGTTGCCTCCTTTACGGTTTGCCTTTACAGTTCTTTTTCTTTTTGATTCTTTGCCAACTCAGTGTAGAGAACCCGGTCTACCCTATTGTTGAAGCTATAGATGTTGGTAAAGAAATATAAACTTGTTTAAGTTTGAACTCACTGTCTGGATTGACTTAATGATCAGTAAGTTCCAGACCAACTTTGGTTTAATTAACTGCGACCAAGTTGGTATGCGGAAAGATTACGACACGATGTCCAATTGTTTACCTAAAATTTTAAATCCACCCACCATATAAATACCAGTAAGGTAAATTAAGTAAAAAGAGCTAAAATGTTTAGGAAAATTTACTCAGTAGTCGGTTAATTTCGTTACTGTTGTTGTTATTATTATTATTTATTACTATTATTATTATAACATCCTTCGATTTCTGTTGTTTGCACATTTCCTTCCAGGTTCCAACCAGAGACCTAAGGACAGAAATTGTTTCATCATACCTATTATAAAACCCAGGTTGTGTGTGTGTATCTGTTCGTTTATATATTGGATCGGATTTCGTACATTTTTCAACCGATTTCAACAAAACTTCACAGGACTACGTAAAATTACCTTGTGGTAGTTCTGACTGCACACCAAATAGCGCTACAATCTAAGTAAATGTTTGTATTTCAAGCATGAAAAAGACCATCGAACTATGTGATCCCAATACTATATATATATATATATATATATATATATATATATATATATATATATATATATATATACGTTCTGTTCTGGATATTCAGTAATTTTAACTTATGAATATACCACACATACATACACGCATATATATATATATATATATATATATATATATATATATATATATATATATGTGTGTGTGTGTGTGTGTGTGTGTGTGTGTGTGTGTGTGTGTATTACTGTGTATTGGGGCAGATATTAGAACTTTTTGATTTCAGACGACTGACAAGGTAGTGTGATTAAGGTTTTTGTAAAATTTTTCTTGCATTCGTAGAAGTTTTTTTTTCTTTTCTGTACGTAAAGTATGCTAAAACTACCCACTCAACATTTTATACTGGATAATAGAATAGCTGACAGTGTTTGGAAAAAATTCCATTACTATAGATACAGATATAAAGTTGTACACATTCAGTTAAAAATGAAATTAAAGATTATCCTTGATAATGGCTAATAGAATAGCCGAAAGCGTTCGGATACATGGAACATTTGGAATTTTTTTTACACACTTTATGTTCAGAAAAGAAAACACTGCAAAAAATATGAATAGAAAGCTTAATCTCAGTCATCTTACTTATTATAAAACGCAGATTGTGTGTGCATCTGTACGTTTATATATTGGATCGGATTTCCCACATTTTTCAACCGATTTCAACAAAACTTCACATGACTACGTAAAATTACCATGCGGTAGTTCTGACAGCGCCATAAATTGGAAAAACACAATTGTTTTTGGACGAAATCAGTTTGAAAACACGATTAATAGGCATCGCTCTCGTGAGAAAGAAAGGGGGACAACTCATATCGAGTTATACTTATTATAAAACCCAGGTTGTGTGTGTGTGTGTGTGTGTGTGTGTGTGTGTGTGTGTGTTCGTTTATATATGGGATCGGATTTCCTACATTTTTCAACCGATTTCAACAAAACTTCACTTTTTTGGCAGGTAGTGTTTCTTATTGTCTTGCACAATTTTTTCTTTATTTTTACATTCAGAATGCTTTAAAAATTCCATTTACAAGGCAATTGTTTATAATAAAATTTTATTCAATCGGTAGACTCATAACGATTGAAAACAATGTTTTCGTTTGAGTTTGGGTTTGACCAATTCGTAAAAAAAAAAAATAATAATTAAGACATGCGTGTCCGTCAACCTTAAACAATAATCTTTGTTAATTTTATTTTTTAGTCTTTATGATGGTCGATACTTGATCTATCTCTTACTGTTACATCTCCGAGCAACGCCGGGCTCTACTGCTAGTATATTATATAAGAAGAAGATAATTCTTCCCCTTATTATTTTACACATTTTACATAAGTAAAGCTCTTCGTAATTATGTGACAGTATAATTTCTGTACTTGTTTAAGGCATGGGTTAGCAGAATTCCAATCAGCAGTAGCGTGCAGAAGTGAGCTGAGCGTGCGACGGCCCCGGGCATCCATATCGGGAGGGGATCCAATCAAAGAGTGAAATAACAATTTAGCTTAAATTTAATTTGAATAAAGTGTTTATTTCAGGTTTCATCTGTTTTTTACATATTTTAAATGGCTTCCTACTTGAGTCTTACTGGCATAGAATGAAGAAGTTGGATCTGGGTATCAGCAGACATCACCCATCCTCTGTACGTCATTGCCCTTCAGTAAGTCTATCGGTCAATCAATCTGAGAGCTTCAACTATAACTGGAATTAATTGATGTCTTTGTGTGCCCCCTTTGTGATATTTCCAGAACAAGATCCTTGAATTTGATAGTTTTTTGAAGATCTCCAAAGATTCATTACAATCTGTAGGGGCTGGCATTTCAATAAGAAAGCACTTCCTGTTTTTATAGTCTTTACTTTTGATGTCTGGGAGATTAGCTTTGATTTTTTTTTGTCTGTGTGGATTGTAAAATCTCATAAAATGGTTACAGGTATTATCGCTCTAACCGGGTCTAGGTGATGTTCACACCAGTTTCTTCCCGTAAAAGTTGTATATTTTCCAGGGCAGATATTGACCCAGTCTATCACGGAGAGTTTTATATTCAGTGGGTGATAACACCGTGTAACCTCTATACAAGGTGGTCAATTGTTTCTGCATAGTTATCACAGAATGTGTATTTCGGGTTAACGAAATATTTAAGTATGTGTGTGTGGTCATTCCTATTTAGCAAGCACCAGCAGCAATGGCCCGCCGTTTGCCGTGCTTGATTCAAAAATCGTACGACTCATACAGCAATCTTTATCACTTGATTTAAAATATTTTTGCCCTTCCTTGCCATTAAAGGAGTGCCTAATACCGTGCTGATGTGGCTACATTTTCTTCTTCTTTTCTTTTTCTTCTTCTCTTTGACGTGGGGAATCATGGCTCTCCACAATTTTCTGTCCTTTGTAGCTCTTAATAAATGTTAAGGGGTCCACCCCTTTTTCATACAAGTGGACTCGCCCAGTGTGTACTTGTACTGCTGCCGGTGAATACCCAGAGAGTGATAGAGTGACGGTGACAGTGATACAATGAGAGAGTGAGGTAACCGCTTTGTAGGAGTCACAGTTGCGAGCACGTAGACTCAGAAGGAAGTCATATTTCGATACTGAATTTCTCTGACTGTATATATATATATATATATATATATATATATATATATATATATATATATATATATTATTGCTACTAACCGCATTTCTAGATCTACTAACCGTATTATCAATTCTATTATTACGTCAATACATTCATTTGCTATATTTCATACCTGCGTTTGTCATTCATTTGAGCCCGGATTTCATCCCGGAATCCACAACAATAAATGTTGTCTTTTTATCTCTCCTATAACCTGTTTTACCATGCATTTACTCATGGTTGTTTTCCTCTCGTACTACTTGGATTCGATCTGCCTTGTGAGTATCACATTTAGCAAGTTCTCTTTCCTCATTATGTGCTCTAGAAATTTCAACTATCTTTTTCTGATATGAAGTATAAATGTCCTTTTTGTTTCTATTTTGTCTATTTTGTCCAGTCCATAGTATCTCAGGATCCTTCTGTAGAGCCAGATTTCTTTGGCTTCAAGTCTCTTCTTCATCTATGAGCAGATTGTCCTACCACATAGGAGAACTGATATTAAATAACAGCTCAGTGGTCTTTGTTTCTAACAAAATTTTCCTGTTTCTTAATACTTTGCTTTGCTTTTGGAAGACGTCTGTAACTATGCCAATGCGCATTCGGATTTTGATGTCGTGTCTTCCTAGATATTTGAATTTCCGAGATAAGTTTCCTATTTCCAAAAAACTAAATTGTTGTACTTGTTTGATTTTGGTGTTTGCAATTTTTAATTCGCACGTTAGACTGATCCTTTTGCTGACAACCATACATTCTGTCTTCCGACAATTTATGCTTAGTCATTTCCTGCTTTCCTTTAGCAGTTTCTCAAGCAGTTCCTGCAGTTTTTCATTCTGTATCTGCTATTAATACTGTGTCACCTGCATGAGGATGTTAAGATTTTGGCCGGGAATAATTAATCTTGGTATATAACTTCTAATTCTTTCAGGATTACTTTACTGTAATGATTGCATAAGTCGATGAGAAGATACAGCCTTGTCTTATGCCCCTTTTTGTCTATTTTTGTGTATTATTATTAAAACCATTGTCAGCTGAGATTTAAGAAACATTATTAGCCTTCTTAAGAATTCTTATTTTCTGTATTTTAACGAACGTTATCATTATTAATAATAAAATGACATTATCTGTAATAAAAAGCATTATAAGAAACGTTATTACCTGTATTCAAAAAATATTAAGAAATTAAGAAGCATTATTATTATTAAGAATTATTACAAGTTGTATTTATTCAAAAGCTGAGGAATAACTTTATATTCTGTTGATATCAATATTCATTCTCCACGGCATCTGCCATTATTTCTTTCCAACGAAACTCATTAAATGCCGCTCGTTCGTTTCTGACTTTTACCGATGCTGTTGTTATTCACGCTTGGCATTTCGTATTCCATCCTCACAAGTCGACAAGTTCTTGTCGCTCTTGTTGCTGACCTTTTTCTGCTCTGAAGTGTCGATCTGAATGGGAATAGATATTTACCCTGGCTTCTGGGTATGCACCAAAGTATATCTTTACCATTTTCTTTTTATTTAACAAAGGCGTTTACATTACCCCCACTCTCTTCGTCTCCCTCTTTTCCTCTGCTTCCATCCTCTTCGTCTTAATATAAATGATTTCATCTATTCTCCATTTTTCCTTCTCTTTGAATTGTGCACTCAAACACACACACACACATATGTATGTATGTATATATATATGTGTGTGTGTGTGTGTATGTCTGTGTGTGCGTGTGCGTCTGTGTGTGTGTGTAATATGATGAAAATATAGTTTTAAGGTATACTATATTTATGAATAAATATCGGGAATAGAGCTTGTGTAGATATAAAGTAGTGTCTGAGGTCAAAACCGAAAGGTGACAGTTTCTTTTCATGCTTGAACGCGATGTTCCAGACATGTCCGTCTCTCTCTCTCTCTCTCTCTATATATATATATATATATATATATATATATATAAGTGAACATTGAAGTCAACACCCAGAGGCGACAGGCTGTTTCATGCTAGGCGCAATTATCAGGCCGCGAATGTTGGATTTTTCCTCGAATATTTATATATATGGGTTAGTGGTGCATTGTGGATAATCCATACCGGAGGTTATTTTTGCGGGAGTGGTTTGTTATTCATTTATTTGGGTTAATTTATTTGCTTTTCATTTTATTTTCTATTATTTATTCTTTTTGGTTTTTAATGTTTTATTAAGGTAGTAAAAAAAATTGTGGGGGATTTGCTTAAGTCGCTTATTTAATAGTGAGTCTTGGTCTGGGAAGATAATTAAGGCTATTTATTCGCTCAATGTTTAGATTGCTTACCGTAGTCTATTCTGTTATTCTGGCGCTTCAGTTTTTAATTAATTTATTTATTTAGATTTATTATTTTTACTTGTTTTTTGCTTATTTATGCTTATTTTTCTTAGTTCTAACTCTTATTTAACGGCGGTAAATTGTTAATTTGTTCATTTATTTATTTTTTTGGATTATTTTTTTTATTTGTCTTTTATTTATTTACTTATTTTTATTTTGTATATTTATTTACTCTATTTGGTTTTAAAATTTTTGAGTAACGTATTAATGTTTTTTTATCGTTATATAGTAGTTATAGCTATTTTACGTTCAATTTATGGATTGGTTATTGTAACGGTTATTTTGGCGGGATTGTTCTGTTAATTTGTTTATTATTATTTATTTATTTGGGTTGATTAGTTTTATTTGTTTTTTATGTATTTTATTTTTTTTTATTCTATTCTATTCGTCTATTCTAACGGAAGTGGTTTGTTTATTATTTGTTTGGGTTAATTTATTTTACTTGATTTTATTTTATTTTGTTTATTTGTATTTATTCATTTCAGTTTTAGATTTTTAAGTAACGTAGGAAAAATTTGTTTTCATTGTTTGAATGTTTGTTATTCCCATAAAATTAGTACCGATTTTACGGTGAAAATCTTTGTGCTATTATTTAGACAATAATCATTAATTTTTTTTTTATGGAACGCTCCTTTAAATCCTTTTCAGAACCGGGGATATTTTTGCTAAATATCTTGATTTTTGCCGTCCACGCTGAATCTTAAATTTGTGCAATTTTTTTTTTTAACTGTGAAAAACACATTAATTTGTAAATTATTGCAAAAACCAGATAATTTTCCGGTTATAATTAACTTTCAGGAATTACTCAGAAATTAATTAATTATTTTTTTCTTTTTTTAGAAACTCTTTGTAAAAATATTTTTACATCTGTTTTCCTCCATCCATTAAATATTTTGAAATTTCGAAAAATACTTTTTTAGCGGTATATATATTTATATTTGTTATAGGGACAAATCCTCGGAGAATTTCACTCATCCTAATGTTTTGGTAAAACAGGACCACTAATTGGGGAGAATTTTCTCTGAATTATATATAAAAATGTAACGAAACTAAAACATTTTAAAAACTTTTAATTATTTTTCATAAATAACATATATTATGGACACTGTTATCTTGCAAAATTTATTTTAATTTATTTTATTTTAATTATAAAAATTTATAAACTTGTAAATTTAGAATTCTGTATTAATTTATAACGAACAAGTGATATTCTTATAAATCTAAAACTATTTATTAATTATAAAAGAAAAAGCTCACTACAATCTAATGGCCTGTTCAAAACAGCGTAATGTTTAAAATATTTTTTAAAATAATTTTGAATCTGTGTGTGTATAAAAATGAAGATTTTATTAAATACAGAAGCCCATGAACAACATTATCAGACGATAAGAGAGGAAAAATATAATAAATTAAAATGTATTGGTAATTTTCTAACTTAAAAGAAAGCTATAAAGCCAAACCACCGAATATTCAATGTTAGATTGCTTAAAATATTTTCTTAAATTTTAAGTTTGCTTAGTAGTTATAAACATTATTTTAAAAAAGCCGTCCACTTTGTATTCCTTGATTAATTTTTCAGTTATATTCCCTTACTTAAATTTAGCAAATTTACGAGCTTGACAACAAATCAAACAATATATCATAAAAACATCCACATCGTGTTAAAAAGTAAATGTTGTTTCAGTTTAGATTAAATCAGATATATTTTACTTTTTAATTATTTTTAAGAAAGAGAATTACTTTGTGTTGTGAAATCTGTCAATATGGACGAATTTATACAGATTAAATTTAATCTATTAGCTTGGAATTAAAACTAAAATTAAAGGTTCAAGTATTTTATTTTTATTTTCTAAATTTATTTAAACTTAGGTAAGATTTTTTTTGCAGTACCTAAATATGATTTGATTTATTCGTTTTCTACTGCTTATTAACTTTTTACAGGTTATTTAAAGGCATAAAATATTTTTCTTAGATTTTAAGAAATTATTTTAGATGATAATCGTTTACTGATACAAGTTTTAGTATTTAACTGATAACTTGCGGGAGAATTAATTTCTTAAAGAGTATTTGTGCGAAAATAAATATAATGAACCCGACTGGAATTGGAACTCGTCTCTCTGGATTAACAATTCTTATCTATTATCCATTAAATCTCCCCGCATAACCGAGCATACAGTAACTGTTATTCACAAACGGTCACCTATCTAGGTACTGACCAAACGCAACATTGCTTAACTTAGGTGATCGTACGAGAACTGGTGTTTCAACGTGATGTGGCCGAAAGCCCTAAAAAAAAAGATGTTCTAATTTTGTGTATGGTCTGTGGGTTTAGATAAGTAAGGAAAGAGCACTACCGCTGGATGCAAGGTTGGGTGGGGTGGGGATGGTGTTCTATAGATATTTTGATTCCTTTTTCATCGCATCAAAAATTGATATCTGCTTCCAATTATACGCCTCCATTTGCCCCGAATATTTTATCTTCCATTTCCATTTACTTTTATCCAAATGAATTATTCATTTCGATTTGCTGACGCAAAAATCACACGCGGCAGGACTTCCAAATAAATGGCAGCGTAATAAGACAGCCAGTTACGGTGGTCGAGTTGCAAACGGCCTTGTCACGTGACTTCTTCGATTCGGAAGAAAAGGGACCAATAGAGAAGAAGATAGAATAGTTAGGAATGGCCAATCAAAAGTCCATTCTATCATTTTATTTTTTATTTATTTATTGTTTGATGATATAAAATTAATCAAATGTTACGCATTTTACAGTCTTAATGAGAAACTAACTTTTCAAGATGGTGTCTAAAAATCGCATTATAAAAACATTTATCCGCTACTGATGAAGCAGTTCGCTCATCTGTCATCCATTGTTATTTTTTAAAATTATGGGATATCGATCTGACAATTGAATTTTCACAAAATTCTAGTAATGCTACCTTGTTTGCTCAGACTGATACCAAGTTCTCGACTCCATCTTGATGCGAAGTTCTTCTTGGACATGATCTCCACTCCCATGTTAGGTTTTACTCGACAGCGATTTCTTCGTATAGTAGAATGGAGCTGCTTATGGATATTGTCATGATGTTATATGAAACGCAGATCTTCTGAATCTTTTCTGGTGCATGACATACAGACCGTGGCAGTTTTCTAGTCTTCCTCCGTACTATTGGAATTGGTGTAATTAAATAATTTCGATAGGCCTAAACATATTGGTAATCGTTTATTTCACATTCGCCCCATTTCATAATATTGTGCTTTACAATAGTTGGTAAATGTGAGGGCAGTGTAGCGGTTAACGACGCGAAAGATGGAAAATTTCAAATTCCAGCCTTGATTACAGGGCTCACTTTCGTACAAATAAATTGGAAAATTGCATCTACCTATTTCTTTTTGTCTGGCTATGGTTTGAATAGCAGAGTAAACGACGCTCTTTTGACTTGAGTGGTAACGAGTTTAAGATTTGAATTCGAAAGATGGTAACTAGAAAAATGGCAACAAGAATAGAAATTCACAAATATTAAATAAAAAGAAAGAGGTGAGGAACTATGAACAAACATTGCATTTTAAATAATAATAATAATAATAATAATAATAATAATAATAATAATAATATTTTTTTTTTTTTTTTTTTTTTGTCAGTGGAAAATGTCGTGATGCTATTTCTAAACTTAGGTCCCTGGGCGGGACCGGGAAAGAAACGTGTAAACGCCAGATATCAAAGAAAATAAAAATAAAAATAATAATGTTACATTTTTAAAAATGTTCTGTTGCTATATTGCTTATTCTTCGTTAAACATTACTTACTTCCCTTTACTCCAAGAACTGTAACATCCAGACACAAACCAAAATACAAACAATTCGCCCTAGCTGTTACCATGGAAATTTTGATTTAAATTATTAAAACACGTAAATTTCAGAAATACGTTATTCCCAAAAAAATTTCGCTTGAAGATGGAACGGAGCTTACTTTAACTCAATTTAATTCAAATAATTATATTGAAGTTTTCGGCTCTTGTTTTGAAACATGAGACCTCTTATGTCGCGAGTTGGAATCATATTTTTAAATAAATAATTATATATATATATATATATATATATATATATATAAGTTCAAAGTTTAAAGTTCAAACTAGAGGTTCAAAGTTTGACTTTTGTGCAAAAGACGGAACTAAAGATTTTGTATCAGCTCTACAGAATAAAAAGATGAGGAATAAAAAAACATGTGTTTGAACAAATCGTGGATAATAACTCAGATAATGCAGTAATTGTCTAGTCTCTTTTTTTATCTTTGGAGCACGGATTAATGGATTGCGGGTCCGACTGAGGATTCGGAGAGCCGAGTTCGAATTCCATTCGAGTCTGTTACATTCACTTACGTACTAATGCCCTTGGGAAAGGTATGAATGTATCTCTCCTTCCCCAGTTATGGGTAAATAGGAGGACATACTGTGTCTAATCGGTCTTGGAATAGGAAAAACACCGAATTCAAAACCTCAAACTATGGGTAAATAGTAGCTCAGCCTGGAGTGTGTAGCCATGGTTGGCAACCAGACTAGAAAAACAACTGTGAATTCCACTCTGGGGCCGGAGTCTCTAAGAAAGTCTGTCAAGTTTAGCTCAGCAAATCTTGCGACTGCGCCTGTGCCAAGCTGTATTGGCTTCTTCCTTTCCCTTGGACAATATCGGTGGCGTGGTGATGGGGGACGTGCTGCCTTATCAAATGCCAATCTCTCATAAAAAACCTACACGGACCTGCGCACTTTACGTCCATGGTTTCTCGATACCGACAGATGTCAATTATATTTGATCATTGTTCGAGTCTCTTCCTTTATGTGCCGTGTCCATTCTGGATATGAACGATGACGGTTCTCGTGTCTTTTCTTGGTCACGTTGACTTTCGAGTCTTTACAACAACTTTTTTATTCTTGTTCTACCACCCATCAACTCAAACACGTAGTCACCTATACGCTTCTCTTGATTCAATACGCCATGTGAGTGTTAGATTCCCCAAGCCCATTTTCTTTATAAATTTGGTCAGTAAATTTCAACTGTTGCTTTCTGATTATCAATGAAATTTGTAAAGTAGTTCCGAATTCCTCTAAAGCCTATTCCTCCCATATTCTGCCTGTGGTATTCTTAGTAATCGTAAGTGGAACCACATAACTCTGGCTTCAAGTCTCTTTATCATTTGTGATCTGATGGTCCAGCATTCACTGCTATACGGTATTACAGAACTGCTAAGAATTCTATCTTTGTGTTCAATAATATATTCCTAAACTAAATACATTGCTTACTTTCTAGAAAGCATCTACCACTCTTTCTTTGCGCCTTTATTTTGTTATTTGGCTTTCTTTGATTAATTAGAAACTACTAAATTACAAATTGCATTGAAAAGTAAAGTAATGAACGCTTTTGTGGAAGAGTCAATGTTTTAATTTGTTCATTTTTTCCTTCTTTCAAGTACTTAAATCTCAATCATTTTTTTATAATTGATTTTGGCTTATTTTCTGCCCTCATCTTAGAAATTTTAACACTGGAATTTATTTAAAAACGAATCGGGTTTTCCTTTTGTTTTGACCGAGAATTTGTACCACATGCAAATTTAATATTACGGGTCATCGATCAGCGATGGTTGTACAATAGAGAAAGAACAAAAAACAGAAGAGCAGAATAATTGAACTCTATATTGAACCATAGTTCGAAATGTTTTCAATATCACGAAACCTTGACCTTGCTCCAGCGCCTCTTCTGCTGGCCTGCCTGCTTTTCTACAATTCCTTCCCTCGCAACATTCTTCATTCGCCATCTGCTTTGCAATCTTTGCTTCCTACAATCACGTTTGTATTCTTTTGTTGTTTTTAATTGATACCGTATTGAATAGTGTAATCAGGGAAATATTTTATCGATTATTTCGATATTAAAAAATACTGCCACACACACAAATGAAAAGGCTGAGTCATAAAGTTTAAGGCAAGTAGTAGAAAAGGGTAAAGAGGAAACCTTAAATGAAACAGTTACGTTATAAATGAAGGAAGACAATTGAAAAGAAGCAAAAACAAATAAAATAGGGAGAATTAAAAAAAGAAAAAAAAACAAAGAAAGAAAGAAAAATAAAAAGGAAATGGTAAAGCAAAAACGATAGAAAAATAGTGAAAATGTATAAGAATAAAGAAAATAGTGAGAAAATAAAATAAAAAAGAAAATAGGATTAGAGTAAAAGAAAGAAAAAGAAAGAAAGAAAGGACGAGAGAAGTAAAAGCAATAAAATAAGAATAGAATAAAAATGAAAAAAAGAAAAAGGAAAATAAGATGAAAACAAAAGAAGGAAAGAGAGAAAGAAAGAGAAAAAGAAATAAAATAAGAATAAAATAAAAAACGAAAGAAAAATAAAGAAGAAAAAAAGCTTATAGTAAAAGAAAGAAAGAAAGTATAACTTGAAAATAAATACAGCAGGACAAAGAACATAAACATTCTATTTCTTCCGTTAATCAATTGAACTTCTTTCAGATCGAAGGGAGACGCGTTTTTTTCACTCGATGCCTGGGATTTCACGCTTATGTGAAAGCGAAATTTGGAATACAAATTTTCAAGGTCTTTGTCTCCCCCCAGTTGTATAATAATTCGGTTAATGCAAACTATTTTTTTTTTTTTAACGAAATCTTTTGTTCATATAAAAGAGCACTTTATTGGGTTATTTTAGTCTAGTATTAGTCCTACTCTTCTAGTATTTTTCTCTCCGCCTGCATCTATAACCCTGTGTTTGTCGCTGACGAAATCTCCATTATTTGACTACTTTTTTTTACCCACTCCATGGACATTAGACTATTCATTTCTTGTTTTATATTTTCAACATTGATTTCGTGTTCTGATATTGCATGCCGTTAAAATTATTTCTGTTTGATACGAACAGTCGGTGGATGAAGGTTTGATGAGAACTGTTGTACATGTCTTTACATGCCGTGTAAGGAGTCGGACTCAGTGATCTTGATCTCCTCCTGCAGTAATATATTATTATATTATCATTATATTAATTTTGCTAACACTAGTTAGATGATGGTCAGTTAACACCTGTTGCTCATATTTCTTTTTGCCATGTGAGGATTTAATCCCAATAGACTTGACCGTCTTCACGTTGTTGTCTTCGATATTAACATACTGAATTGCCATGATATTAATAGGAAAGTCATTTCCTGTCGAATTCTCCACGGTAATTTTATGAAGCACCAAATCTAGTTTGCTAGCCTTTGACTCAAAAACTTCTTCCGCTAAGGAAATTTTAAGAGGAAATGGAAAAGAAGGGATCTTATATTTTTTAAGTATTTCACCCAAAGGCGAGAGTGCCACTAGTACGCAAAGGGTTAAAGAGAGAGTAAGTAAAGACTGGGTATAGAGGGAGGACTGAGGAAAGGATAAAAAGAAGAACGGTCATCAAGGCAACAGATGATATCGATTGACATTATATTTAAATTTTTGAAGATTATAGTTATCAAGGAAGCAAGTAAGAGGAAGGGAGTTCCTCTCTTGGGAATTCCGAGAGAAGAAGCTTTTGGACTAGAAGAGGCGGTTACATTTAAGTGTTTCGACAGGAAAAGGGTGATGTCGAGATGCCAACCTAGTAGCACGCTTAAATTCATGCAGTCGGAGCACCAGTGACAGTAGCACGTCAGAGCAGATGCCATGAAAATATTTACAGAAAAGACAGTGGGAAGCCACATTACGTCGGTGAGAAAGTGACTGTGAGTCAGGACCGATTTAAAAACCAGAAAGCTACAGTTGAAACTTTAAAGACGCAATGAGGAAGGAGAGTTTGGAAAATTTGATACTCAAAGGGCATGCTGATGGAAAGAGGGACAGAGGGTAACAATGAGTAACCTAGCTAACAAGCTTGTACGAATGGATGACAGAAGAGAGAAATGTGGAGAGCCATTATAAGTGAAAGGACATGGAAAATAGATGATAATAGTTATCAAAGTATTTTTGTACAAAACAGAAACGAAAAGAGATCCTTTTATATCAAGTTAAAGCATCATTATTCAGTTATCAAAACTTACGCCAACGGCTGCTGTCAAAGTTCTTCCTCTTATAGAGTTATTAAATTTCATTAATAAAGTCACGGTTTAATGAATGACAAGGATGCCATTAAATCCTATTAAAAACACAACGTTTCATTGCCAGTAATGATCCTGTCAAACATATCTGCATTATTCAAAAGATCAGATGAAAATTGGAACCAACATTGTTACTGTTCATCTGTCAAGATTCGTGGCACCATCTTTGAGGAACTTTTTATCGTTCCCAAATTCTCTGTTAGAAAATGTACATTTTACCTATTCATATTCAGTTATTATGTTCCTCAGTTCTTCCTTTCTTGTTATAGTAGAAGTCTTACTTGTCCAAATGATCCAAAGAGCGAAGCTGTCTAGAGTTCCAACTACTGTAGGACCATCAATGGCGGTAAGATCGCAGAGGGAGGATCACACTGAACGCGACCAAATCCCAACAGCGCAATAGCCAAGTGTCTACATGACCTCAACGGCCAAACCGACGGAAGAAGGGCTGGTATAACCGAGGCGTACCTTAACAGACCAGGCATTCGACAGCCCAATGCAACTAGTCTTCCCAGAACTCACCTATTTCAATACACTTTGAGCGACGAAGAAGACACTGCTGGCCAATTTTGTCGCGCAGAGTTGTCACCAAAATCAAATTCACGCGAATGGTTTCGTCAAACCTGCTTTGATTCCCAGCCATCTCCGCTACCGCCACCAGGGGAGAGAAAGGGGGATACGGAGAAAGAATGACGATCCCGATGTTCGGATGGGAGCGAGTGCCGACAACAAACATTTTATTAATCTTAAATAAAACTTTATGTTTATTTGCTGCGCCAGTCTTGTTTTCCGCCAACATTGTAACATGAACATGGAAAACTTCGTCTACTGCTCGGCTACAAAATAACTATTTTTTCCTACGTCTCTAGAAAGTAAGTAGGAAAAAATCGAGACAGAATCGGGATACAAATGTATATGTGTGTGTGTGTGTGTGTGTGTGTGTGTGTGTGTGTGTGTGTGTGTGTGTGTGTGTGTGTGTGTGTGTGTGTGTGTGTGTATTTGCGCTCACTAATAAAGATGTATTGCTGGAAATAGATAGCCTCTGTGAAAATGAAATAACGCGATACATAAAGTGCATGTGTGAGATCGTATTCTCTTTGGAAATATATTTGTTGGATATATATCTACCTGAACTCGTTTTTTTTTTCTTTTCTTTTTTTCTCTATTTCCTATTTTCTGTTCATCTATCGAAATAGACTACCAAAAATGGATTCTACTTTACTTTTTGTTGGCCAAATAAATGACTTCTTGTATGATTCAGCCAACAGATTCGTTAGTATTTTTATGTATAAAAGCATTTATTAGAGGGCCATTTGAAAAAATAAGCGCAGATCAACACGGCCACCTACCCGTTAGTATCATGATATGGAACTAAGCCAAAGACTATGACTGGAAATTGATTTCTATTACCATATATCGAATTATTCCCTAAGTGATGATAAGTCATAGAAATCTATATTATTGATAAATAAACGATTCTAAACTCAGACCGTATCGATAAACATATGTAGGTTTTTTTTTTATGTTATTAACGTTTTAGGATAAAAACAATCGACTTCGTTATGATGAACATTTTGCCTTAATTCAATATTTGATGTTTGTTCAAAATTAAAGGTAATTAAAGTAATATTCTGTTTTTTCCCGCAATAAGTAAGTTTAAAAAATAAAAGCCTAATTCATTTCAAATACAAATGGCTACGTTGGCACTCGAGAGGTGATAAAAAATTGGGTTCAAATTAAAGCAGATTCAGATAGATTTCATTAGATTTTAACTCAAAACCGTTGAAAACCAAAGAATAACAGATGATCCACGGAAGATTTCTTCAAGATCTTCTAGGAAATTAATGCGTCAGATTAGACAAAATTCAATGGTTTCTCGTCAAGAGTTGAAAGTTGATTTGCTTTTATCAGGAATCTGTGTCACTAAACGGACAATAAGCAATGAAATTCATAAGAACAATCTAAAGTCCCGCTCCGCTCGGAAAATGCCTCTGCTATTGGAAAGACACAGAGATGCAAGGTTGAAATTTGTTCGTGAATATAAGGATAAGGAAAAATCGTATTTCGAAAGAATATTAAGGACAAATGAATCCAAATTTAGTTGTTTGGACGTAATTCTAGAAATCATGTATGAAGGAAAGATGACGATGCCTTCAAACAAAAGAACAGAAATTCCAACAAGATAATGATCCTAAGCACACTGCAAAATCTATGAATCTATGTCGGCGACTTCCGCTTTGGCGGATATCGCCCAGTTTTGAAAAAATAAGGATCGTTTCTCGGCCTTTGGCTGAGATTCGATCACGGCCACGACTAGTTATGACTGGCTTCGGCCCGGACTAGCTAAGACAAGCCATGACCAGCGTTGACTAGCTTGAACATGCTAAGACCAGTTTTGGACCTTTTGGCCCTTTGAGTGGAAACACTCGGGCCTCCCACGTTAAACCGACCTTGTGTCACATCCTGACCCTGTGGGAGTCGGGTAAATACCTGAAAATTGCTGAAAATAATGTAAATATCCTGGAACTGCCAAGTGAGTCCCTAGATTTAAAACCAATCGTAAATCTGTGGCGTTATTGGAAAATTCAAATCAAATCGAGAGCACCAACAAACATCCCGGATCTGAAGTCCATATGCAAAGAAGAATGGAACAAAATACCAACGAAAATTGCCAATCATTAATTGAGAACTACAAGATATTGGTTGCTATAGAAGTGAATAATGGCTATTCTACAAAGTATCAAATGAAGATTATGTATTCTTTTTTGTATTGTACATTTTCACCCATTAAAATGGCTGAATGGGATTTATTTCTATTAAATTAAAGTTTTCTTTTTCTATTTTATATACATATTTAGTTATCTGTGTACAATTAATTATATAAAAAGTATGGAAATATAATAAATTAAAAATTGTATGTGTACGAATATTCGTTTTCCCCCAGTATATATATATATGTGTCTGTGTGTGTGAGAGAGAGAGAGAAAGAAAGAAAGAGAGAGAGAATGTAATGAATTTTCCGCGGTTAAGACGACATCTATTTTTAAAAGAATAAGCGTGTGTTTTTTTTTGTTTTTGTTTTTGATAAAAATGAAAGTGCTTCTCAGCAGGTTATTCAAATCTGCTTTCTCCTTATATACAGGAAACCGCCATATTTCTTTATAGTTTTATTTGAAATCTTGGCTAAATATACGTCCTTACGGCAGATATTAATATGTTTGCCCACATATATATGGTAAGTCCATCAAAAGAACAGATCAGGTACCAATCAAAATTGAAAGGAAGTAAACGGACAAGGGCTGCGATTGCATCTTTGCTATTTTTTTGTAATTAAGATTATGTTCTTGGCAATGAATCGATTTTTTCCAACAAGGTTAGAATTAAATTGGACAATGAAAGCGTCGTATCCGACGTTTGTTCCTGGGGGTGTCATTGAAGAATTCGGACTTTTGAAATCATCAGACCCCCGCCTCACTCAGGAAATCAAACCAGATTCCGGTCATATTTTCGTTGAAACGACGAATTTCAATTCTGACTTGTAGCATTTTGTCTAAGCTTATATAATTTTGATTAAATAACCATGAAAAGCCGAAAAAGGAGAGAGATTAAGGTAAAGAGAGGGGTAGATGAAAACAGACAGATAGATAGATAGATAGATAGATAGATAGATAGATAGAATTTAATACAACAAAAAACATTTTTTTCATTCCGACCCAAATACGCCCAACTTACAAACAGGCATGAACGCCTTTAGTACTAAAATCGCACTCTTTTGTTCTTTTATTTTTGGAGACGCTGATATTAACGATTTGATATTAAAATACACATATAATAACACATATTTCTTTGATGCTGATCTGAACAAGTCTATCTAATGAAGTTGAAACGCATTGTTAATAAAAGAGCTCTCCACTTCGTCTGATTTATCAATAATAGATAGATCTGAATAAACTGGTATATTTACATAAAAAAGATAAAGACAGATGTTTAGATATAGCTAAAAAATATCATATAATATTTTTCACAGTTAGTATTGGGTGTAAAACTCAGCATTTGGTGTAAAATGATAGATTTACTCTCTCTCTCTCTCTCTCTCTCTCTCTATATATATATATATATATATATATATATATATATATCGTGCTGAAAGAAACAATGCTATAATTCTTCTTAATATACATGTATGTGGATGGGTGCTTGTGTGCTCCTGTCACTAGGGTAGATTCCGGTTTCTTCTAAAATCTTTTTCATTCCCTTTCACTCCCAGTAGCCACTGGTGTCTTAATGGCATTATCGACTTGCTTGGAGTTGATTAGATAGATAGATAGATAGATAGATAGATAGATAGATAGATAGATAGATATTGTACAAAAGAACCCCAAAATAAGTCTCTCCATAAGGCACAGGAGTAGAAGTTCTAACCAAATGAATCTGTTTTATCGTAAGTGTTTTATCTTTGAATGCATGGAGACTAACGCTGTCGTGCGGTTCAGGTGAGTAAGGTTGCCATTTTTTCAGAAGAAATAAAAAAAGGAAAAGACGTAAAGAAAAATCCTGATTGTGAATCAAAGCAAGCGGCGATGTTTTCGTCTTGACTGAATAGATTCCTTTGCCAATATCATTGGCATATTTACTTGTGAGTCTTGCATTTTGAAGTTTGTTATTCATCCCAAGTATTTCTTCGAAGAAGCAGACATTTCACAGCTGTCTATCGATTGACGAGACGAGCTCAAAATACATTTTGTCGAAAAAAGAAATTCACAACAGCCTGACCTCATATATATGAATGTAAACAGGTATGTATATAAATGAGTCACATATATAAATATGTACACATATTCATATACAGAATGCACTTTATATATATATATATATATATATATATATATATATATATATATTAGCTGTTTTATTTTATTTATTTTTTTCATAGAAGATTATTAATTTAATTTTCTTGTTCTGGTCGACTGGATTTGTGTATTTCTTTATAATGTTTCTAAGGGAAACTTCATCTTACTTAAAGTTAACGTGTATTTGATTTTTATACCAAATATTAATTTTATTTTGTTCATCTGTATCTTTAGTATTGTAACTACTTTAGAAAGAAATAATCTAATTTGTTAATCTATGAGGTAGTTTGAAAAACCGTTATTAACTATAGCCTATTTCACTTTCTTGAGTTCTTTAAATAACCGACGAGAGGATAAAATGACGTTGTCTATCTTAAGAAAAATTTTTATAACACCTGTTTTATAGGCATTATAAAAAAAAAGAAAAACTGAATAAAAAGTTTAATCGCAGTCAGTCATCTTCAATGAAACTTGTATAAAAATGCCCATATGCACTATATATATATATATATATATATATATATGTGGGGGGGGAGCATGTTTGGGCGTGTGCAGGCGTGTTGTTCTCTGTGTGCGTGTGTGTTTATGTGTGTAAAAACAATATATATATATATATATATATATATATATATATATATATATATATATATATATCAAGAACAATTTATGAAAGCTATGTCAAAGTGAGAAAAAGTGTTCGTGTAATGCGTTTTGTCCTTTAACACTTCAGCGTAATAAACTAATGTTTACGTTGATGAGACTACACATGACTAAATTTAAATTAAACTTTCTTTTTGAAATATATGTTTTTTTGGTATAAGGTCAAGCCGATTTCATTTAGCTTCTTTTTTGTTTATTTTCCGCTCACATTTTGTTATTGAATATCCCACATTGTTTTAACAGAGCTGACAAGAAATGTGATATGTTATAAAACCTGGGAAGCAAACTTACTATGAATTCAAATATGCTAACCAGTTGTTGAATCAAAAGAAACGAACTGATTTTCAAGTGTAAACATAAGAACAAATTTAAATTTCCTTAAAACCGTTAGCTTTTGGGTGATGCACACTTGAAATATTGAATCGTTTATATGGGTGGTAGCATCTATAAATGTACATGTATTCATATATATATATATATATATATATATATATATATATTCATGAATTATTCATACAAAATACAAATACAAAGGTTAATGATTTAATTGGCGAGAAATCCATCATCGCGAACAATTCAAATAATATACAAAAAACCCGAACCTGTTTATGCATGAAAAGATCCTTGTTTTATAAATTTCAGTTGCATAAGTTCTTATTATTTTTACAACCTTTCGTCTGTCCCTACAGACATCATCAGGTATGGAATAGATTTTGTCCTTGTTTTTATTCTCAGTAATAAAAGGACAACGAAAATAGATATATTGTAATCCGAAAAATGCTATGAGAAATGTGTTATTGTTTTGGAGCGTGCAGTCGCAACGCTGAGTTTGAATTTAAATTTTAAAGTTGTGCGTTCTTGTACAAATATAGTGATAAGAGAATTCTTTTTTACTGGTAAATTTTCTGTCAAAGTGGCATGAACTATATTGTTCAATAATGACAGTAATGTCGCACTTATTATCCAAAAGTTGCACTTGGATCAGTTATTTTAATTTCAATAAAGGTGCAATTAATTTACAAATTCATGAATTATTCATACAAAAACAAATACAAAAGGTTATATATATATATATATATATATATATATATATATATATATATATATATATATATATGTGTGTGTGTGTGTGTGTGTGTGTGTGTCTGTGTGTGTCTGTGTGTGTTGGTGGGTGGGGGGTGTTTATATTGCGTATCATGGTTTTTTGTGTTTCTTTCTATATAGTTAGATCTATGATTGTCTTGCTGATGTATACAACATCTATAATTCTAAATTAACATCTTTAGTATTACAATCCATACATCATATTACTTAGATTTTTTTTTTATTTTTTATTTTTTTTTTTTTTAAATATTTATCTCAAGATCTATTTCATGGAACACTTATTATAGGATGTTGAGTTTCTGTTCTTATCCCCCAAATTAATATGTATGTCATTAGCATATCCCACCTGATCCTTAATACATTGGTCTCGGAACGAAAAGTAGGGCCATTGTCTTGTACTGGTAGATTCATTTGGCATGTGCTATGAAATGCTCAAATGATCAGTGCCCATCTCATCATATCTGTGTTTGTATCTGCGCAGGACATAGTCTAGAAAAAGATTAAAACGACTGGGTCACTCATTTCCTGCTTGTCGTATTCCTGATGAGGTTTGATATGTTTCCGAATTTGGGTCGTCATCAGACAGGTGAGATTAATACAGTTCCCCTATCACATCGATGCATTCAGTGGAAAGGCTTTTTTTCTAATGGAAAAGCGGAAAGAAAGACAGATCGGTCCAAACATAAACTAATATATGGAATAGTGACACTGTTAAAGAATGCATTGTAAGTTCTAGATTCGTTCTAGTAAATCTCAATCTAACTCAGCCTGTTATTACCTATCTCTTTATTTCAGTCTATCTATCTATCTATCTATCTATCTATCTATCTATCTATCTATATATCTATATATATATATATATATATATATATACTGCGTGCCAAATTATTATCGAAATAACTTTTTTTCTAATATTTCACAAACCGTCCAATCAATTCACACAAAATTTTCACACAATGTTGGCAATACTGACCTACGCAATCACTGAATTTTTCGTACTGATCTGCGCAATGTAAACAAACTGGCGCCATATTTGTTATCAGCTCGGTGATTTGAGAGTGCCAAATTATTAGAAAGGTTTAGTAAAATTCCCAGAATTGAGCAAACAAAACGTTTATTAATGGTGCACGTGAATGTTTATGATCAAAAGAACCTAATAAATAAGATGATAATCAAACAAATAATAACAGATACAAACAAAGGCACAGTTATAAACAAATTAATAGGGAATGTGCTTTCCCAGTTCTATGTGTGTGTGTGTGTGTGTGTGTGTGTGTGTAGCTGTTAGCTGTCTGTTTCATCTCATACGTTCAATCAAAATAAATGAGCAACGAGTGCGCATTAACCGAAACATTATGAGAAAAGCATAAGTCGTCTAAACAGTTCCTGAAAAAAATTTTCATCTTTGATCTTCAGAAATCTTCATAAGCAGACTACAAAAGTTGTGCTTTCAAAAGACAGATTGTCATGAAGAGACAGAAGAAATATCTATCAATCTGTAAGTTTATCTGTCTAGCTAGCTCTCTCTCGATTTTGATATGACACTGTGATACATAGATAGATAGATAGATAGATAGATCTGAAGGGACTGATATATATATATATATATATATATATATATATATATATATATATATATATATATATCCAACCTGTCCTAATAGTTAATAGTCGAGTTCAGATTAATGCTATAAATTTAAATGCGCATTTTTAGAACCAGCGGGTAGCTGCTACTTGATCCTAAAGCAAAACACAATCTTCCTTTCCATCATGAACCTTATTAAATATCTATATCTGATATATATGTCTATGTTGTTATGAGGATAGGTCACGTTTGTGTACCTTTCTTTATTTTTTATTGTCCGTTAAATCGGAAAAGACCCAAGAAAAAAATCATATTACAACCTAATGTCACACATGGAATAGCTACAATAACTGTATTTTTTTAAAAATCGCTAATTACTAAGTTTTCGTGTGGGCTTTGAATAAAATCCGTGACCACTTGGGAATGACAGTTAATTTAAGCTTGGTGGTGCGGGTGGTGTAATGGATAATGGCGAAGAATTGTTAATCAGAAAACAGAGTTCTAATACCTGATATGTTCGTTATATTTACTTACGCGTAAATACTCTTGGGAATGGTATGAATCCACTTCTTAACCTCCTGCTATGGGTTAATTAGTAAGATTTGTATAAATAAAATCTCAAAAATAGATTCTTACAATCTGAAAAATATTTTCTGCCTTTAAATAACCTGCAAATGGTTGATAAGCCGTAAAAAATGAATAATTCAATCCATTGAACAAAATACACACGAGGTTTTACAATATTCAAAAACCGTAGAAGGATCCGACCGATGTTATCCAGTTTGTGATCAATGTGTAGTAGTAGTCGACACATAATGAGAAAAGATGGATCGGAAAGTTTAACATTCACAGGACATAGTGAATACAGAATGGAAACAGCAATTAAACTACCAAATAGCAAAGTGATTATTAAGAAGGATAAAAAAGAGTTAAACGAACTACAAAAGATGGGAGGGTGTGGAGAGCTATAATCGCCTACATACTAAAGGAACACACGGCACATGAAACCGGAATGAGGGCTATTTGCTCCCTGGAATTCCAAGCTAGCAACAAAACCGCCTTCACTGAACTAAATAGGGAGAGTTGTTGAATGACCAACGTCAGTATGTCAGTGTCCACGGGAACAGGGTGATCTTTGTTCTTTGTCTTTGAACCATATGTGTTGATGTTTACCTTGTGCCCGCGTAGGCAGGTGAGTAAATACTAGCTGCTGTTACTCAACCTTCGGGCTGGAATCAAAATGTAGTATCTGTTCTCTCTTCCTTTTAAAATGAGAGATATCTCGTCCAGAAGACTCCAAACCTGCAACAGGACCTCTTTACATACTGTTTTACATTACACCGAGGAAGGAGGGTTTGGTAGATACAGAGGTTGCGGGGAATGGGCAATTTTTTGCGCAAGGCATGTATCTATGAGTATAGACACTCTTTGTTAAACCGACTTTATGCTACATCCTGTCACTGTCGGTGAGATGAGTAAATACCAAATTAAACGAAGTTCTCAAAAGATTTATCAACGCCGGATGCAACAAAAAGACATTATTTTCTCCAACAACACGCACTACATTAATTTCTATTACTCCCGCTTTAAAGAAGGTTAACAAAGTACATTCAGTAATACCTTTTAACCCCATCTCACGCAGATTCAGGCATTTCTGCACAAATCCCGCATTTGCTCTCTTGTTTCATTTCTACTGAGAGTTTGCTCTAAGCTTGTGCATTAAACCTAAACAAATTTCAGGGAAAAATATTTCTTTGTAGAAATGTATATTTTTCGTTCATTTTATTTCGATTTTATTCAGTTTTTCTTTCATTCATTCAACTAATCAGTATGTGTTCCCTACATTTTTATTTGACTTCAATTCTGAAAGAACATATTTCTATCCATTAATTTCGATCTGAAAGCTTCATATTATTCGTTGATATTTTTTTCGGGAGTCGGGTAGGACAAGCTGTGTTTGTACAATTTCAGATGAATCCTTTACTGTATTTTCAACTTCCAGGGTTTTTTTCGAAAATTTTATGTGTTTCTCTATCAGATTTCAAATAATGAAATCTGGCACCGTTGGGAAAATCTGAACACACGGGGAATCTCTTTTACAAAAGGTATGTGGAAATGTTCTCAACCCGACCAATTTGACAAAATCATTGCTTCGAAATTATGATTTTTTTTCTAAGACAAAAACTTGTTGTATTCATCTGAATTTTTTTTTTTTACTTTGGAATGAAAAAACGTTAAGTGGAAAAACAACATCCTGATGATAATATTGTGCTAATGTCGAAAGTACTCGGAATAAAATGAATATGCATCAACATGATAATTTTCTTTCATCTTTATTAAGAATACTAAGAAACTTTCCTGCAATTATTTTTGCAGTTTTGTAGGCGTTTTCCTTATTAAAATTTTTCCAGAATTATTACAGAGTTGGAACTGTCGCACCAATATTTGAAAAAAAAACATAAACACCTGTTCTACTGTAACAAATCTGTCTGTTACCAAATCTATACCTTGTCAATGAAGTATCTCCAACAGATTGATGCTATTTCCACTAATGGTGTATTACCTACTACAGGGTTAGTGAGAAATCTGCGATAAATCGGTGAACGGGCCATAAATTATCAGTATTTCAATAATAAGTCAATCAGCACAAGCGAATGCTTGAAAATATTTGTGTTTACTAGAGACATATGCTAGTCAGCGTTTTTTTTCTTCTTTCCAGTAAAACAATGTAAGGATAAATTGAATCGCCCCCAAAATGTCTGGGCAGTGCAAACTAACTATTGAATATACAGGGTGCGATAGAAATACGTTCCACAATTTAAACTGTTATCTATTTGGTGCTAGCAAACTTAGGCAAGTTATAATGTGTCTTCATCTTGCTAATGTATTACCATTTCTTTTAAGATACAATTAGTTAGTTATTATGGCTTGGATGGATACACGCCGAGCGTTTGCTGTTGAAATGATTTTAAGATTGGTGAATCTGTAATTGCAACATTACTTTTCTTGTTCACTTCATGTTACGACGAATGATATTCTTTCGTATAGAAAATCGATGCTGCCATGGGATAAAACTTTCTGGGTCACAGGTTCAGCGCTTAAAAGAAAGCCATCTGGAAGACCTTGAAGCACTCGAATTCCAGAAAATATCCAGGTTTTAGAAATCGTTCACTAAAGTGTATGGAGAATAGAAGCCACCATTTGGAGGATGTTGTTTTTAAAACCAAATAAATAAAAAAAAATCCATTTGTTTAAACAACAATGACATAGAAAAAAATTAAAAGCAGTTACCCCTTTAAAATATCCTTTATATCATTCTCTCACCTTCTGTTATTATTACCTCGACTAACAAGCAAGTCCTCGCATTTACACCACTGAGGTTATTCGTATTTTTTATTTGTTTTTTATTTGGCGCTTCTGGCTGACTGATTTTGTTCCCTATACAGACTTACAGATAATGCTTAAATTTGATACAACACGAAACCAATCAGAAATGGATAAGAAGGCAGATGTTATTACTTTAATTATCATTAAAAATATTTTCTTTACCCTGGTTTGTACACTGACCTATATCACCGTAACACTCTTGCCCAAAGGCAAATATCTTGCATACTTCACATTTATCACCAACCAAAATAATCCCGTTACAATTTTAATAAATCAGTCAGACTACTATTAACAAACTTATTTATGTATAACACGCACGTTTAACTTTAGGCTAAGAGTATTTGAACATTTTTGTGCATATTACGCATTGACTTATAAAAAAACTGTAGCAACGAAATTAAACCTAAATTAACATTTGTTCAACTTTTATACGAGTCCTTCTATATGACAGTCAGGACTGAACTATCTCCTAACAGATGAAGAGGATACTTGAAGCAACAGAAATTTTGTACTACAGGAGGATTCTGAGAATATCATATCCCAAACAGTTGAGCAAACAAAAAGATCGTTCAGGAAAATAGGTTTTTCAAGTGCAGTGGCTGTTATCGTTTTTCCCAGTTACTGCTAAACTTTTGTTTAAAGTAGTGTAAAGAAAATGGAAGAAAACAGAAACTCTTATGCTTAACATCAGAAAGAGACAGCTGAAATTTCTAGGGAATAAAATGACGAGAGAGGGTTTAGAATATTTGACCCTCACGGGACACAGTGAACGCAAGAGGAACAGAGGAAAACAAAGCGTAACCTATCTGACGTATTTGAGTAAATGCATTGCAGAACAGGGTTTAGGAACGTAACAAAAAGGTAAATTTATTAAGAAGTACAAAAGAAAAGGAATTTGTGGAAAGCCATGATTGTCAACGTCCTGAATGGACACGGATCATAGAAGAGGAGAACGAAGAATTGTCTTTAAATTAAACAGTTTACATTAAATCAGTCAGACAACTAATTATTCATGTATAACACGCATGTTTAACTTTAGACTAAGTTTTTTTAAAAACATCTATTGTGTACAATATGCATTGACTTTTAAAGAACTGTAACATCTAAAGTTTGACTACAGTTTAAATATTTAAATATATATATATATATGTGTGTGTGTGTGTGTGTGTGTGTGCGTTATATGGTAATGGTAATATTAGCCATTTCTCTACAAGGAAACATTTGGCATTCATTATTTGTTGTGGTGTCTTCCCTCTAGGAGTCTATATTAGACTCTTCCGCGTACTATAAGTTAAGATGCTGTGACCAACTAAATGGTTAAGTAATAACAAAAACCAGGTTTCAGATATATCGTATATTAAACAGGAAGTACACCAGAAGAGTATTACACGACTAGTGAGATTGTATCGAATGAATTGACGAGGCTATTTAAGAACATAACTCGAGTTTTCAGGTTTCAGTTTGCTGTATTGGGCGAAAATAACTCTAGCACAGCCTATTCTATGTTCAATTTCTTTTTCTCCTATACTTAATTTGATATAGCTGATCCATGCACCAATATATTTAGTACTTACTAATTCCACATCAACATCGTGTATTTTTATGATGAATTCAGAGTATGATTATAACATTTGTACAGCCTTTAGGGCAATCGCAGACATATTCAAAAAACGCAAGCGTGTGGAAAAAATAACGATGTAAAACTTCTTCCTTTTTGAGGGATAAAAGGACACGGTAAGTTTGAACACCATTAAACATGAAGAAATCATCAATTACACTAACAGCAACACAAAACTGTGACCATCTATGGAATTAACACATTAATTCCATTTATATTTTACGCGCGCGCGAGTTTCCTCCCTTCCTTTCACACTCGTGCGTGTGTGCGCGCGTGTTTTCACCCCTACCTTTCACTCACAGCTAAAACATAGCAGTAACCTAATTTGAGCTCCTACTGATTTGGACTCATAACAGATTTTGAATTTTCCCGCGCGTTTCGCGGCGTTTCAAACGGCCAGCGTTTGCAAGCCAGTTGTCTCTTAGCTTTCGACCGGACTGGATGGGCAACTCATTTATTCCGTGCACTTAACCCATACGCGGGCCGGAATATCTTATTTTTCAACAATGTCGACTGCACCCTCTACCAAGACTTTTTCCTTTTGAAGCTGCCAACAGGTCGGACCTTTTCTCCGTTTTCTACCAGAAGATGTTTTAGAGATACGCGACACTGTCGCGAGCAAAAGTTCGTATTCAACTAATGGCGTATTTTTATCCCTCGTCAGGGGCCTAATAAGTATAGGCAGGGATGTCCTACTGAACGAACAAATTGCTAATCACAGGTCAGGACCTTTTTTCTCCGTTTTCTACCAGAAGACGTTTTTAGAGACACACGACACTGTCGTCGGCAGAAACTTCGTGTTCAACAGGTGACTTAAACTTACCCCTGGCTTCGAACCAAATAATACAGGCAGGGATAGTATTACCTTTGAACAAAAACATTTTTCGTCTTTCTCTTTGGGCTCGCCGTAAACCATTCTACAAGACCATGCTTCGTTTCTCCCGGCTAGATGCCCACAGCAGTCCAGAACATTTACCAGCGGCCAATTCAATGTTACCTTTGAACAAAAACATTTTTCGTCTTTCTCTTTGGGCTCGCCGTAAACCATTCTACAAGACCATGCTTCGTTTCTCCCGGCTAGATGCCCACAGCAGTCCAGAACATTTACCAGCGGCCAATTCAATGTTACCTTTGAACAAAAACATTTTTTCGTCTTTCTCTTTGGGCTCGCCGTAAACCATTCTACAAGACCATGCTTCGTTTCTCCCGGCTAGATGCCCACAGCAGTCCAGAACATTTACCAGCGGCCAATTCAATGTTTCACCAAAAAAAAAAACAAACTCTGAGACGACCGGACATTCTTTATAACTTTGAACCTGTACATTAAAAATATGCATAATCACTTACAACTTAAAATATCCACAGTGAGTACTCCTTTCTATCTGTGCGCACATTCTTTTTCGGAACTGTATAAAACTTTCTTTTTCCCGCCTTTGGCCATCTTGTATTTCTATTTTGGCGCGGAACATATTCATTGATCCCGACCTTGGGATGAGTTTCTTGTTACTGTTTGATTAAAGTTTACTCATGTTTTATAAACAGATGTCTTTGTCATTTTTATTCCGGCTATCTTAATATATTTTATTTTATGCACTTGTTGATTTGACCCCTTTCCTCTCACTGTTCATTACACATATTTATTTTTTTTTTTACTTTGCTTGTAGACTCGGTAGTTTAGTGTGGTGTCTGGCACAAGGCCACTTAGTAATAAACCAGCACTGCACTCTGCCGGGTCTGCAACACATCTACTCTCTGAAGTGAGTGTGTATATATCTGCCTGGCGTAGGGTTCTTTCTCATGCTTCTCAGCTCAGCCAACCAAACCTGTCGCTGTTTCCACTGCTCTCGGGTGAATCACGTTTCACCGTCGCTGGTAAGGAGGTCATCCTTCATGTTAACCCTGCATCAACATTCAAGAAAAGCGAGTGCAAAGTCTATTTAGCTTAGGTGCATCCAGAATCGCCGAAACAAACAAAATGTGTTTTCTCATCTAAATCTGAATTCTTATAATAATTATAATTTTTCAACTAAAAACTGTCTGTGTGTTGTTTGACTCTGTGTTTCACTTCATTCGAAGAGTAAAAAAATCTATTTTACTCAGATCTATATAAAACATGCTGAATTCAGTGCGAAGACTTTTGTTCAAAACAACGCCCTTAGCCCAGAGGAACGTATTTGTCCTTCAGAGAAGAAAGTCCAATTAATTCTTACGCTATGTCACGACGTAGACACTTGGAAAGAAAAAACGTGAGACCGAAATATCTATCTTATTTATTTACATTTTTTTTTTTTTTTTTTTTGTCGAGCCGGTGTTGGCATTTCAATACATAGGAATTGTACTCACACCTCTTTGTTATCTACTCTTTGTGTGAAAGGTTCGAGATAAAGTTTTATTCCTTGAAGAAGCATCTCCTGAACTCAGAATTCTTTTTCCCACCGGTCACTTGCCAAGAATTTCGGCTGTATTCATGCATTGATTGTAATAATGATTGAAGTAAACGTTTTATACAGTTAATGAACCTTTTGTGGGTTAGTTAAAGCCAGAAAAGTTTTCAAGATTGCATGATTTTTCTTTGAAATAATAAAAATTTAGTGATAGACGTCTTACTAATTAACCCATAGCTTCCCAGGTATGGGATTATTAGAAAGACTAACAGGTGTATTCATATCTTTCCAATTGCATATAACGAATCCATTTGAAAATGAAACTTAACTCTCTTATTAACAATTCCTAGTCGTTAACAGTTACATCAGACGCACATCCATGCTTACAGCACCTGGTATTCTCAAACAGTCACCCATCTAGGTATATAAAGTTGTTTAATTTTAGTAATCGTATAAGAACTGATGTTTCAACATGATATAGCCGTAATTCTCTACAACATCTGACAGTCAAGCGTCTCTCACAACTGTAAGTACGCATACATATACATGCAGACACGTAAAAATACACATATATATTATCTGCGTACACATAAATACGCGCGTATAAAAACATACGCATATATACACAGATATACGAACAAATGCAAACTCAAAGACCTACATAGACATAAACAACAGCACGCACAGGCAAAATCACACACATCCATATACAGAGACATACGCATATGTTCAAACTCGCATTAGTCTGTCAGTTAAGTGCCATACACGAGACACACTTAGCCGATCATGTATTGAAAGATACATAACGGAGGTGATTTTTCCCGCAGTAGGTTGTCATTTCTTTCTGCGGTAGACATTTAAGGCTATAGAACCCGGCCTTCTCTACTATTCTACTATTCCCGGCCTTCAGAGCTGGGGGAGGGGAGAAGAAGAGTCATAATTTTCCCAAGGTTATTACCACGTAAGTGAATGTAATGGATTCGACTGAAATTCGAACTCGGCTCTCCGATTCCACAATCCGCATACAAACGTTAATTTAAGTTTAGCTGATTTTGAGACATGTCAGTAGCTTTTGGCTTGTTTAATGGCTTGTTGTATATGAGTCGGTCAGTAAGTTTCGAAGAAGCTACACTGTAATAATAGTCTGCTAGACGGGCTTCATTAACCTGTTGTAGAGCCGAAAAGCACATCTGAGACGTTGTGGATGATAATTATTTTCTACTCTAAAATCCCTTTCCCAAAGACGAAATGTCGCAATCCTGTATCTTCTCTATTTCTATGGTAACTCTTCAGGCGAACTTAGTTCCACCATTTCTAACATTCACCACTTAGAATCGCCATGCCACGTACATTTTATCAAACCATTCTCATTCCTTCCGTAATCCATCGGTGAGATGTTAAGCCCCACTCGAGCGGTTCCTTCCTCCGAAACGTGATTTTGTAGAACTGACTCCCAAGTGGAGTCTTTCCTGATTACTACAATCTTAAACTTTTCAATTCTACGGTTCATTGTTATATATCCATAAAATCTACATCTCGTTTTGTAACCGTAGACAGCGAGTGGATGTTGGGGCTTTTACAGGGTGAATATTATTGTAAAAAAAAAAAATAAACAAACACACAACCGAGGTGAAATCAACACTCAGATGGGACAGTCAGTTTCATGGTAAACGAAATTGTTAGGCCTGACAATTTCGTTTAGCATGAAACAGTCTGTCCATTATATATATATATATATATATATATATATATATATATATATAAGCAAATATATGGATATAAATCCGACAGTATGAAAAAATATACGGAAAAAACAACAAAAATCCTTATATACAATTTATACTGTTTTAATGTTAATATGTCCGTGTCGGACGTTTCGGTCTAATAAACCATCTTCAGGACATATTCATAATTGATAATGTTATAATTTATGAATATGTCCTGAAGATGGTTTATTAGACCGAAACGTCCGACGTTGACATATATTAACATTAAAACAGTATAAATTGTATATAAGGATTTTTGTTTGTTTTTTCCGTATATATTTTTTCATATATATATATATATATATATATATATATGAAAGTGAACATTGAAGTCAACACTCAGACATGCTGTTTCATGTTAGACGCAATCGTCTAGAAGGCGGAGTGACGTATAGCATGAAACAGCCTGTCGCTTCTGAGTGTTGACTTCAATGTTCACTTTTATATTTGCATACGCTCTATCTCTGATATTGAGCACTTTATCTTATAAATATGGCACACCTTAAAATTATATTTCTTCATATAAATACGGTGGAGTAAAGGATAGCGTTTTGGAATGAGGAATCGGAAAGCCGAGTTCGAATTCCAGTCGAACCCATTACATTCACTTACAAGGGAAAGGTGCGAATCCTTTTCTTCTCCCTCCAGCTATGGGTAAATAGCAGGACAGACTGGGTTTTATAGCCTTGGATGGCAACTAGTCTAGGAGAACTCTGAATTCAAAACCTGTGGTGGGTCGTTTGGGGACCCTGTGACACGTAGTGCACCAGGTCCCTGTATTCGGCCCTTCAAAAAGTAAGGCTGGTCCTACACAAAACCTTCACCACTATAATCAAATCTCATGTGCTGTTGTCGGGCTGGGCTTCCTAGGAATTGATCTGCTTGACCCTCATACGTCGAATTGGACGGTAGAGTCGAGTATATATATATATATATATATATATATATATCAACATGCATGTACAAATCCTTATGTTATTAATATTACTGTTTACGTACTATTATAGTTTTATTTTTTCCTAAAACAAGTACATTTTTGCTATAGGTTTTTGAGTGAGCGCAAGGGAAATTTCTAGAGTTACCCTAAAATGACTGTCATCCATCCCAGTGTAAAAAATAGTTTTGTCCAATCGCTGTAATGGAATTGATTTTGCAATATGTCAACCCTTATTTATATTATTTACCTGCTGTATATTGGCCTTATCTTTATTGTTGTTATCACAATATTTTCAGTAGTTGTGACCTCCGACCTTCCTCGGGAGTATGTCAAGCCTGTTAACCTACAGGGAATATCGAACTGAACGTTTTATTTAATAAACAGGGTCTAGAATATTCCCATTCCAATCTCAAGCCATGGGCAGAGTAACGGGTAATGTCTATTCCTTTCCGGACATGTCACATTTTAGTATATATTTTTTCTTCGATACCTTGGCCCGTTGGTCCAGTGGTATGACGTTTTTGCTGTATCGTAATGACGCGGGTTCGATTCTCCTCAGTTTTGAGGAGTCTCAAATAGTACGAAACGACCGTCCAGTGCTTTCTGCATTCTGTTGAGGATTCTTCTCGACTCGATTAATTACTATGAAGGATTATTCAAATCCCTCAAAAAATGCTATCATATACAGACAAAGCTCTCGTGGACGGACTAATTGTGGGGACTGGTAGTCCTTTAAAGCCAATTGTCTGTAGATGGGAAGGAATTATTTTTGAGTTATAAAACCACTATAGTAACTGCCAGTAGTTATGATCAAAATGTAAATACTATAAACATGTATATATGGCATAAATAAATATATACTTAATATAGATCTATAAATCAAAATAAAAATAATAGATTTCTCAGAGCTACTTTCTCAGGCACGCGCTAATGTATCGTACTTTATATACTGTACACCCGTCTTTGTCTACAATTGAAAAGGATGCCACTACCGCCAAGCGGTCACTTTGAGAACTAATACGTTTCGTTCCGCTAAGCTCGCAAATTTTGAAATACATCGCTGACGATTTCGAAGTTTTTTTCATGCATATTTTTTTTCCATTTTCCATGCAGATTTTGTTCGTTGCATCCAAAGTCCGTTGATGGGGTTCCGTAAAAAATATAATATAAAATAAAATATAAGTGTAATGTATGCTATATTTATGGGTTAAAGTGCTCAATATCAGGAATAGAGCGTATGTAAATATAAAAGTGGACATTGAAATCAACAGTCAGAGTTCCGCTTCATGCTAAACAAAAATCGTCAGGCCATGTAGTTGTGTTTTTGCTCGACGTTTTCTGGATACAGATCAGTAATGCTTTGTGGGTAGTCTATTACATTGTGGGTAGTGTATTATTCTAACGGTTATTTTGGTGGGCGTTAACAGTTTGAATTATTCTAGGGGTTATTGAGTGGAAAAAATACTGGATTCAAATGAAGATATTTGCCTATTTATAATAGTCTGGTTAACTTTTTAATTATTATTTAATTGTTTATTATTACTGCGTTTTTTGCGTTTATCTATGCGTACGCGGTTTGTTTGTTTTTTTTTTTTTTTGTTTATTATTTACTTATTTATTATGTACCTATTTATTTGTTTGGCTTAATTTATTTTATGTTTATTTATTTTTGTTTATTCTTGTTCTTTTTCAGTTTTCCATTTTTAAGTAACGTAGTAAAAAATTATTTTCGTGTCTACATTTTGAGATGACTTCTGATCGTTTTTTAGTAGTTTGTTTTGGTGTGGGAAGGTAATTATACCGACTTTTTCCTCCAGGCTGAGTTCACAGCTTTTGGATTAATTGTTGTAGGCTGATGTTCTTTATTATCCACGATATTTTTGGTGGGAATTATATATATATTTTTTTAATTTATTATATCCCAGGTATATTTAGAAAGCATTGTGCTGCTCGCGTATTTCCTATTTGTAAAGGATGTTTTGTGTGAGTAATTTTTTTTTTTTTGTTTCCAGTGTCCTTCAGTTATTCCTATGTATATTTTTCATTGTTATCTACTGATTTTACAGTGCTTTGGTATATTACTTTGTTCTGAAAGCAATTGCCGTTTAAGGAACATTCGTTTTTTTTCTGAAGTTACACATGGGTTTAATTTGTTCAGGTCGTTTGATGTTTGTTTTCCTGTTGGGCTTTTTTATTTGTGTCACGTTCTCAGTGAAACTGTAGTTGATTTTTACTTTTTTGTTGAATATCTTTTGGAGAGTGCTTCATGTAAAGAAGTGTTTGTGAATTAGTTTAATGAATATTTTTCCTACGTTTTTTTACGTATTTGTTGTAGTTTGGGTTAAATGATAGGATATTTCCCTACCTGATGGCTTTTTAGTGATATGTGTTGTGTATGTGAGTGTTGCCGGGAATGCACAATCTTTTATAACTGTTTCATAGTCTTTCTTAGCTACGTCGAAGATGGTTTCACTGGAAAAAATGCTGATCGATTGTGGTATATGTTTGATTATTGATAACAGGTGATTGGAAGATGTGTGTATATACAGTGGTTTTCATTGGGTTTTCTGTATGGTTTATGTCATGCTTTCTTAGTTTGTAGACATCTACTTCGTTTAGGTTAGTTTTTATGTCTATGCCAAATCCTAAATTTTTAGAAAGTTTTTATAATTGTTTTCCTAGTTTTTTCTATGTTTACTTAGATTTTTTAAGATTATGAGGCCGTCGTCCCTGTAAAGTCCTGTATCATTTCTATCGGTTATTTTGCTTAGTTCGTATTTAGCAGATATATACCTATGAGTTTGCAGGTGAATACGCTGTCGAATACGCTGTCGCTTCTGGGTGCTGACTTCGTTGTACACTTATATATATATATATATATATATATATATATATATATATATATCGAAAGGATTTTTCTTATTTTATATATATTGCTCGGGTACGGAACTGAAGTTAGCAGATGAAGTCTCGACGAGAAAAATCTGTCTTTTTAACAGGTTATTCTAACTTTGTCATGTCATTCGGACCCCCGAAGAAGCACACTTCGGCTTAAGTAGTTTCCCCAAAGTAAAAGAAAAAGGATGCAGGTTCGATTTCTGTCGGAGACTGAATTTTTCTTTAGTAGGACTTTTCAATTTAGGCTGGTTGTTATTTCACTGTTTTATAAAATAAAAAAAATCTGCGTTTATAGTAATAATAATAATAATAATAATAATATATATATATATATATATATATATATATATATTAATTGATTTAAAAATTTTTTCGCTACACAGTTCTAACCATGTTTCAAAAATGGAAGCTAAAAGCCCCGAATTTAATTTTGTAATTAAATTAAAGACATTAGTTCCATTTCATCCTCAAGCGAATTTTGGAGTAACTTTTAAAATTACTAGGTTTTAAAAATTTTTGAAACATGGTTAGAACTGTGTAGCGAAAAAACCATATTTTAAATCAATTAATTTATAATATTAATGCTCTGTACATTTACATTGAGCACTATTTTGTAAAAATAAAAATATCTATAAGAACACCGGATTATATATCTTACTGTTCTTTCTTTTTATTTATATAAATATATGTATATATATATATATATATATATATATATATATATATATATATGTCATAAATTTCAGTCATGTAA
This sequence comes from Acanthosepion pharaonis, assembly GCA_903632075.3. Classification (NCBI taxonomy): domain Eukaryota; kingdom Metazoa; phylum Mollusca; class Cephalopoda; order Sepiida; family Sepiidae; genus Acanthosepion; species Acanthosepion pharaonis. The sequence continues at coordinate 1,006,357 of CAHIKZ030005641.1, forward strand.
GAAACGAAATCACCTGCTCAGTCGACATTTTTATAAAACGTTACAAATATTTGTTCTAAATCAATAATATTGAAAATACTTTATCTAAAAATCTTCAAATAACTTCCATCGAAATAGGAAAAAAATGTCTTCTTTCATATATTAAACGTGTTTTGGTGGGGCCCAAGGTGAAAGAGGTTAAGATTATAGTATTCTTATTAATAGAAGTAATAAGTCTGTCTTGCACCCGTCTCCCAAGTGTATACCAGTCTACTTTCCTAGAAGCCATTACTTGAAACAATGGCTGATACACGAGCCCAATAATCGATGATTAATAAATATGATTTTTACTTGATCTCTTATTAAGAAACCTAGGCTTTTAAGTCACTTTCACAACTGAAGTAGTTTTTATAATTCTTTCTACTCAATGATCTCATTTGAAAACGCATAGAAAAAGATTTGTAAGTCTGCTAATCAATTGATTTTCAATAAAAGATGTTATTTCTTCTCTTTCTGTAGGAAGGACCTTTTTATGAGGCGGCAAATCTGTTGTATTTGATAACTAAATTCACTTTTACATTGAGAACTATACGATTGCTGAACTTTCAAGTTAAGAACAATGTTGGAGCAGTTGAATCAAAATCAAAAAGTTTGATAATCTGCAAAAGGAATTGATTTAAGCTATCTATACATTTGTATGTTAATTAAATTAAACCAAAAACAAACAAAAAATCTCATGTATTACTTCAACGATCCCGGATTCTCTTTAAATGGAAGTGATTACTTAAAAGTTTACTGTGGTCATTTAATTGATGTCCAGCTAACGCTGTATTTGCAGATGTGTGAGAATGATTCCCTAGATGCTGGGCTCAAAAGAAAACAGCTGTTCACAATACTCGGAAAATTTTGATACACACCGACAAACATTTTTCTGATCTTTGCAATTGAAGCATATAGATTTTATTTATTTTCCGTTTTAATTCTTCTGTCTTGTTGTTACAATGAGGAGAAGGGTTAAGTTATGCTTTGCGATGTTATTTGTAAATTTTTAACGAAGCAATTAAATTATTATTATTTTATTACTTGATTATTACGAGTATTGATTGTTGCCTTATCACCATTGTTATTTCATTACTCGCTTTGTCCCCTTATTATGATGTTTTTAGGTGAAGAATTTCCGCTGTTATTATTTTTACTCGTTTTATCTAACCTTATTTATTACTATTTTTCGTTCATCTTAGCGTTGTTGGTGTTTTAGTTGAAACATTTTTACTATTATTATTTTTACTAGCTTTAATCAAATCTTGTTAATCTCGCTGAAGCTTGTTTTAATAATTTATTTTATTACTGTGCTTACTCCATGTTTTTATTGTTGTATCTTGATACGATAGCATGAGGCATGTTCATTTATTGATGTTTTTTATGACAAGAGAATGTCACATTATTAAAAGGCCGCCTGACCGATAAATTATTAAATATTTAATATTAATTAATTCATATTGTCTTTGTGTCATTTTAGAATAGATTACTAATTTCCCTCAATGCTATTATTGTTGATTTTTTATAAGGAGCTTTGTCGTCTTCTTACCCATGGCTCTCCACAACTTCCTATCAGTCGTCAACCTCTAAATGATGCTTGTCGCATTACTATCCCATTCATTCATTTTTACATGTTGTTTCCCTGGGCTCCTTTTGACTTTAAGAGATCCCGAGGGGTAAAATTTTTCCAAACCATCTTTTCTCATTATGCGTCCCAGATATTCTAATTGTCTCTGTCTGATTCTAAGTGTGTGCTGCTTTTGTTTCCATTTTCCTTAATACTTCCTCGCTTTTTTACATCTGTTTTGTCCATTGTGTTCTGATCATCTCCCTGTAGAACCATATCTCTGTTGCCTCCAGTCATCTGTTCCACTGTAAGAAAAATATTGAGTATTCAATGTCATATTGGAGGATTGCTATTACATAGCAGTTCTGAACGCAACTTCTTTTTCCTATTGAAATGTTTTCTGTTTTTAATACTTTGCTTAGGTTTTGGAAGGCATATTTCATTATTCCAATGCGTCTTCCTGATTCTGGGTCACATTTTCTGTTGTTAAATTTCTGCACTTGCTCGATTCTGTTCTCTCCATCTTGTAGCTCTCACATTTAGGTGGTCCCTGTTCAAAACGAACATACATTCTGCTCGCGTTTTACTAATACGCGTTTTATCCCAACACTCAGAGCCGAGGCAGTCTCTGACATCGAAGAGCAAACCATCTGGAATCGAAAGATAGATTCTTGAACTCAAGATGTCGTTCGTATTGTTACAGTTATTTTCCTAATTCGTATCGTTTATTCCAACTTCATTTCTTCATGCAACAACAATTGCTGAATGCTTTTTAAATTCCACTCATTATTGGAGACTGTAGATTTTTATCGTTACTCTTTGCGAACAGAATAAAAAACAAAAAGTGTATTAAACTTTTCAGTCTTCCTATATGACAGTGGATGATAAACACTCTCCTCACAGATGAAGAGTAGACTAGAAGCAACAGAAATGTGGTTCTACAGAAGGATGCTGAGAATAGCATGAAACGAACATGTGAGCAACTACGAATTTCTAGATACAAGGTGAAAAAAAGGACACATACTTCTGAAGATGCTGAGGATGGTGGTGATAACATAGAACTAACTTGAGAGTAACGACGAAGTTTTAAGAAAAATGGAAACAAAAACGAAAAATATACATTTTTATATTAGGAAGAGGCAGTTGAGATTTCGAGGGCGCAATTACAAAAGAGGACTTGGAAAATTTGATATTCTTAGGATAGATCGAACGTAAAAGTTACAGAGGAAAACAAAGCATAAAATACTTAATGATCTTGAGTAAATAAATGCCAAACAGGAAATTGTGGAGATCCGTGATCGCCTACGCCCGAGAAGGCGGGGGCACAGTACATACAGAAGAATATACTTAACACTAGAAAGACACAGCTGAAGTTTCTAGGGCACATAACGAGGAAAGAGGGTTTGGGAAATTTGATACTCACAGGACAGATTGAAGGCAGGTGTTTAAGAGCAAAAACGTATAACCTACCTGGAGAACCTGTGTGAATGAATGGCACAGCAGGGTTTAGAAGATAGAGCAAAAAGACAAAATATATTAAGAACGACAAAGAAACAGGAAGTTGTGGAGAGCCATGATTGCCGACGTCCTGGAGGGATGCTGTAGATCCTTGTGCGATCGTTGGATATATCCCTTCGAAGTCAAATTCAAAGGAATCTATAGATCATTGGGTGCAGGTTACGACGTTAAGTTTCATTCCCATTTCGCAAAGTTTTGAGCAGTGTCTCACATTGTAGTAAGTAAAATTGAGCGTAGCGATAGAAAAACCACCCGGAGCTTTGTACATTCATTATTATTTATTACTTTCCCCTCGGAAAATATCCTTTTACTTATATATTTATTTCCCATCGTGAAGAAGCCTCAGGCACAGCTTTACAATCAAGAGGAAAATTATAAATATTTAATCACTGATTCCTCAAGAGCGAAACGACATATATTTTTGTCTAAAGCGACATTTGGATTTGTGTTCTGCCTAATCATATCAGACGATAATATTGCAGGAATATATGACAAATATTTAAACTGGAAACTGCTACACGATTTCATGTTGAGGTGTTAACAAAATTATCTTACTCCACGGCATTTTCTGCGAACATCAAGACATGCTTCTAATCTAATCTCGTTAGCGCACTAGAGAGGTTGTTTGTTTTTTGTTGTTGTTTTTTTTTTTTTTTGGCTTTTTATGCTATCTTTTATACTATGCCCCGAATGGGTGGTATGGTGTAATGTATAACGGACGACTCAGTTCGAATTCACTTGGGCTAGTTACAATAACTTGGGAAGGGCATGAATCGTTCACTCCTCCCTCCAGTTTTGGATTTTATAGAAGGACAAACTGGGCCTTATAAGCTTGGTTGGCAACCGCAGAAGGTTCTTTTATTGTCCTCTCTCCTTCATAGTATTTTCTCATATTTTCTAACATTCAGTATTCTGTTGCCTCTTAGTAGATTTATTGTCTTGCTTAGGGTGACAGGATTAAATTTTTTAAAAAGTCACATATTATCTTTCACTTTTCCATTAAGTTATAATACAACGACTATTCCAGAAAGTCTCTCCACTTGAGTTCCTTTATTGAAAATGAAAGAAAAAGAAGACGGATATTGTAATAATTAAATAGGAAATAAGAAAAGACTGATTTAAAACTGGCAATTACTAGCAATAATTTGGTCGTTTTCCTGTATTATAACATGGAAAAGTAGACAGAGATAGTGAAACTTTTACAAGAAAACGTCTAGTCTACGACAATTGCTACGATTAAGGCAACTTATTATTTTCCCTGTTATCTCTTTACATTTTTAAAAACTAAAGTTAAACCAATGCAAAACTCAAGAGCGACTGGCCGCATTGAATGGCTGAATAAGACGTTTGATATGAATTTAAGAGAAGGTAGAAAGAAGTTAATGAGTTATGAGTATAAACACGATAGGTTGTGATTAGCCCTTGATTTGAAGAGGTTAAGATTATAGTATTCGAAAAGGTATAGGCGCGATTGTCTGCACCAAAAATTAACAAGTTTATTGATCTTTTTATTTGACCAGAAAAAGACGATTAAAAAAAAAAGGAAAGTAAGACAGCGATGGTGAAGATGTGTAATATTTACAAGACAAGAAGAAAAAGTAAATTTAATACTGAATATTCCTACTATTCTGCCCTTTGTTCTTTGTAAAATAAAAAGAGAAATTATGACAGAGATAGTGATGATGGGAAATATTTTAAAGAACAAAAGTAAGTTTACAACTGACAGTTACTACCACTACGATAGTATATTCTCTACCCTATACTCTTCTTACTTTTCAGAAATATTTTCAGATTGTAAGAATTGGGGTGGGGGAGATACTAATGGTTTGGTGATACCAGTTTTACTAATTAAGCCATAGTTGGTGAGAGAAGAGGTCGATTCATATTTGCGCGTAAGTGATTATGACTAACTCAAAGAGAATTGAAACCCAGCTCTCCGATTAACAATTGCGAGCCATTATCCATTACACTACATCCAATCTTACAGCACCTGGTCTGTCCTAGGAATCACGACAGACTACATCCGGTAGCAAGGTCTTTGATTATGTGGCTTTGAGGAGCGTAGCACCACCTCGTAATTGTTGCTGTTTCCAGGGCCACCGTCAGTCGCGATGGTAACACGTGTTACGTTCCCAGCTATGGGTAAAGAGCTAGCCCCCAAACTAGGGTCAAAACACTATGAAAGTATAAAAAATATATATATTAAAAATACCAGCAATACATTTATATAAGTAAAAAAGTTCCGAGCAAAAGGTTTTCGTAAAAAAATAAAATAAATAATTACCAGCAATACATTTCTGTAAAAGAGATTAATAATGCTCCCAAGAAAATAAATTTCGGTATTAAATGACCCATAAGGAGTTGATATGCTAGTAAAGAAATAAACAACACCTGGTATTACCAAGTTGTTACCCATCTAGGTGATGACCAGGTTTAATGTTGCTTAACTTCAGTGATCGTACAAGAACCGGTGTTTTCAACGTGATGTGGCCGTAAACTTGCAAAGCAGAGAGAGATAGCGATGTATCGGAACACTAACATTGGAAGTAACAAGAAAATACATGCCTCGGATAGCGAGAATTACTACCAATACAGCAGTAGATATTCTGCCCTTAAAAAAGAAAACAAACAGTAAAATAAGAAAAGTAGACAACAATCATTAGGAAGAAACGAAGAAGAAATAATTAAAGAAACAAGACCAGAAATGAGAAAATGAATGAACGGAAATGTAGAAGAATCAACAAACTGAAAGGCATTTTGAGAAGGCGGTAACAGATGATGGCGCCATCATGAAAACTCGGAAGATACTTTTGCCCAAGGTGGAATACTGGATGTTGATGCATTTATGCGTTTCGCTCACATCTCCAATGTGTTTCTAATTGCATTCGATGAGGAATGTTTGAATAGAGCGGAGGCGGGGGAGTAGGCCGTGCACTGATGATGATGTCTTCCACGGAAGAAAAAAATCAGATAAGATAATGAACTCTACACTTATCCATCCACCAACACCTCCAGCAGAAACCAGCGGTTCAAGAAAGAAATAGCGTAGATGTTTGTTTATGCGTGATTCCTGCCGAGAAAATGAATGGAATAATCACGCTATGTTTCTTTGACTAGCTCTCTTCAATTAACTGACTCGCATTTTCGTTGGGATTTTCATTTGTTTCAACATAAATGATAAACTTTGTAAGAAACGTTGGAACTACTTTTTATACTTTCTTTTTTGTCATTTCGCCCCAAACAAGGCAATAAAGCCATTAAAACGCAAAAGGTTACTGAGCAGGAAAGAATATGAAAAAAAGTAAATATTATTAAGAAGAAGGAGAATAAAAGACCAAGAATTAAGAAAAAAATAGACTACCATAACATTTTAACCAATTTTAGTTTAAAAAAAGCAAAAAGCTAACACTGACATTAAAAAGAAACTTCAATAGCATAGTAGTATCAATTGATAGATTCGGATACTATCTGTCGCTGTTTACTTTTCTGTCTTTAAATACAAGAAAACGCTTTAGAAGAAAGTGTGAAAAAAGGATTACCCATCAACTGCAAGAGGACAAAAAGTATGATCACCATCAAAAGAAAAATTTCTATAACACGAAGAACATGAATTGGATTTTCTAAAAAGAATTGGTCTCTTATCAAAGATGTAGACTGATGTATAAACAACATATCCTACCTTTTACCATTTTGCAAATAAATTGTCCTTATCAAATGGAAATTCTTGACTTAAACAAAAATACCTAGGATTATTTTGCGGTGTTAGCTCTAGTTTGCTAAAAATGTTCCATACAAAATAGGCATTTAAAATTCATATATTTGGCATATATATATAAACTGGATTTGGCATTAAATAACCTACATGCCATAAAAACCAACCAAACAAACAAACAATCAAAAGAAAAAGCCTCAAAATGTGAGTTACAAATTGGAGATGTCAACATCAAACAGGTGAAGAAGTTTAAATATCTGGGAAGTGTTTTAACGGAGGATGTAAAATGCGACCCGAGGACACACTGGACAAGCGAAAGAGAAATTTCACAAGTTAAGCAAGGGGCTAAGAAACTGAAAATATTCGTTAGAAACAAAGAAGTGAGTGCTGGATTGCTATGCGATATCCATTCTCTTATATGACAGTCAATGCTGAACAATATCATTAAGAATGAGAAGGAAACTAGAGGCAACAGAAATGCGGTTCTACAAAAGGATACTGAAAATTTTATGGGCGGATCGAGTAATCAACAAGGAAGTCTTAAAGAAAATAGGAACAGAATCAGAACATGTATACTCAGAATCAGGAAAACACAGCCGGAATTCCTTGGACATATAATTATTTTAGTTAGTTGTTATATTTAGCGGCATATCAACATGTACCTGGCATCTCGGCTTTAGGCATTTTCTCCCCGCAGTAACGTAGCATCCCTGTGCATTTTGTATATCCATTTTCATGGTAAATGTTCTTCTAATGCCATGTCGACAAGGTACTGTAGTTTCTTTTCAGAGTCTGCCATCAACACAGTGCCATCTGCCTGTCTTATTTTGTTAAGTTGACGCCCACTGATAATAAATCCTGGTAGAACCACAAATTTCCTTAGGATAATGTCGTTGTAAGGATTGAATAAGTCATGCCGAAATTCCAATATGAAAATATAAACTTTATAATTAATTTAAGTGAATGAAATTATTTCATGGTTAAATTATAATTATTTAACTGCATTTTTTTACCAAATACTTGATTATCCTTATACCAAATCACATTTATCATAGCAAATTGATTTTGTTTTTAATATTGTATGCTGTCTTCTACTTTACTCTAAAATTGAAGGTCATTTTAGTATAAAAATGTATTGCTGGTAATTTCATCTTTTTTTTTGTAAAAATGTATTGCTGGTAATTTCATCTTTTTTTATATATAAAAATGTATTGCTGGTAATTTCATCTTTTTTTTTATAAAAATGTATTGTGGGTAATTTCATCTTTTTTTTTTATAAAAATGTATTTCTGGTAATTTCATCTTTTTTTTTTTTAAAATGTATTGCTGGTAATTTCATCTTTTTTTAAATGTATTGTTGGTAATTTAACTACTAAAATGTATTCTGGGTAATTTCATCTTTTTTTTTATAAAAATGTATTGCTGGTAATTTCATCTTTTTTTATATAAAAATGTATTGCTGGTAATTTCATCTTTTTTTTTATAAAAATGTATTGCTGGTAATTTCATCTTTTTTTTTATAAAAATGTATTGCTGGTAATTTAACTACTAAAATGTATTGTGGGTAATTTCTTTATAAAAAATTATTGCTAGTATTTTTACTATAAAAATATATTACTAAACTTTCCTAGTGTTTTGATTTTTGTTTGGATGTTCACTCTTTGCCCTCAGATGGGGTAGTAACAGGTGCTACCATCCCGGGTCAGGGTGGACGTAGAACAACAGCAAATAAGAGTTTTTTTTCCACGCTCCTCAAAACCTCCAGTTTCACGATCAAAGGCATTGCTTTCATAGCCAGGACGACATATAATGAGGAAGAAGGGCTTGGAAAACTTAACCATCACAGGGCTTATTGAGAGCTAAGAGAAGGTTGTGAGGCACTTACATGACCGTGCTATCGTATCGCTATTTTCCTCGTAAATGTTCAGACGCAACTAAATTAATTAGTTCTACCAGTTTAGACCTTCAAAGTTAGGATATACACATTGTTGACTAATCTTCCTTCAGATTTTATTCCATTGGTAAGGAGACATCATCTTCCAAAGAATTATTACTTCGTGAATTACATTCTCGAAAGGATCCTTTCCTTATCACTACGATCCTAACCTCTTCAAGTCTACGGTCAACCGTTTATCTATCCTACATATCCTCATAATATGAACTTCTTACTTCCTCCATTTCCGCCGTTACAGCCTCGTTCAGGAAGCTTTTACCTTGAGTGTCTCTTGGGCCTTGTATTCAGTTAATAATACTACAGAAACACCGTTAAATGCTTGGTAAATGTGTCCACCTTGTTAGAGACCTGAGAAAATCGTCGGATGCTAAGGTGACATTCATACTAATTGTTATTGGAGCATTTCCGAAAGGTTGAGAACAAAGTTTAAAATTAAAGAAGAATATTGATCTTTGAAATGACAATGCTACTAAAATCCACCTAGAATAATGCGAAGAGTCCTGGAGTAGTGAAGAAACTTACTCTCACTTGGAAATACGAGTTCCGATAAATGTGAAAACCCAAGAAGAAATACTATTAACAATTAACGTCATAAGAAATGTTTTATTTTTATTTTTATATATTAACCAAGCTTGTATCATAACTCTCATAAAATTATCATCATCATCATCATCATCATCATCATCATTATTATCATTATCATCATCATTATTATCATTATCATTATTATCATTATCATCATCATTATTATCATCATCGTTATTATTATTATTATTATTATTATTATTTCCTTTGATTTCTGTATACTCATTACTTTCCGGGTCTCAACCAAAGACGTAAGGTCAGAAATGACATCATGACCTTTTCCTCCTGAGCATTTTTGAGAAAAAAAAAAAAAAAAAAAACTAAGATCACACACATTTTACATAGATAGATTCCTTCGTAAGACTGTGAGTACAAATTTTGTATTTATTTAAAGCTTGGGCTACCAGGAATCCATTTAATGAGTCCATCAGAATTTTTCCCATCAATCCAACGGCTCCAATTACAACTGGAAAATGTTGATGTCCTCATGTGCCACATTTTTGAGATTTCGACACATTTTGTTGTTGTGTTTCGATCACGATGTGTGGACGATTAGATTTGATTGTTCTGTCTGTGTGTATTGTAAAGGCCCATAAAATTGTTACAGGGCCAATCTCTGTAACCGGGTCTGGGTAATGTTCAAGCTAATTTCTTGCAGTTTCATTTCCGTAAAAGTTGCAGATTCTCCAATGCATATATTGGCCCACTCTGTCATATTATTATTATTAGTAGTAGTAGTGATAATAGTAGTAGTATTTTATAATGTATAATATTATTATAATTTTAATTATTATTATTTAACAAAGATATCTCTTTATTAGTTTTCTGAGAAATAATGAAGAGAAATAATTCTATCTTTTGTAAAATCCAACTACGCTTCAATGTAGACTTAGAAACAGCCCATTTCATTTTATTTTCTTTTTCATTCTTTTTCTTTATTATTTATTTATCTTTTTTTAAGAGTGGGGTCGTTCCGGAAACGAACGTTTTTAAAAATCAAATCAAATATTCACTAGAATATGCCAAGCCTCAAAAGAAAAATTCGATATACTTGATTTTTCTGGTTTTATCAGTTTGCGAAATATTTCTTCTCACCTGTGGGACCAAACCCTTCCAATCGAACCAATAAATACTTAATACAATGGTGGAAAATATAGCATTTGGCGCTTTTTTAAAGATTCCTTGCAAGATAGAAAGTGTTGGAATTGTTTTGACTTGCGCATAGATCTGAAATGTTGGGACGATAAGATTAAGGACAGTCTGCTCTTGTTTTGTGGTGCGCCATCATTACGATAAAAACGGCCACTAATTAACGCCGAGAGACATCAGATAAAAAGGTTGAATATATATTTGTGGCATAGGAGCTCGGAAAGGGAGGGAATGTATGTGGGAAGAGAAAGAGAGTTCCCTGTAGAGCTTGAAGCTAGAAAGGAAAACAATGCTATCGTGGTCATATACACCAGAAGAAACATCTGCGCGCGGAAAACTGACCAACTTTCATCGTCTTACAAGTACGCCTTTTTATGTCTTATAATAACTAGCATTCCTGACTCACAGAATAAACAAAAATTATTAGCTTTTTCTGCAAGTGTCCGCTTTGTATTTGGTCTGTTTTTTTTTCTTTTACTAAAAGTTCACACAATACAGAGCTCGTGAGCTACTGGGGTTAGAGATTTACAAACTGAATTTGTTGTACGGACGTAAAAGAAAGAAGTGCAGATTACGAAGTCATGTAAGAGAAATAACAGCTGACCTAGACCAGATGTTATGTTTGTAAGGGAAGCACCCTCCCAGGAGTCTGTCCAGCAGACTCCCAAGTAGCGGTTCTCTGAAAGAATCTCTCCTTAAGACTCCTTACCGATGGAAAGCGAAAGGGATAGGGATAATTTACATGTGGTCTGGTGGGTCCTTTTCTGTAAAGCTTTGAAGTGATGTAACTAAGAATTGTAACTCTTCTAAATATATGTCATCTAAACTGCGATATAGTAGCAATATGCTTTTGACGAGTCGTCTGTGAAAAGGAAACCTATTCCACAGATTAATCAGATTCGTTACATAAAGGAAGGGATTGAATCCGTGTTGTACCACGTCTTTTCGAAATAACAGAGAGAATTAAATAAGGAACACAAACTCGTTGGTAAGTAATGAAATAGAAGGACTACTACACGAAGATACAATTAGCAATGGACCTAATTCTAAGTCGGTATTTAAACGAGATTCCCACAAAGCGGGATATGTCACCAGGCCGTTTTAATGTGGGTTTTTCCATCCCCGTAGACCCAGGCAAAAGTTCTCCGTAAACCCCGTAATAACGGGTTCGGGTTTCTCTACCTTCCCAGACGAGACTCTACCCTTCGGCATAACTTCGTTTGGAATCCTCTCTCCCCAAAGTTAGAGAATTCGACAAGCGGTAAGTGCTTAGTATGCGACTAAGTTCTTATGTTAACTCAGTATTTACCTGTGACCTCCTCACAAAGTGGGATGTGGCAGAAGGCCAGGTTTTTACGTGGGGCTTTCCGAGCCCGTTGGCTCGGGCAAAATTTCTCCGTAGACCCCATATACACAGGATCGGTTAGCTGTTTACCTCTCTAGTCGAGACTGTGCCCTTTAGCTACACACGTCTAGGTTCCTTTCTGCTCGAAGGCAAGAGAGTTCAACAAGCACTAAAAGCTTAGCGCGCGACTAAGCCCAAATGCTAACTCTACTCAATTTATTTACATAAAAGGACGATTCCATTCATTTATGTCCTATATGACAATTTGGGGTTAACATTTTTCGTCCACGGCCGTTCTCAGCTGTAGCTACACCCAAAGTTAGCCACTGAAGTTTTGTCAAAATACTCTCGCAAAAGAAATATACTGGAGCCAAATTGAGCACAGAAAACTCCATAATACGCTAACAAGTCACTTTCACAAGGAATCCTACGACAGAGAATGTAAAATTTTTCGATACCATAGAAAACGAAAACAATTGCTCATTTGTATAATACAACGCTATTTTTGACGCTTGACAAGACGGCATATTTTATTCTAATAAACAAAGATATGTTTGTGATTTATGTAAATACGAGGTGGGCTGAAAACTTATCTGCCTAACCAATATTTGCTCATTTGATCAGATATCAGAAAGGGCATTTGGAGAAATCTTCCGCATTTTTTTTTATTTTATATATATATATATATATATATATATATATATATATATATATATATATATAAGGTAGAATAAATACGTGGGTATATAATCCAAGAGGGTCGTAGTAAATTAAAACTGATCCACAAAAGACAGTTCGATGTATTTTAATTATACAAAGAAATATGAAGAATAATTAAAAATTTACCTCATGTGGGGAATAGACTATTTCGAGAGAAGATGAACGTGGTTGTCTGTCCTTTCAACTACAACATGGAATGAAGTTCACGTCCGTAGAGCTCGAGGAGGTAGGAAGTAGGAGTTAACGAAGGAAGTGATATTAGATGCTAAAGGGTGAACCTAAAATTTAACTTGCCGATAATACCTAATATAGATTTCACACTTTTCAATGTTTAAGTCAAATGATAGGCACCAGACAGGAATCAGGGAGAATGGTAACTATCTAACTTAAAGGTGTATTAAATAATGTCAGCGTATATCAACCCTATGAAAACAAACGGTGTGTATTAGAAATAGGAAACCACAGCCAAAGACCAGTACATTTGATTTGATTATAGTGAAGGGCCGAATACAGAGACCTGGTGCACGACGTGCCAAAATGTCCTCAAACGAGCCGACGCAGGTTTTGAATACAGAGTTGTCAGTCTCCTAGACCAGTTGCCCTCCAAAGCTATAGAACCCAGTCAGTCCTGCTATTTAACCGCGGCTGGAGGGAGAAGAAGATGAGTAACCTTTCCGTAGGGTATTAACACGTAATTGTGAGTGTAATGGATTCGTCTGGATTCCACAATCCTTGACGCTATCGACTACTCTCTCTCTCTTTCTATATATATATATATATATATATATATATATATATATATATATATATATATATATATATATATGTATTGGTTTGACTGATTCGTTTTCTACAACTTTGCAGGTTATTCAAAGCCATAAAATATTTTTAGATTGCAAGAATCTATTTTATGTGAACGATAATAATGGTTTAGTGAAATAAATCTTATTAATTAACCCGTAAATGAGGTAAGAAGTACATTACTACCGGCCCATGGGTATTTGCACGTATGTTAATATAAAGAATCCAACCGGAATTGGAACTCGGCTCTCCTATTAATAATTCTGAGCCATTATCCATTATATCACCACATTCAAGCTTACAGTATTATTATTGGTATTTCCAAGCGGTACTTACTCATCCATCTAGGTACTTATTAGGCCCGATGTTGTATAACTTCAATGATCTTACAGGAATCGGTGATTTGGCCATATATATATATATATATATATATATATATATATATATATATATATATATATATATAGTATAGTATAGTATAGTATATATACTATATATATATATATATATATATATGGTCAAATCACCGATTCCTGTAAGATCATCGAAGTTATGCAACATCCAATAAAACAGTCAAACTGACCAGAGAATTCAGAGCAGCATGTATCTGTCCAGCTCTTATCTCAAATAACAACTTAAAAGAGAATGTTTGACCAACACAAGGAATGTTAAAAGATTCATGTTAAAAAAATAAAAAAAATCAAAATCAAATGAAACGACAGACAAAAGTTCATTTTCTCCATCAAGACATTAATTTCTGTAGTTTACTGCTAGCAGCAAGCAGAAATATTTCTTCTTCCGATGATGGCCATTTTGATCGAAACTAATCGAGGAATCAAAATGAAATAATAATAAAAAAAAACGAAAGAATATTAATTTACAACCCAGTGTTTTTTATGTTCAAAAAATATATATATAAAAGACATTTTTATGTTTAACGTTCTTTTTTATAGATACAAGTATTTAAGTAAATGCTCTGTTTATAATAAACGGTATTAAATAACATTTACCGGCCTGAATGTCCGGGAAGTTTTCATAGAAAATATTCGTCCTTTGACAGGATTTGAACCTGCATCCTATACGGAACCGTCATTTACGCTGACGTGCCTTAACCGACTCGGCCACAAAGGAGCGTGCGGTAGGCGAGGTCGAATTTACTGCTTATAAACTTCAATCTTATTATAAACAGAGCATTTACTTCAATACTTGTATCTATAAAAAGAACGTTAAACATAAAAATGTCTTTAATAAATAAATTGTCGGACTTTGTCCATTTTTATATATATATATATATATATATATATATATATATATATATATATATATATATATATATATATATATATTTGTTATTTGTTCCATAACTTAACAGTTGGAGGAAGACGCTTTCTGAGTGTAACTTCCACCTTATCAGTGAAATATGAGGTAAATGAGAATGAGTCGACTCAATTTACGTGGCCTAACGGAGCCTAGCTTGTCCTCGCTCCGAAATTTTGAACTTGTTTTACCAAGGAATGTAGTCCTACCGAGCATCTGCCATGAAAATAGTGATAACGTAGCTGGCAACGTTTAGTCAGTGTGAAAGTGTTTATAGCGGGTAAAGCATTCCATCAGCTACTGTGTCTCCCAAACGCTTTCGAACTCTATAAAGCCTGGAAACGTTGGTATGAGCTGCAGCATAGAAGACATGAGATTATGGCGGAGGAATCGTTATAGTTATCAACAGTACAGGTCAAGAGACATCAGACAAAACAACTACATATTCTGAGGTCAAATCCTTAACATATAAGGAATGAATCGACCCTTAGTGATGGGAAGACCAATTCAGAGAGAACATCGGAATGCTACATCTGACACACGAAGAGATTTCTTAAAATAAGTTCATCCACAATCAAGGCAGTAAAGCCACTAAGACGCAATGGGTTACTGGTTGTGGAAGAATTAAGGAACAGAAACATTACTAAGAAGAGATAACAAAAGAAGAGTAACCAGGAGGTTAGTAGATAGTGACTGACATTGCATTTAAATTTTTGGAGAGCCGCAATAGAGTTCTACACGCGAAAAAATAAACTTTTTAACATAGAGATTACGGTTATATCTAAATAATTCAACTGTGAATTGATGAAGCTTCGTTGCCAGTCTAAATACAGCGCTTAAATTCGTACAGTCTAGATACCATGGCGAAAAGTTCATCCTAACAATGACGATGAAATTATCTAGAGAAAAGGCACAGGGAGGCAACTTTACAGCATTGAAAAAGTGACTGAAGCTGAGACACCAGATGAAGACCAATAATATCACTGATTCTTCTTTGGATTATATCAAAGATTTCTAGATAAATAGAAGGACCATCAGACCATATGTGGTACTAATATTATAAGCATGGATGAATGGTAGTCTTATAAATATCTAAGATAGAATCTGGAGGATTGCTCGAGATAGTATGAAGTGGCAAAGTAATTTGTTAAGGAAATCCAGTCGTATAGAGTTAGAAAATGACTAAAATTGAAATTCAAATTGATTAGCGTATTTTTAGTGCTAGAAAAAACGAACGTATATTTTGATTTCGTAAAAAAGTTAAATTTGATAAATTAGTACCGATTTTTTTCTTTATTTTCACATGAAAATTAAATGACATTTTCCCACAGTCTGAGAGGAAAATACGACGTTAGAAACGTCAATTTAAGTCCAAATTCATTTTTTTAAATGACGTCAGTTTATAGAAACGCTTGATTGGGTTGTGGCATGGCGTGTCGACTATATTAATTGCAAAAATGGAATTGAATTGGTGACAACTAAAATAATGACTGCGTCAAGAAAATGATCTGCAGAAATTGTACAGCTTGAGCTGTCTGACAATTACCAAATTGAAGGTGTAGACGCCATAATTTCCTGACTTCATCTGAGATCATACCGGCATTATTTTCGCTGTCTATTCGAACTATAAATATTCGTGTATCGAGCACTCGGCTGTAAGTCTAAGCATGCGTAATGACGATGATTCACTGAGATTCAGACTTCTTCTGGTTTAACAATTCAGATATGTCGCATCTAATTTTGCCAGTAATATAATCTTCATTGTCCTTTCGCTGACTTAATTAATAAATTATGTTTGTAAATATTCTTTATGTAATACATTAAATCTATGATCAATTTTAACACATATCCTCCTGTGAGGATTTTAACTGTCAACTTTTGTTTTTCATATACTTTTGCTAAAAGTTCGTATTTTCTTGATTTCAAATGAATACTTGGAAATTTCTAGTATATTCCAGTAAAACTTTCACTTCCCAAAGTTACAGTTTGAAGTTAAAGTTTACGAGGGTGGACTGAAAAGTTAATAGCCTTCCCACGAAGGAATGATGCTCGAGCTGTAAAATTTTGCATGCATTAATTTCAACTCTAGTTATTACGAATTGCATTGTTTCTAGGTAAACATATATCTGAACGTTCAAGAAGAAATAAACGTAACTAGTAGCAACTTGTCTTTAAAATGGAAAAATATGGCATCGTGGTTTTATCAAGTCTCTGCAGAAAAAAGGTTTAGCTCCTAAGGTCATTCATGCTGACATGGCCGCTACATTAGGGAATGACGCCCGAGCTTTACCAAAAGAGCAAAAGAGGAGACCTGAAATTAGGATTGGAATGGAAAGTTTTAAAGATGACTGAAAGTCTGGACGTCCTGTAACTTCCGCCACAGCAAAAAATTGATTGTATTCACCACATGCCTGATAGATGACAGGGTTATTGACTATAACTCAAAAGGCCAATGACATTAGATCATCCCATGAGAGTGTTGAGACTGATAATCAATGAACCTGATATGTTGCCTAATCAAATGTGCTCTAGGCTAGTTACATCACGGACAAATCTGACATTGTTTGCGGTAGATCCAGATGGTTGCCTTGAAAGTTTTCTAGCCCACGATGAGTGTTGGGTTCATAACTTTATACCAGAGACAAAGAGAATCCATGCAGTGGTACCGTCCCTCCTCACCTGCCCCAAAGAAGATCAAGGGCGTTTCATTTATAGGAAAAGTATGGCCTCAGTTTTTTGGAATGCTAAAAACATTGTGGTAATTGACTCTCTACAAATAGTCCACACCCTCACTGCAGAGAATTATGTCAACTTGCTGGGGCAGTTACATAAGGCTATCAATAACAAACGCCCAGGAAAATGATAAAATCGGTCATGTTTCACCAGGTCAATGCTCCAGCATACAAGTTTCAATGGATGCTGTGCGCAACTGAATTTGAACTGGATAATCACCTTCCCTATTCTCCTGATTTGATTATCATGTATTTCTGTGATGATGAAGTCATATCAGCTGTTGATGAATTTTTTCATCAACAGGTTGAAGAAACTTCTTTTAACAGTCAACTGTTAGTTCATCTGGAAAGAAACAGTGCAGCTATTAATAAGATTTGAAATTAATACATGCAAGATTTCACAGCTCTTGTATCACCTCTTCATGTTCATCCCGTGAACTTGTCAGTCCACCCTCGTACATATACGGATGAGTTTTACAGAAGAGATATTTGTATATATATATATACATACATATATATATATATATATATATATATATATATATATATATATATATATATATTGTTATGATCCGTTCCTTGTACCACGGTGATTGTCCAAGGTTGAACCAATAAAGATGAACTCGAACACAGGTATGGAATAACACAGATATATTACAAACAGGAAAATATACAGAGACGTGTTAGTATGAACAATAAGGTTTAGTAGAGAGAACAATGTAGTCTCGACCAGTATCACTATGCCAATGTCTTGCAGTAATTGTCTGAACGCGACTCTGTTTCGGACTGCCTCTGACTCGACTCTTGACTCGACTTGAACTACTCACTCCTTGCCTACTCCTGACGCGCAGTATTTATTAAGTATGGAATAGTTCATTATTATTTTTATGGATAAGATCCCATAACACACACACACACACACACACACACACACACACATATATATATATATATATATATATATATTAATCCTTTCACACCACAAGCAATGTGATAATGTCACTAGAACGCAAGTGGGGTTACAGGGAGTGAAAGTGAAAGAGAATAAGAAAACTGAGAATGGGGAGGATTGAGAAAATGACAAAAATGAAACAGGGTTCAAGAAGACAAGATGGCGACTGATCTTGCATTTAAATTTTTGAACTTTGTAGTTATCAGGGAATCAGGAATCGAGACAGTGTTCCACAGGTAGGAAGTGCAAGAAAAGAAATATTAAAATAGAAGTGGCGGTTGCTGGTAGCGTGTTTGACTGTAAAACTTAAGACCTAGCTGCAAATCTAGTGGCACCATTAAACTGATGCAGTAGAGGTACCAAGAAAAAAAAACTCGTCAAAGCAGTTGCCATGAAAATATTTGTAGAAAAGAACAGGGTGAAGCCACGTCCTGATGCCTGGCCAGAATCGATTTCATTACAGATCCTTCTTTGAATTTTGTGAAGAATCTCGAGATTTACAGCAGAAGCACCAGGCCAGATATGGCAACAGTATTCAAGGCACGGATGAATAGTAGCTTTATAAATATGCAAGCTATATTCACTGACTGCATTACGTACCCTAGAAATGTCAACTGTCGCATTCTGATGTTAATTATGGGTCCTTTTCTGTTTCCATTGGCTCTAAAACATCGTTGTGGTTACTTGTTCGATCCATGTTTTCTCAGCATTCTTCAATAAGACTACATTTCTTCAAGTCTTCTGTGAGGAGATTGTCCAGCATTCATTACCATATAACAGGACTGACATTACATAATGATTAAGTTCCTTTTGTTTTTAATGAGAAATGCATATGAAATCAAAATTAATTATTTAAAATTGTCTAATTAAACAGTATACTTTGAGGCAAAATTAGAGTGTAATAGAATAATTGCACATTAATTTCTTTTCTATCCAACTACTGTCAACCTAAAAAAATCTTTTGGAGCGAATTAAAATTTAAAAATCTCTAATATTATATCTAATTTTTCAGTCTGGTTGTCAGTCATTGTACACAACTGAATTAAAGCTCAGTTTGCCGATATATTTTTTAGGACGAAACTTCGTCCGGTATAATGCTTAAGAGCCAGTCTTTTTAGAGGGTTAATGAACGTGGTGCTATGAAACTAAGAGGAGTTGGACAAAAGTGGAGATTATAAGTATAGGCAGGGACTAAGCTTTGACTTTAAGAGGTTACGGTTGTAGTTTTCAGAGAAGCATCCCTGTAGGAGTTTATTCTGCTGATTAACAATTCCCGGGCAGAAGCTGTCTGAATAGAATTTTCCCCTTACAAGTGGAATACGGGGGAAAATATAGCTGATTGAGCTCTGTGGACGTAGCATGACAAATTCTATCTGTAAAGTTCTGCACTGATGAAACTAAAGAATGCAGGTCATCTGTACATTTCCCATAGAAATGAGAATATCAAAATACGAAGGCACGTTAGAAGGCACGTTAGAATAGCGAAAGCTGCCTTCTAGAGGTTAAGCAAAGTAATAAGAAACAGGAAATCTTATTTTAGAAACAAAGAGTGCTGAACTACTATGTAATATTCCTCCTCTTATATGGCAGTGAATGATAGACAATCTCATCACAGATGGGGAAGAGCCTTCAGGTTCTACAGAAGGATGCTGGGATTACCATGGACTGAACATGTGAGCAACGAGGATGTTTTATAGAAAATCTGCAGAGATACAGTTTTGGGGTTAAATTCATAAAACAAACGGGTTGTTGACAGGAAGCTGTGAAGAGCCATGGCAAAATTATCTACTGAAGGGTCTGATTTGAATTCTAATCAGTTTTGTTAAATTAATTCATAGATAATCGCAGATCATAAAGAATCGTTTCTTTTTTTTTCTGTTTAGGCTAATTTTTTCATTTATTTTATATTATACCAAGTTCCCCACAGAGAATACGTGACTCTAGCCTAGTGGATTCGTTCATTTATTTTCTGGTGTAGTAATTGTGAGTTTAATCCCTGGGCCGGGAAGTGTATACTTGGATTTAGTGGAAACGGACGAACAATAATTGAGTACTACTAAAAATAACGATATCCCTAGATATAGGCGCTTGGATGAGAACAGTCGACATCCGTAGATTAAATAAAGGGCTCACTTCGAAATTCATTGTAGGTTACCCAGATCAAAACGTTGCGAAAACAACAGCAGAAACGAGAACAATAGTCTGGATGTAAATAGTGTAAATAATGATATCTCCACATGACAGAAAGTGTTTTCATTTATTTTATATGACTGATTTAATCATTTATTTAATATGAATTATTTTCTTTTTTTGATATATATATGGCTATTTTTTCTTTCATTTAATTTATACGGATATTTTTTCCATATATTTTATTTATCTGATTTTCTTTCATTTATATTATAGATTTTGTTCATATATTTTATATGGATGATTTTCATTTTTTAAATAGCTGATTTTTATTTTTTATGTGGCTTATCTTTCTTTTATTTTATATGGATGATTTTCTTTCATTTATTTTATATGGACGATTTTCTTTTTTATATAGCCGATCTTTCTTTCATTTATTTTATATGTTATTATTTTTTTTTTATTTTATATTGATGATATTCTTTTTTATATGCCTGATCTTTTATTTGTTTATTTTATATGGCTGACTTATCTTTCATTTATTTTATATGGATGATTTTTCATTTTATATGGCTAATCGTTTTTTCATTATTACATATGACTGATGATATTTATTTTATATGGATGATTTTCTTTTTTTTTATATGCCATATCTATCATTTATTTAATTTATATAACCAATATTTTCAATTATCTTATATGGCAGATTTATTTCTTTTTATCTCATATGATTTACTGATTTATCTCTTTACCATGAGCAACGGTTACTATGTTCTTGTCTTCTCAATTATAATATTGGTATAGGTCGAACTTTGGAAATTTCTCCTCTCACGAGGTCTGATGCCAGATATTATTTTTTTTTATCTTTGTAGGAGACGCGCATCTGTCTCGAGGTCACTTGATGGGTCATCTAGAAATGTCATGGTTTGCTGACGTCAGATTGCGCCTTTGTACTTTTCATTGTTACTCCAATGTGAAAATGCTGCCTCAGGTACCGGTCTTCATTTCTCAAGCATCACTTGATTATCGTTCCTGCCCCAAAATGTTAGAAACCGGAAATGATATTCATGAAAATTATGAGTGATTTAGAAGTGTCCTAATCGTTTTAGCAACTTGATCCGACTGCCTGAAATGAAATAGCATTTAATTTATAAAAGCGATTCCTTGTCTGTTTTGTTCAGTACAAATGTCTTGATGTCGATATTACAGCTTAGTCAATTATTAGCATTTAGCGAGTGGTGTGGCTTACAGCCATATTATGTTGAAACACTAGTTCACGTCCAATCGACAAAGTTTCTTAACGTCGGTGACCGCTTGGAAATACCATTTCCTGTAGCTTGGATGTGTGGGTGGTGTAATAAATAACAGCTTGAAATGAGAAATCCGAGAGCCGAGTTCGAATTACAGTCGGGTTCGTTAATTAAGCTTAAAAGAAAATACCCTTGAGCGAGCATGAATCAAAAAGAGATATAAACGTCCTAACGTGTCAAATCCGCTCCCTACCAGCACGCATTTGGCTAGTGCTGTAGAGTAATCGTCCCTTCTTCCCCCATGAATATGGTGATGGTCTACGTCCAATAAAAGACCTTCACGGGCTGAGAAATAACCTTTTTCCAGTTACATTTATCAGAATCGAAAAATATTGATTTTCTATCGATTCAGAAGAGGGTAAATGAGAGTAAATAAATCTTAGAATCAACACTTTCTGATCTGTAAATGTAAATAATCTGATAATCAACACTTTCGCCATAACAAATCTTTAGGATTTTCACACTGCCTTCTGCTCATGCTTGCTTGTAGGTGGCACTATTGTGGTCACATGATCAAAGTTCGAACTTAGTCCCACCAGTTTTTTACTGCAGTTACAGTGTAAACATGGCCGCTCCGCTAGTAGTATGCACTTGTCAGGCCACTTTTAAACTTCTCGATCTGCTCATACACTCTTCTATGCGATAATGTACTGAAGCCGTATTGTGTCAAAAGCATTTGATATATAAATAGAGTAAATATAAACTATATATATATATATATATATATATATATATATATATATATATATATACAAGTGTATGTGTGTGTGCGTGTGTGTGTCAAAAATTATCCGCACTTTTGCCATTAATTTCTTCGGGTTTGTCACGCTGACTTTTCTCATGCGAGCTTATATTTGGTCCGGTGATCGAAGTTTGAGCTTAATCGGGCCATTTTTCTTCATGCTTTTACAGTGTAAACATGTCCGCTCCGCTAGCCGTGTACACCAAACAGAAACAAAGAGCAGTGATCCGAATGTTCAGAAAACCTGCGATGACATCGGTGATAACTCGCCGGTTTGCCATTACCATCTCTCGATCTTGCGGAATCTTCTCGTTAGTGGTGAAAGTTGAAGGGCGTCCTGCTCGTTCTCCCTGCGTCACGCTTGTACGGGCACTTTTAGCTTTTAGATCCATTCATGCACACTTCATTTACATTATCACCGTATTTTGCTAAAAATCTGATGAATTTCAACACCTGACAGACCTTCCAACAAGAGAAATCGGATCAGGACTCTTTGTTCCCCTTTGGCGAACACTGCCAGCTTGGAGGACATGTCACTACAGCCAGAAAACTGCCAGGATCAAGCTCAAGCATCAATCCCGTGACTACAATAGTGCCAACTATAAGCATACTTGAGCAGAAGTCAGCGTGACAAATATAAAGATATGTTAGTGTGAAAGGGGGGATAATTTGGACTTATCATCGTAAAAATTCCGTGTCAAATCGATCTCTGACTTTTACAGAGTTATCTGCACTTACATTTTCATTTACAAGTGTCAAAGCTAAAACTGCCAATGAAGCATAACCAAGCGATGCAGTTTTTTTTTGTTTTTGTTTTTTTGTATCTGGTAACTGTCTTTGTTAGTGGCTTACTTCCCACAGGCTGTCGAATGTTGATTTTCAAGGCACGCAAACTTTCAAGATGGCGAAAACTGACGTAAAAATGCTTAATTTTTCTCCTTTCATCTTTTTTGGACTAAACTGAACTTCGTAAATTATTACAAGAACCAAGGTAATATTTTAGCAAAATGGACCAAAGAAATATGCATACATTATTTAAATGTTGACAACCTTTCAACATAGGTATTTCGTCTTTTGTTTATAGATGTACGCTCCTGTATTATGTGATTGATCCATCTTTATTGCTTATACCTGTGTACTTACTGACTGTGGCTCGGCTGCTACCTGTCGGATAGTGAATTATTGATGAAGCTTTCTCACCCATAACTTATTTGTTCTTGCTCAGAGTTGTAAAGGCAGGGCTGACGGTTGGCTGAGTATAGCGAATAAATCTATAACCAAGTAACTTGACAACAGAGTCAGAAGTATTATGAACCCAAAACGAATCTAGTGGAAACCAACTTGAAATAATTGAAAAGTAGTCTATCTATATAAATATAATCCGGAATAAAAGTAGACCCGTGCACGTGTACAGATGAACTGGTTTGCAAAAGTATTTCTTCCCCTTTAACAATATGTATATAGTTTAGAACTAAATAAATACACTTACTTTTAAATACCCCTGTTTTTATCTATAGAAATGCTTGCTTAAAAGCCGCACTCGGTGCCTACTTTTAAGCTAGCTCCTGCCGAGGGACTAATTGAGCCTCCGACCCAAAACTAAATGGACCTCTGTTTTAGCTTAGAATACAGCAATGATAATTTTGAAGAAAATAACTATAAAATTCTCAATTCAGTTCAATTTATGGAACTTCAAAACCTCACTGTAACTATGATTGGACCTATAAGTCCAATACCGGCCAAAAGATCGATTCCGGTCGAAATTCCAATTCAGGCCATAAAACTGACTTCTTCAAATCTCAGTCTCTGCGAAACTTCAAAATCTCACGTCACGAATCCTCTCACTTTAATTCTGATTCCTAAGCATTTTCAAGAAGTAAGATTTCTTTCCGTAATTCGCGATGTTTTGGAGATATTTTAAACTGAAATTAAAAGAAAAAAATTAAATTCACAAAGTTTTGTGTTACTTTAAACTCAATAGAAATTTGAAACTTTTAAAATATTCCAATAGAATTTCTATATAGGACGCGGGTTCGATTCCTTTTGGAGAACGCATATTTTCTACGAAATTTCTCGAACATTCAGACCCGTAAATATAAGTAATATTGTTTAATTAAAAAAATAGAGCATTTACGTAAATAATTTGTATCTATTAAAATAACTTATAAACGGAATATATATATATATATCTGTGTGTGTGTGTGTGTGTGTGTGTGTGTGTGTGTGTGTGTGTGTGTGTGTGTGTGTGTGTGTGTGTGTGTGTGTGTGTGTAAAGAGGAATATTGACATATTTAAATCTTTGAAGATTATAGTTATCAGAAGCTGTTGGAATTGAAGACGCGGTTACATTGAACTGTTTCGACAGTGAAAGTGTGGGACCGAGATGCCAAACTAGTAGCACGCTTAAATTTATGCAGTTGGGATACCAATGAAAACCAGAGCAGTTACCATGAAAATATTTCTAGAAAAGACATCAAATCTGTGTGAAAGTGACTAGAGTCGAGATGCCAGATCAGGACCTATCACATTTTTTAATTTTGTGGAGAACCTCGAAATGAACAGCAGGGGCACCAGACCATATATGGCAACTGTATTCAATGCAAGGATGAATGGTTGATTGGTAGATTTTAAGGATGGAAAAGACAAAACTGAATAGAAAGCTGTGGGGAAGTCAAAGAGAACAATCATACAACATTTGAAGCTGTGTAGAGCCATTATTCCTACATCAAAAACGGACATGGTACTTTAAAAAATGAAAGAGAATCAAACGCAGTAGGACATGCTGTTTGGCATTTCCAAGTGGTCACCCATCCCAAGTAGTGACTATTTTCGAGGCTGCTTAACTTTGGTAATAAGAAAAAAAGACTCTTTTCGGCGGAAATTTCACCGTTAATTTCTTCTTTTTTGTATTAAACTATCCTGACACAAAGCTACAAGTTATTTACAGTACTTGTCTTAGTTCAACGATTACTATCTAAATACAGATCAGGTTCAATGCTGCTTAACTTTTAATATAACTGGTGATGGTGGAATAGAACAGTGAATTTTTGCCATATAAGCGTATATAAATAGTGACAACTGAAATGCTACCTCGCTTCATTGATTTCAGTTTGTGGCTAAATAAAGTTTATTTTTTTGATTAGTGATCAACCCTTTGTAGCTTATTTAAAGCTAGAAAATAATTTAAAATTTAATTTAATTTTTTTTAATAGTTTAGTGACACAAGTCATTAGTTGGAGAGACATATGTAGTATTTGTGCATTGCTGGTTATAACGAAGCGAACGGATATAGAAACTCTGCTCTACCATTGAAGAGATTTCTGTTAGCCCATGCATTAAAGAAATACAAAAAATGTACTCACTACTACAGCTCACGCATTACGAAGTGCTTCATTTACTTGTGTAATCTTAGCGTGTTTTTTTTTTTTTTTTTTTACAAAAATGATTAGTGGATAATGTCATGAAGCCATTTATAATAATAATAATAATAATAATAATAATAATAATAATAATAATAACTATGCGTTACATATCGAAAAAAAACACTGTCATGAATTAACTTTAGTACAATTCTGTATAATTTCCTAAATGTAATTTTATTTATGAACTATAAAAGCATATCCTATAGATAAATTTGTAGTTATAAATTTAACAAAAATTATATATGGAATTATTCAAGATGGTAGGAAACGTTTTAAAAAAAATTATTTACTAAAATAAAGTAAAGTTTTATTGCAATTTCTGATGGTAGCTAACACAAAACAACACGTCAATATAAAAGGGATAAAATATCCCTGCTAGGAGTGAATGTGTTAGTAAATTTCAATTTATTCAATGAAATAGAGCACAAGTAGTCTTATATAACAGTTTCCAATGATAACATAAAAGGCATTATTTAAGGAATCAAATATCCAATGTAGCAGTGAATGTTTTCATTCATTGTATTTTGAAAAATACAATCTAAATAGTTTTATATAGCAATTTATAATGATAACTAATAAAAACATGAATAGTAATATGCCACGGTTCAAATTTCCAACTTTAGTACTGTGACTGTGTTATTAAATTTAATTTTATGTCAAAGTAAAATTGATGTCGCCTTATAGACAAAATTCCAATGGTAACTAACCGAAACAGATGGCAATATGTAAGGTTTCAAATAGCCAAATTGTTGGTGAACGTTTTAATATATTTAATTTTATTCACCAAATTAAACATAATTATTTCTATATAGCAATTGCTTATGGTAACTCTAGCAAAAACAGGTGGAATTATGTATGGATTTAAATATCCAACGTCACAGTGAATGGGTTAATTTGTGGTTATTTTTCTTATAATTTCTGACGGAAACATTAAAGACAGAAAAACACATTACTGGGTCTTATATTACTACTGTCAGCATTGCCCGGCGAAGACCAAGCATTTTATCCCTTCTTTTTGTGAGAATACGTAACTGGTAATTAAAAGGAAAAAAAAAAGAAATGGAGGATTTTTCTTGAAAATTGGCAGACACATTAACTTGATTCTCCTATGGTCTGTTCAAGCGTCATATACCATTAAATTTTCAGCGCTCTGCTAAAAGGCGAATTTTAGCACGCCTGGTCTCACAAATCAATGCCAATTCGATTCTTAAGGGGTGACTTACTGTGCACCTACCATAGAACTATGCGAAGAAAGTTAATCCAACAATATGTTGACTTTCACATTAACCTCTTAATTTAATTTATGCTTAATAATTAATAAATATAAGAGTTTCCTACCATAAAGATAGTTTAGTAAGCTTGTCCCATTGTAGAGAGCTCAATCCTCACAGAGTATCTAACCCTATTGCACTTTGGTAGACACTTCGATGTGGTTAAATGGGTAGCAATCTTGCCTCGCTAAATCAATTACGACTGAGTAGCGAGTTCGATCCACGTTAGCTGTTCTGTACTTTCGGGCTCGTGCAACATCTAAACTACGCTTAGTAATTTGCTGCTGCAACGTAAAGGTACTATTAGTCGTTTCTTTATAAGGAAATAGTCGGCATTCTTTACTAGACTCCCTTTAAATTCATATAATCCTTGTCTTAAATACTTTTTCAGGAAAATAACCTTCTCAACTCCAGTAGATGTTATCACTCTTTCATATACTGACAGCGGTTTCCTTCCTACAATTTTATGTGAAGTGGTGCGAAATTCAACATCTTCAAGTACATAATTACATAAAATGACACAATTAACATTTTCTTACTTTTTTTTCACCCACTACAAGGCTTGAGAGTCATTCCTCGTAAAATTATACAGTCATAATGTTATCGATGAATGATATCTCATATATTTGAATACTTTGTATTGTACTAATGGAAGGCATTTTTCACTATTCCAATGCGTCTTCTAGTTTTTCAGGATAATTTTCAGTCGCCGTTGATAAAACTTCACAGATGTTTGGTTTGGTTTGGTTGACGGCATATCAATCTCAATGGGTTATTTAATGCCAACAAGATTTTTTTTAAATGCATTGCTGGTAATATTATTTTTCAAAAATGTATTGCAAGGTAATAATGTACTTCTGCTAATAACATTTTCAAAAAAAAAGTATTGCTGGTACAAAAAAACCTATATTTACACATTCATAGTGATTTGACCCCAGTTTGGGGGTTAACTATTTGCCCATAGCTGGACCTGGGAACACCAGCAATTAAGAGATAGTTCCACCCTCCGCAAAACCTCTTGATCAGAAGTCTTGCTGCTGGATGTAGTTTATCGTCTTACCCAGGATGCGTATGTAGTTTATCGTAATACTCAGTACGTTTAATTTTCTTTACTTCCCTGATTAAAACGTTTCCAGTTTTTATCTCACACCATGGGCTGTCTTTTTGGTAACTACCTTCGATTCTGTATCCTTTCAAATGATGCTTCGTCCTTTCTTCTCGCTTTCATTTACTAGATTGTTTAAAATTTACCACACTTCAACGCATCCATAATTTGAAATCATTTATATAGTTAAATGCATTAGCAATTTATCCTGCTAAGCCATTATATACATACATTATATGTAATAATGCTTTGAGTATCAGAATATATATATATATATATATATATATATATATATATATATATATATATATATATATATATATTCAAATAGTCAAAGCATTATTACAAACGCATTGTGACAAGTATGACATCTACAATCTCGTAAAATGTCAGGGTTTGATGTTTATAAGCAAGTAAGCCGGCTGCGTGTTATTCATATGGATACCTTGAATGTCAGGTATTGTCAAGAAGAAAAAGTTGAGTGACTTTGATAAACACAAAATTGTTACTAGCCACAAGACTAAATGAGATCATATCCCAAGCAGCACGTCTCGTGAGTTGCCGACGTCCAAAAAGAAAAGAAATGAAAATCTACCGAATGTTTCAATGCGGTCAGCACCTGTTGATGCAAGATGATAACGGAGTTCTTCCAATAAGATTTCAGATATCATTATGAAGAGAAGAACACGTCACAACACACAATATGTCGAACTATCTTGTCTATGGAGACGTGTAACCACGGGCCAGTCAGAATAACTATGTGAACCAACTTCCATCGATGAAAGCAACTTCAATGGCTGCATTAGCGTCAAAACTGGACCTTAAATCAATGAATGTCGCTTGAATAAGACGGACGGTGGAATGCGCATGCGTCATGACCTTAGCGAAAGCTTTAGTTTCCGGATGCATCAATGCAAAACTAAAACCCTGCATTTGGTCCCAATTTCTTTGTGCAATGTTTGCTGTTTCTTTTATATCCTTCATGCCAAAATTACTTTCTACATAGATATCGATATATGGACGCCAGCAGATAGATAGATAGATAGATAGATAGATAGATAGATAGATAGATAGGAGGGTAGTTAAAAATGTTCTAAACCTCACCAAGAAACAAGAAAGAATCTACTGGCTTTATTTTAAGGCCTTATTAACATGTGGACAAATGGGAAATTTTCAGTGCCCAAGTGTTAAAACACATTTCTATTATGCGATGTTTGAATTCAAGGAGTTTCAAACGTGAGGGACTTGGTTCATAAAATGGAATTTTTGACCCAGGGTAGGGACTGGGGTGAAATTTCAGTCATAAAATGAAAATTGCCAGATGACAATTCAGAATAGGGGACAAATTAAAGAAACCTGCGTTTGTAAGAAGAGGATTATGAACCGGAACACTGAGAAACACTGTTATGGAATTACACAAATTATTTTACTAAGGAAGAAGGATTTTTCAAATACTTTCAGACACTTGACTCCCAGAGGAGAAATTCCAAATCTGATAAGACTTATTTTAGCCAGCGGGGGATTTGGGAAGGAATTTTGGGGATATATATCGGTAATAAATATAATGTTGTAAAGATTAGAATATGAGTATTCAAGGGGATGTATTGAAGAACTTTGAATCGCAAGGGGAGTAATTTAAACTGGAAAGTCTGAGAACTAGTATCAATTTATGCTTGAAAATCAAGGCTTAAAGAAAATGATATTACGCAGACGCTTTAAAATACAGCTCGCTGTAAACTAGGCTATTCTACGTACAACGTAAGATAAAACTAAATGAAATAGAGGAACAGTCAATTCAGTGGGGAAAATATTTAAAAAAAAAAGCTAGAGATAAACTCAGCTACCTCACTCACGAGTTAGACTACAAACCATCTTATGTGGCTACAACGTTTCTGCTTCCTTACATGCTTCTTCTTCTATTTGCCCTGTCGTTTCAGGGCATTGCTTTTCATGACTCTCCACAATTTACAGTCCATTATAGCGCTTAACAGATTTTGTGTTTTTTGTTATCTCTCTAAGCCCTGCTCTGTCATCCATTTACACAAGCTCGCTAAGTAGTTTGCGCGCTATTCGCTTCTGTCCCTCTTGTATAGGGACTGAAAAAACGTATTTTTGTTAAACCCATAAAACATGGTTACAACATGACCTTGTAACAGTGCAAATACCTTGCTTTGTGACGTTACATTAACAGAAAAATGGACAAAAATTCCCAGAAAGGTATGAGGACGTATTTTCATATTCTTAGTGCTAAAAAACGCGAAAAGATATGTTACTCTTTCTATGCATTTAATTAAGTGTTGAAAATGTATTCTGATCTTATCGTTAATTAGTGTAGAATTTTTAAATTATAGCACTTCGCAATGTTCACTATTTACATTATTCGGACTATTGTCCTCATCTTTGTCGCCATATTTAGTACATAAATATGGCGACAAAGATGAGGACAATAGTCCGAATAATTGAGACAATTGTCCTCATCTTTGTCGCTATATTTATTACATAAATATGGCGACAAAGATGAGGACAATAGTCCGAATAATGTAAATAGTGTACATAATACCTCATCTCAGAAATATAGACAGATACTTCGCAATGTTACCATAACGTTGTAAAAACGTTCGAGTGTGCGATCAGTTTGAGGTAAGAAAAATATTTGATTGCAATGTCGTAATAACGTCTCTACGACGCCAGGTAACCCTAACCAAAATCCAACGTGTTTACAATGTTACAAGAACATTGCATCTTAACTGGGAAACATTAACTATAGAGAGCGAAGCCGTAGAAATATCACTAGTGACCAAAGTACCTAAAACCAGAATTTAATTGAAGCCAATTCAATGCGTCTTCCCAAGGGCCAATGGCGAAGTGAATTTTTCAACTACGCCACCTCTTTTAAATAAGTACAAATCATTACTAGCGAGAATCTTTAGTTTCCAGGTGCTAAAACGATCCATTGGAGCAAAGAAGAGGTCAAGCTGCGTATTTACGGTGGAAAAGCAAGGTCTAAATGACAGGACATTGTTTAGCATAAGGCACTTAAGAGGAAATTGCCGCTAGCGAAAAAAATAAAGCTAAAACGTTGATCGATAAAACATTACCGTCAATTTCATACGCAGAATGGCCGACTCCCATGCAAGCAGACAAATAGATATTGAGTTTACTTATATACGTATTTATTTGTTCGCGGAAAAGGCTTCTAATAAATCTATTCTGACTGTAGCAATACGAAGCATAATAACTATTATAAATAAGTGGATAATAACGAGCGGCAAAAACAGAGCTCTAGTTAACCAGCCTTGTGTCCGAAATTCTAGCTTAATTTTTGTCTGGATTTCTGGCATGGAGAACATAAGTGCATTGTCGTTTACACTCACATTAATTCCCTCATTTTTTGTTGTTATTATGACAGTGTTTCGGTAAAATATGGAATGTAAAGAAATATCTAACATTGGATGTACCATCCAACAATACACTGGAAACTTTTTTTTAGAATGTACCCTAAGGAAACCGAGGTACGTTTAATCTGCACGTTATTTATGCCGTCGAATACGTTCTTCTTTGTGCCGTCTGTCTTCAGAAATTTGTCAATCATGGCTCTCCACAGCTTCCTGTCTGTTTTAGCACTTAATAAATTTTCTCATTTTGTTTCCCCTAAACCCTACACTGCCATCCATTTATATAAATTCGCTAGGTAGGTTATGCGTTGTTTCCCTTTGTTTTGCTTGCTTTCATTAGGTCCTGTGAGTATCAAATTTTCCAAGCCTTTTTTCCGTATGTGCCATAGAAATTACATCTGTCTCTTAAAGATGGTAAGTATAAGTGTCTTTTTTGCTTCCATTTTCTCGTCGGTGCTCACATGTTTAGCCTATTATATTCTCATTATGGTTTTGTAGAATCGAGTTTCTTTTGCTTGAAGTCTATCCTTTATCTGTCATATAGGAGGTAGGATGTTATGTAGTTGTTCTGTACATATGTTTTATTTGCTTCTAACGAAATTTTCTTGTTTCTTAATACTTTGATTAACTTTTGAAAGACATCTTTCGCTATCGCGATGCGCTTCCGGATTACAGTTTCTCTCTTTCCGTTCACTTCCCAAATAATTCAATTATTGTGCTTGTTTGATTTTGGTAATTTACATGTTGGGTTGTTCCATTTACTATTAACCAGACATGCTGTTGTCTTGTAACTGAGAGATTTGTTAAAAGTGGACGATGGATCATAGAGTCAGAAATATCTGTTCATTATTTTGGGACACCTCGACGTGGTATAATCAGCTTGTACTTGCTAGAAACAATTATGGCTGAGAAGTGAGTTCGATCTTCATTGGATGCCCCAGATTATTGACCTTGTTCCACATCTAAACTACGCTTAAAAAATCTCCATTGATGTTGTTATATATATTGGAGAAATAAGAAGAAATTTTTAAAAAAACACCTCTAAGAACACAAAAGAGACCTCACAAAAACAGCTTAACTCATGCACTAATCATACATAGAAATAAATTCAACTACAAATGTGATTTTAAAAACGCTACACTCATAAAAAGAAAATAACTCACTCAGAAGGAAAATCCTCAAGTGTGCCGCCATTAAATTTTACCCAAATATTAATCTACGGCCATACTTTTTCCCAGTATCACTTTTCCTAACAGAATTACTACTCTTCCAAGCAAACGTACACAACTGTATCAAGAAATTAAAAGAAAATGGTTGAATCCGTCAACACAATAAAAACAATATTTCCACACTTGACGTAATTTTCAGTAGACAATATGAATACAATAGCGTTTTCTAAATCCTTCTAGTTTCTAAGGACATTTTCAATAAATTCATTTCGTTTTTATGAAAATGTCGACATTGGACGAAACGCATAGGCTAATAATACAGTTTTCCTTATTGTCTTTTAACTTTATACATATTGTCTTTTTCTACAGGTTAACTCTGAGAAATTTTTCATGTTATTCCATTGTATCCAAATGACTTCTCTTTATCTCTGCTGCATTTTTAATATTATTATAATGACATAAAAACCTTTATTAAACAGACAAAAATGCTATCAGCAGGAGTAGATGATCAAAACTTTCAATAACCTCACTTAGGAGCCATACGTCATACACACTTGAGCGACCAAGTCTTTTTTGAAACATGACTGACAAAACAGAAGATTTTCCCGCAGTAGCTTAACGTTTCTTTCTGCGGCAGACTGGTTGCAACCCAGGAGCCAGTACATCTTGCTATTCACCCCATAGCTAGAGGAGACGTGATGGATTCATATCAATCCCTAAAATTGATTGCACATGCAACTAGTAGAAAAATATTGATATAATGAAGATTTTGAGGTTGCACACTACTTCAAACAAAAAGTTAGGAAGGCAACTCCCGTATACTGGAAAAATCAATAAATTACTGCCTATTTCCCGAGAAAATTGTTTGAAGAGAATTATTTTATGAATTTCAACCGACAGTAGAACTGACTCTTTGGTCAATAAATTCGAAATGTTTCCTTATAAGGAAACAGTTGATATTACCATTATGATTCGCAGATTTACTTTTACAAAAATGAAAACATTTGCAACATTGTAAAGTCACGTACAGATTAGCCAAAACTTAGGTAAAGGGGATATAAATGACCTGAAAAATACTTCCGCGAAACTTACAAATGAAAAAGAAAAGACCATTCATTGAGTTAATTCAATGATTTCTTGTCAATTTGCAAAAACAAAGTATTTAATTTTTATTCAACGTATTGAAACTGAGCATGATTTTGTAGGTACCTTGGAATTATTATTTAAAAATTATATTTATATTGTATTGTTAGATCAAAGGATTATATGTATATAGCATCTTTATGCTTCTATACATGATATTTTTTCATTCATATCTATATAGATAAATTTTTAGATGGTAATTATTTAACGCCATTGCGTTATATATAAATCTTTTATATATATATATATATATATATATATATATATATATATATATATATGAATTATTATTAGATGGTATTAATATACCTATTTAGACATTCTTAATCCATCACATCATTATATATATATATATATATATATATATATATATATATATATATATATATATATATATATATATATGCATTATATTTATATAGTACTTACGCATATGGTACTCATACTTCTATGCATTAAATTTAGTTAGCATTTATAAATATATATATGGTATAGATACAGTAGTTACAAATCTATACATTATATTTATGTAATATTTATGTATATGCATATATTTTGAAAAGTACTTTTACATCCCTATGTATTATATATATATTTATTTAGATTTCGGCCAGATCAGGTTGAAACATAGGTCGACATACGATCATCGAAGTTAAGCAATGTCGAGACTGGTCAGTACGAAGATGGGTAACAGCATGGGAATACCCGATTCTTTCAGCTTGGATGTGTGGGTGGTATAATAGATAATGGCTCGGAATTGTTAACCAAAGAGCCGAGTTCCAATTCCAATCAGGTTTGTTATATTCACTTACTTGAAAATCCCCTTGGGAAATATATGAATTCACCTTTTATCTCCCCAGCTATGGGTTAATTAGTAAGACATATATAGCTAAACCCTTATTTCCAAAAAGAAAAATTCTCGGGATCTAAAAAATATTTTCTGCCTTTAAATAACCTGCAAAGTGTTAATAAGCAGTAGAAAACGAATCAAGCAAGCAAATTATATTTATTTACAGGGTGATTGAAAAGTACACCTCACTTTAAAATACTTATAATTTATTTATTAAATATAATTGTTACAAGAAATGGATATGAGAAGAAAAACGTTTAGCATGACGTTTTATTTAAAATCAGCACAGGATTTCAATACCAGATTCTTCAGTCGCCTAAGAATTCCGCTGATTTCACCAGGAACTCTTGTGGTATGGAAGACATAACTTCTAGTATTCGTCCTTCAAGTTATTCCAAAGTATAGTAGACTTCATCCTTTAAGCACCCTCCCCCTCCCCAAATCACAGGTTTTTAAGTCAGGACATCTACTGGTCACATCATACATAAAATAGGATGTTACTTTTCAATCACACTGTAGTATTAATACATCTATACTATATATCACATTTACTTCTACATCAATGCAGCATAGCTTACGGTCATATCCCGTTGAAAAAACGGTCCTAGTCCAGTCATAGAAGTTAAGCAACGTCGTGCCTGGTCAGGCACTGTACGCTTGGATCTATGATAAGTGTAAAGGATAACAGCTCGGAATTAGAACTCGGCTTTCCGAGTTCAAATTCCAGTTGGGTTCACTTATGCGAAAGTACATTTGGGAAAGGCATGAATCTACCTATTCTGCTTCCCACCAGATATGAGTTAATTACTAGGATTTGTGTCAGTAAATTATTAATATCGCCCCCAAAATTCTTAATATAAAATTATTTTCTGACCGTAAATAACCTGGAAAGGATTGATAAGACTTAAGAAATAAATATACATTATATTGATATAATATTCATCTGTACATCATATATTTTAAATGAAATCACAAATTCGTTTGGCTACATAATTATATTTTTTATGCAAGTATCCTTTTTCGAAGTGTGGATTATTGCCGTCATAACCGCTGCCTTTTAGCTGCTGGATATATTTTCTTATCCAGTCATTTCGGTTACCATAGCAATCTCTAGGAGGTACTGTAAGCGTAACGTTTATCGGAGCGGTAGGTGGCTTCAACGGTTTCGGAAGTGGTAAGTGGATTCAAAGGTTTCGGGAGCTCTAAGGGGTTTCAGCGGTTATCTGGGCTGTCAAGTGTTTCAACTGTTATCGAAGCGTTAAGTGACTTCGACAGTTATCAAAGTGGTATGTTGCTTCAACAGTTATCGTAGTGATAAGTGGCTTCAACTGTTACGAGAATAGTAAATTACTTCGACGGTTACGGGAGCGGTAAGTGCCTTCAACGGTTACGAGAGCGCTAAGTGGCTTCAACGGTTATAGGAGCGGTAAGTGCCTTCAATGGTTGTCGGGACTATAAGGTATTTCAACGGTTACTGTAGCGGTAAATGGATTCAACGTTTATCAGAGCTCTAACGGGTTATCGGATCTGTAAGGTGTTTTAACGTTAATCGAAGCTCTTAAGTGGCTTCAATGGTTATCAAAGGCTTACGGGAGCTGTAAGTGGCTTCAACGTTTACTGGAAGGGTAAGTGGCCTCAATGGTTACCTAAGTGTTAGGTGGCTTCAACCGTTAGCAGAGTGAAAAGTGGCTTCAAATACTAACCTAGACTAGATGCGATTACGAAAGGCATCGATCTCTTGTTTTCTCCGGTTAAATAGCAGGGATGCTATCCAGTCTCGGAGAGGGAAAAAATTCAAGTCGTAGAGAATGAAAAAGAAAATTACTCTGCTATCTTTCATAAGCAAAGAATGAAAATGTGACACTGAAATGTCAATGCGAACTGGAATAGCTTAGGATAAAATTGGAACAAAAAGGACATTTATACAGCGAACCAGAAAGAGATAGCTGAAATTTCTTGGGCACATAATAAGGAAGGAGGGCTTGGAGAATATGACACTCAGAGGATACATCGAAGATAAAACAGACAAGAGTGGCAGCGGGCTAACTGCCTGACTAGCTTGTTCAAATCCATTGCGGAATTGAAGCGAGAAGGCTAGCATAAAACAACTGTTCCTAAGTAATACAAATGCAATGATCGCCTACGCCCTGAATGGACATGGAGCACAGAAGAACGTCGTTCCCAAGATGTTATTTCAATTTACACATTATAAATAAAAGAAATATGTGGAGAGACACGATACCTTTTCAATGAAAACAATGATTCAGAACAAATAAAATAGCGATTTCCGTTGTCCTGGCTATTCAGAAGTGACGAAAAATGAATCCATCCAAATGGCGCTTGGAGGTGTCATTTAACGAAGTGAAAATAATCATTGAATGTCGTTCTGCTTTTTGCTAGAGAAAAAGAAAAACGGCGAGCGTGTTACATCGGTAACGTATTCAGTAATATCTGTTGAGGTGCAAGAATTCACACAGTGGAAGAATTCACTATCGAATGGCATAACGGATATCACCATTGCTGGGGTTGAAGCTGCCAAAGTGATCAATTTAACAAATGATAAGCACGTACAGCGCAGGAAACAGCTCATCTCTTCATCACTCAATCCTACAACGGATTGGCAGTCGTCTGCATCATTCATCCTCCAAAGAAATGTTCGTTATTCTCGAAATTTCACACATTGTTGCGAAGATGAAGAATGATAGCAACCTCTTTAACACACTTACAGTCGGCATCACATCAATGGCTCCCAAACGCAATATTCTAATAAATTTATATAAGTTCATCCCTAGTTTCTAGTTTAGGGTTGTCTTTCCTGTCCCTTCAATTCTGTGATTCTCACGTCTCCACATGAAATCTGAAAAATTTATTCAGTAACTATTATCATTTTTCCTTACCCAATAGGAGTAAATACGTTTGCCTATCGCCCGGTTTCCACTCCTCTCGGTTCTTTTGAACAGAAGCAGAGGTTCATCCTTTTTTTCCTGTTTAGGATGTGTTTCCGGTTCTTTTCTAAACTCTAATTCAACTCTATACTGCTAACGTTTCCACTTATTTTTCAATAATTGTTTATTTTTTCTCCTTCCCCAATAGGAATAGATAGCATCACCTATTGCCCGGTTCATACTCACCCTCTTTTTTTTTTCTTGTTTAGGATTGGGTTTCAGTTTCTGTACTTCTGACGAATACGCTTGAAATTTGTAATTTTATTCAGTAATTATTATTAATTTTCCCCTCTCCCAATAGGAGTAGATAGGTATGCCTATCTCTCAATAGGAGTAGGTAGGTATGCCTATCTCCTGACACTAACACTTCTTCCAGGAGTAAGGTTAATCCATTGTTTACTGTTTAGGATTGAATTCTCGGTCTCTTCTAAATCCTAATTCAACTCTATACTTCTAAGGTCATCGTGTGAATTCTGAAATTTTATTCGCTAATTAAACCTTGACCTCTTCAAGTCTAGAATTGGCTGCCTTTTATGTTATCTTACTCTTTCTTACGCTAATACAACTCCATACAGAACGTTCTACCTTGAGTGGCTCTTGGGCCTTTTATTGCGTGAATATTAGTAAAATAATAATAATAAAAACTTTCCACTACGGGGTCCCACAAAGCAATTCAGCGACTGTTCATTTTCTTTTATCAAAACAAATCAAAACAAACATTCGTTTCATCTCGGGCAGACGACGGATGACTGATGACGCCGAATGATTGTCTGCTATTTCTGCGGTCAATAGCGACGGGTCTTACTTGCTATACTCAATACAACAATGATAGATTTTACAAGTCGTTGAATATGTTGTCATTTAGGAAATTAACGTTGATTACTCAAGCAACTATTCAGAACGATTACTCAAATTGACTATTCAAGCGACTATTCAAGCGATTACTCAAGCTGACTATTTAGAACGAAATAATAGAATTCCCTTTCTTCACAGCTAGAACTCGCCATGCCACGTACACAAGGTTGAGGAAGAGGAACCTTTCATAAGGAATAAATTCCTCTCAGACAATTTCTTTACTGGAATTGTTATTTTGAGAAGTACAGCCCGACCTACTGTCAACTGTTATGTATCCTACATATCTTCATAATATGCACTTAAGAGAATTTTTTAAAAAGATCCTGAAAACATTTCGAAAACTAAATTATTATCATTATTATTATTAGTAGTAGTAGTAGTAGTAGTTGTAGTAATAGTAGTAGTAGTAGCCTTATACAAAGAATAATATGAATCATGAATTCTTTGTTTGAATTCTCAGAGAGGACTATACATGGTCCACATGTCATTCGCCTCAGCAGTTCTGGACAGGAAGTGAAACAGAATTCGTTAGCGTTTCTCATAATCGTAATATTAGCCGTTTCTTTATAAGGAAACATTTGGCGTGCACACACCTACTGCTATTCGAGTTACGCTTTAATGCGTCCCTGGTTACCGCAATCAAAGCGATCAAACCTGGGATCTGTTCCCCTCAGGATAGGAGCAATATTCGCCGTTTTCGAAACATTTGGCATTCACAGACTGAAAAGTCATTAGCTACTCAAGTTAAATTTTTCTTGGCTCCCTGGATACCGGGCTAGATCAAAGTGTAGTATCTGTTCCCATCTTCTCTAATGTTAAAAGTTATATTAGCAAACATTCGCCATTCATTGAACGAGCAGGCACTACTAGTTTCGGGTGAAATTTATAAAATCTATATATTGACAAATTTTCAGGAAAATAGCTTTCTCAAGTTTTCTAATCGCTCTTTTCAGTATTGATGGGGGGGATGTTTCCTTTCTAATCTTTTCTATGAAGTCGGGTGGAATGCCAACATCTTGATTTTGTCATTATTTTCTCTTCTCATGATATGTGTTATTTAATTTACTTGTTGTTGCTGTTGAAATTAATGTAGTTTCTGTTAATTCGCCCAGTTTTCTGTGATTCCGTAGCGCCATTCTATGCGCAACGAATCAGTATGCTCCTCACTAAGACCTCCTGGCGTCATTCGCTCGAAGCCAATTTAATTATTGATCTGAGAAAGAGGTTATAAGCGTCTGAGAGTTAAAGAACGTCTGAACGAGTTTGATGCCATGCATGTAAATGTTTGGATAAGAAAAAAAAGTAATATTTTCTTACCTACTAACGAATATAGAAGAAAAAAGAAAGGCCGCTGTATGACAGCGTGTATAAAAACAAAAAACAAAGAGAAGATATTCGTATAAAAATATACGTTTTTAGCCTCGAAATTGAGACAAAGAGAAAAACGTAAACCGGAAGAGAAGAAATGAAAAAAGAAAATAGTTTTTAAAAAAATGGCCGTGCAGAGGACATTAATTTGCAATGCCATAATCTACTGCGTTCCACCATTCCTTTTCAATTTATCGCTCCATCAATCTTTTTGAACAATTCGTCTGGAATTTAAAAAAATCCACTTAAATTATATCTTACTGTTTCCACGTGAAAGAATAAACTTCCATTACAGTGACGTAATCCATCGCAATGAATTTTCCGTGAATTCATCTTCTTCATTTAAGCAACGCAACCGAAACAGTCGATCACAATTCAATAATAGAGAAAAAATACGAGAGTAAGTTAAAAATTATCTGTACTTTCGCTATAACATATTTTTATGATTGTGTCACTGCCTTCTGCTCGTGTTTATTTAAAGTTGTTACTATAGTGACCACCTGATCGAAGTTAGAACGTGATCTCCCCAGTTTTCATCCTGCTATTACAGTGTAAACATGGTCCGCTCCGCTAAGAGACTGCACCAGGAGGATGGGGGATAAAGAGCAGTGATTCAAATCTGCAGAGAACATGCTACCTTATCTAAGATAAGACGCCGGGCTTGCTATTTGCAATCTCACGAGCTTGCTGAATTTTCTCCTCAGTGGTAGAGGTTGCCGTGCTTCCTTCTTCGTGTGTCACGCTTCCACGGCTACTTTTAAAATTCTCGATCTACTTATACAGACTTCTACGCGGTAGTGTACTGTCGCCGTAATAGGATAAAAGCCTCGGTGAATTTCAGCCCCTGACACTCCTTCCGACCAGAGAAATCGCATCATTGCTCTTTGTTCCTAGCTGATGCACACTGCTAGCGGGACCATAAAAGATTATTACTGAGACAGGAGTAAATGGTTATGTCACCAACATCGATACCAAATTGAGAGCTTATGTCATCAGGAAAATTCATTAATGAAAATTAAAAACAAAATAGAACCAAGTATAAAACTTTGGAGGATTCCATCATTAGTAGAGAAGGATCAAGAAGCGAGGCTGTTCAGGATAACTTTCATTTCCTGATTTCATAAGAAAGACTGAATCAGTTGAAACATTCACCTGGAGGCCACATAACTCTGGGGAGACGAACAGCATGCCAATCCCTGTCGAACACTTTCGCAATGTCGAACAAACAGCCCGAGTTTCCCCATTCTTATCTAAAGCTTGATAGGCTCTTTCAGCAATAACCGTTAATACAACACAGTTGATCTAGAGAAGAGAAAGCCGTATGAAAGAAAAAATGAAAAAAGACCCTGAGAGTTGATTAGAACCTCTTGTATTTTATCAATAAGAGCTAGAAGGCTAATATAGCTGGAAAAGTCAGAGAAGTTCACCTGATTTCTTAAAAACTGGAATAACAGATGAGGATTTCCAACACGCAGATTAGAAATGGTACCAGAAACCATGGAAGTGATTATATATCACTCAATAGAGACTTCGTTCTAAGTGGAAAATTAGGAAAGGGTGTTCCGGATGAATGAAGCGTTGAGTTTAAAGAGAATCTACGGGCGAAAAATTCTGCTTTATCAGCAGAAGATGTTAACACCCCAAACTGAGAATAGAAAACTCACTCTTATTTAATAGAATATTACAGTGCCGCCAATAATCGCGAGAGCCAAATTTGTTAGATGCAATTTCATTCCCTGATCAAATAAAGATTTATCTCATTCGAGGAAACATTTACATTTATTACGTGCAGGCAACAGGCGTGTGTTGTGATCAGAATTTTCACACTGGTATAGCCGGAAATAATGATTCTTTTGGGCTATTACGACAGAACATACTGGTGTGAAACATGGTGAAGATTGAGCTTTCACTTGGTATTTCCGAAAAGGAATAAATGCATCTATGCTGGTTTTGGTTTCTCACTCCTTAGTAGGAAATTTAAAAATATCTTGAAGAAAGTCGCGATGTGAATCCCAATCAGAATGCTGGTCATGGAAATAGGTCATATGAATAAGAAGTTCTTTTCTAATAGATGATTGGAACGAAATATCAATAGATACTATAGCGTGATTCGAGTTGAATGGGTTTTCGAAGAATTTCCCAGTTCGCGTAATTACAGGTAAGGTATTTCACAGGAATCGATAACTTCTTGAAACAAAGCAGATGCAGTGAAAATGTCTGGTTAGTCTAAGTAAGGTTGTTGTATAGATAAAGTCGAATACGTATGTGCAGATTATGCGGATTTGTAGGATAGATAACTGTTGATCCTTGACTTAAACAGGTTAAGATTGTAGC
Organism: Acanthosepion pharaonis; assembly: GCA_903632075.3. Taxonomy (NCBI): domain Eukaryota; kingdom Metazoa; phylum Mollusca; class Cephalopoda; order Sepiida; family Sepiidae; genus Acanthosepion; species Acanthosepion pharaonis. The sequence goes on from CAHIKZ030005641.1 coordinate 1,048,766, forward strand.
ACGGAGTTGTTTACTTCAGGCCAAGCCATAGTGCAACTCACGACGAGAAGTGAAGGTCTATTTTAAATCTCGTCGTAGGAGCGAGTAATTTTAGTTTCGGTTGATAGTTCGCTACTATCGACGGCTTAATATTTTTTTTAATTTTTTACATTTAGAAGAAATTTAGCTTATTCAATTGACGTGTAAGATTTATTTCCTTCGAACTTGGTATATTATTTCATGCTTTCATTACAAAAAGAAACTTCTTGTTAAAAAATTCACTAACAAATTTTAATTTAGTATTGGTCTTGTTATTTGGAAGTTAGTTTAGCATCTTTCAAAGTTAATTTAATATTCTCTGTGAAATGTTTATTCATAAAGGCAAATACTGAAAAACTTTATTTTGGCGTATATTTCTGTTTCTAACAAATGATAAAAAGGATGGTCATTTCTAAACATTAAACATTTATCATAGTGAACTATAACAATTTAATTTTACTTGATTTGAAGAAATAATTTATTGATCCGAAATTTTCCAGTCTTTCTTCTTACAAATGTTACAAATATATCCTAAGAAAGTCAGTTTTAATCATTTATGCTTGTTTTTTAACAGACTTTTCTCCCGAATATCTTTTTTTCTTACATTCTGTTTTTATTTACATTATTCTACATGATAGTGTAATTAATAACAACAAAAATATTGAATATAAAATTTATTTTTTCACGAATAATTTGTTTTTCGATCTAAAAGGTATTTTTAAAAGTATGTTGAATTTTAGTTTACCGCTAAAGAACATAAAATAGGAGTAAACGTAATATTTTATACCACAAATTTATTAAGAAGGTCTGTTACCAAAAGACAGTATCATAAAATTAAATTCAATAAATTTGATCTGATATGACAAAAAGTCAGCATAGCAATTGTTACTTGAGTTCTAAACAATAAAATAGAGGAAATATTTTCATGTTTATTTTTGTATCGTATTTTTTTCATAGTTCCAACATGGTTTTTGCTTCATTAAAAACTGTTTTAATGTGAATAATTAATTGAAAGATTAAAATGCATATAATATTTCGTACAGTCTTGTTAACTAGGTGGGAAGTGTTGGATCTGAAGCTCCTCAAAAATAAATATTAATTGTAATGAGACGTTAGTAAAGAAAAAAATTATCAAGATAAAGAGGATTAACTTTTTGATCCAAATTAATTTTGCTCTTAATGTCTACTTTTTCTTATGCTAACTACATCAGCGAACGGTCACAAACCTAAACTGAAGCTAAAAATCCTCGCTCTCAGTGAAGTGATGAGATTTCAGATAGGCCTGCAGACAGTTACACTTTGACTCGGCCTGAAGTGAAGAACATCATAGACTAGAGTGATCAAGGAAGCATCTTTTCGGAAGTCTGTTCCATGATTAAGTTCTTCGATTATTGAAAAAGGTTATTCCTATGGGCCAAATGAACTAATGTTTTAGACATTAAATCAATTATCAAATGCTACATTGGTACTTATCTTAAGATTTTATTCAGCAGGGGATCCAACATGTACCATCTTGTTCCCGACTATGGTAAAGGTAAATCTAAAATGAAATTTTGATTCGCACACAGAAAAGCGCAAGACAATATATATATATATATATATATATATATATATATATATATATATATATATATATTAATGAAGCAAGTATTATACAGGGATTGCTAACTAAATACGTAACAACAGGCTTTTTTTGTATGCGATTGAAAAATTTCATTTTAGACTTACCTTACCATAGTCGAGAACAAGATCACGATACATTAATCGCTGATATATTTTCCGCAAATGGCCCGTCAATATTCCGGTTTATCGCATTATGAAAAAATAACTCACTCAACTTCTCCCTCTGAGTTTACTTTTCTTTTTAGCGTAGATTTGACATTTAATTGGTTAATCAAGACATACACACAATATTTTTAATTCTGACATATGTTGTCCCACTTTTATTTTTGGAAAGGAGGTAACAATTTGTTTTTAAATTCCCTTAAAATTACCAGTTAACTACCATCGCCTGAAGAAGTGCAATCATAATAATGAAACATAAAAGCTTTTGTGTAATGATACCAACTTGTTTTTATTATAATCTCCTATAATAATAATAATTAATTTAATAATATTATTAATATATTGTTAATAATAATATTATAAAAAATATATATATATATATATATATATATATATAAAGTTTTAAATTGAAGAGACACTCACAGCAAAATAATTGCCTGCATTCATATTGTCCTTTTACAGATATATTTATATTATTAAATATATAGAAAATAGGAAAGAACTCGTTAGGAAAATAATCCAAAGTTCTTTAGTATTTTTGTTATTATTTTTAAAAAATAGTGCTCAATACAAAACTAGAGTATAATTATAATTATTTATTTAAAAATATGATTCCAACACTCTACATAAGAGTTCTCATGTTTCAAAACAAGAGCCGAAAACTTCAATATAATTATTTGAATTAAATTGAATTAAAGTACTAAGCTCTGTTAAAAATTTCGCTTGAAGATGGAACAGTGTGACAGTGTGAGAAAAGACTGAGTATAGGACAAAAGATGAACGGAATTCAAGATAGAAGATGTTATTTGACGTTGAATTTAAATTATTGAAGGTTGTAGCTATCAGGGAGGCAAGTAGACGGAAGGGAGTTCCACAGGCGGGAAAAATAACTGTTGGAGTAGAAGTGGCTGTTGTATCTAGCTAATTCATCAGTAAACAGGTGGGATCTAGATGCCTATCTAAGTAGCCCGATGAAATTCATGTAGTTGGAACCCCAGAGAAAACACTCATCAGAGAATTTGTCATGGAAATATTTGTAGAAACGACAAAGGGAAGCTACGTCAAGTCGGTGAGAAAGTGACTGAAGTCGAGATTTCAAGTCAGGATCTATTACATTACAGATCTTTCTTCGGATATTAACAAGAACCTCGAGATTACCTGACCAGATATGGCAGCAGTATTCAATGAACGGACGAATTTGTAAATATGCAAGATGGAGTTTGACGAGAAAGATTTTCTTACACGATACAGTGACCCAAGATTCCCTGCAGTAAATGCAACTATTGCTTCAAGTCTTTCCACTTCAAGTTAGTGGAAAACGTGAGACCAAGAAGGCGCAGTCTGTTGCTCTCTATGTTTCTAGCGTCAGCCATGTTGATGGCGGGCAGAAAAGTTTCTCTATGGTGACACAAAATATCTTAATAATTATTAATTAAATAAGCCAGGATTATAGATATTGGCCTGGGATATGTGGTTTACATCTCTTCACTCACACAGGAAAATGTAGAATATGGCACAAAGCTAAATTAAATTTTAAAACATAACAAGTTTTCAGCATTTGTCGTAGACGTCTGTATTCTATTTTTCTTCTGAGTACAGAATATATTAAGCGCGTAGGTTATTTAAAAAAAGAAATCCTCTAAAAGACTAAGCATTTATTATAAGAAGTCAGAACGTATGATCGTATGTTAGAAAGGTACCCAGATTTTCAAAGCGACAGAGAAATTGTTGTACAGAAGATTGTTGCGAATAACATAAACTGAATATGTGAGCAACGAGGAAGTTTATAAGAAAATAAGAAGCTTATACTTAAAATCCAAAAGAGACAGTTGAAAATTCTGAAACACATGACAAGAAAGAAGGCTAGGAAAATTTAACACGCACAGGACATAAATTGTCACATTATTACTTTTAGGACATAGCTGCGTATTTACATCTAAGCCCATCTACGCGGGTATATAGAAATAAAGAAGCAAACACACACGTATATATATATATATATATATATATATATATATATATATATATATCCGCACAAGCACGTCCGGACAGTAACGGTCCTAAGGATGTTGCCAACCTTGCAAGCTGAAATTTGGCGCCTTATATTTTCTAAATTTTCACGGGAAGAAAAAAATGAAGATGTAGAATAATGATTTTATTACAATATACAAGTTAAAGAAAACATTCATTATCTTACCTAAAACATTTTTCTAGCCTTTAGATCTGCAAATCTTTTCATGGCACTTTCCACAGCTATCTTTTTTACAAGATCATTTTCTCTTGACAAAATAGACAAAGAACTTAATTTGTTTTGAGACATGGGTGACCACAAGTATGATTCAATGATGGCAACTACGGGCGACTGCCAGCCCTGTGTGCACACAAGCATATCTGCATATAGGAACACGCACCGCGAAAAAAAAAACATAGGTATATACATTTATGTACACACATAAAGATTCAGAAACATGAACACGTAAATACAAACATATAACTGAAGGTTTTTGTTCTTCTTTCATTTCTATTTTATATTTAAAAAAAAAACAAAGCATCTATTTTACGATGATGAATCAGAAATAAAATGCAATTTTGAAACTTGGGAATAAAAATGAACCGCCTTTGTACAAAGAATGACGAATAGCTAACCGTGAGCGGCATTCTGCCGTTCAGTTGTGTGGCTGAAAACAACGAGAACAAAATTTTAGACGCTCTACTTGGTGATTGCAACATCAAAGCAACAACGCGCCAAAATACGTTTTCTGTTGGCAGAAGGAATCAAACCTGCGGAAATCAATCGCCGGATGTTAACGCGGTATGGAGCATGCACAATGAATCAACAAAAGTTGCATGTGTGGGTAGCAAGCTTTAAACAGGTAGAAAAGGTGTAACGGGTGGAAGCCGATTGTGTCGCCAGTCAACATTGTGCACGGGAGAACACAACCAGACGATGGGATGATTGATCAGGGAGGATAAACGAAACAGGTTAGCACAGGTGGTGGTTACACGGGAATAAGGTATGAATCTGCACAAGCCATAATGCAGTTTGTTCGCTTTTGTGCCCAAACAAGCAAACGTTGCAGACGTGGCTCTCTGAGAAACTTTAAAGTTTATTTGCTTTAAGCGATGAAGAAGCTCTTATAACGATACCAGAATAGCATCGCCATGCAGGGACACTATGTCAACAAGTGACATATGCATTTGTCCTTCATCGGTGGACATAAAGGTATTGTATGGAAATTGCCTTTACTTTTTGATTTAATCCTCGTATATATATATATATATATATATATATATATATATATATATATATATATATATATATATTTAGTTGGATAGATGTGATTTTGTGACCCTGTGTTTCACGCTTGAGCGATCCTGACGAAACCCAGGGTCACAAACTCACATCTATCCAACCAAATATGTTAGCTCTATCTCTGATATTGAGTGCTTTCTAATAAGTACGCATATAATATATAAATAATTATACATATATATATTTATTTATATTTATATACACTTTTCACACACACACACACACACACACACACACACACACACACACACACACACACACATATATATATATATATATATATATATATATATATATATATCGGGGTGAAGGGCAAAATTGTCCTTTTGTTAGATTAAGTTCTGAACCGTGGTATCTTAGAAATGATTGAAGAAATCTAACTGAAATATTCCAATGTTTTTATAACACTACTGGACTCTACTTTGAGCAATAAGAATCTATAATTATTCTCCAAGCTTAACAGAAGCTTAACGGAAATGGCATATCCATCATTAATTAATCATAGCTAAGGATCGGAAGTTCATGAAGGACTGGAATAAATTTCATTTTTATATATATATATATATATATATATATATATATATATATATATATATATATAAATATGGAATAAATTTCATATAAAAAAATATATATATATATGTATATATATATATATATATATATATATATATTGTTGAAACTTGACTAATGCATGGAATAATAATGCAACACAAAATGTACTTAGAACAAAATGTATTGAAACAAGAAAGTGTACACAATATTTACATATAGTCTTTTGTATATTCCTGATAAGACCGTTCCTGGAGAACGTGTTGACTGATTCGCAGTCAGGCAGAGTCTCTGGTTGAATCACTTGATTCCTCCTCTCTTCCCGGTACCAACCATATTCATATGGTCGGTACTCCCACTATGCAAATTAGGTGGATCCTACCACAATATATATATATATATATATATATATATATATATATATATATATATATATATATATATATATATATTATTTCAGGATCAATTTCTAACTTTTTCCTGATGAACTTCGCCCTCTCTAACCTTCTAATATTCTGTCCTGGAACAACAAGGTGCCTCAGTCTTTTCACGTGAGATTTCATTTTCAAGTCTTTTTTCACTGCACTTTGCACATAGTTGAAACACGTCATTTACGTGCCAAACGTCTTATGGACTCAGATTTTTTCTAATTGATCTCTGTAGCTCTTTTTGAAATGATTATCTCTCATCCTATGTTGTGACTTCCTGATCCAGTTTGCCTCTCTACTGTTCGCTCTTCTTTTAAACTTATTCACCATTCTCTTGATGCTTCTTGGATGGACTTTAAAGATGGAAGCCAGAGTATGAATGTTGGTATCTTTAGTGAAGGCCTGAATGATCTTTTTCCTCTCACCATTGATCATTTGTGAAGGCAGTGGAGCTGACACAAAACGATTTTAAACTTTTCTTTTTCTAGCTGAATAGCTCAAAGTATGTTTCAGTGATTCTGACGACAAATAGTATCAAGATCAATAAACGTCTTATCTGAAAACTGGAAAAAAGTAACTTAGTGTTTTTTAGATGTTAAACATTTTGCGGGATGTTACAAAAGTTGGAAAATCTTGCCGTTACACCGGGTATATGTGGGTGTGCGTGTGGGCGGGTGTTTTTCATTCAGTCTGAGTGACAAAGTATTTTAAGTTATTTATTTTATAAACATCCCTTTTCTTGTCGTATTAAATCTCTTGGACAGTAGCTCTATATGTACCATCTTAAATCAACAGGAAACTTTACGATGTGCACCATTTTTGTTGAAATTGCAAATATAATAAACGCCTCTAAATATAGCGAATGTCTAAAAATAATAGAAATGATCATCATAACAACAACAACACTCAACAGCATCAACTACGGACACGGTTACAATGTAATAGCTTTATTCGAGAGTTGAAAATATGTTTACCTTTCAACAAATTGTTTATTTGGGCAGTAATCCCTCTTTTATAGAAGTTTCGTTGAGAACGACTGACAAGGTACTGCGGTTATGATTTTATCTTATTTTATTTTATTTGTAAAATCATCCTTTATAATGGCTAAACGAATAGGCGAAAGTGCACGGATATACCTAACATGTCCAGAAAAAAAAAACTTAATATATATATATATATATATATGCGTGTGTGTGTGTGTGTGTGAAATTTATTCCAATCCTTAGCTATGATTAATTAAAGATGGACATGCCATTTTCGTTAGGCTTCTGTTAAGCTTGGAGAATGATTATAGATTCTTATTGCTCAAAGTAGAGTCTAGTAGTGTTATAAAAACCTTGGAGAATTTCAGTAAGTTAAAATATATATATATATATATATATATATGTGTGTGTGTGTGTGTGTGTGTGTGTGTGTGTGTGTGTGTGTGTTTTCAATGAAAGAAAAGTGCATATTTTAAAAAGAAGTTTGGTTGAAATCTGGATTTTAAAAAAATATATATTATATTCTATTTCCTATATATATATATATATATATATATATATATATATATATATATATATATATATATATATATATATCATCGAACGAATTGCATAAAAAAGACTTAACACTGGGTTCAATATAATTGTTCTTCTTCATGTTAGTGGTAAACCTAAGCCCAAAATTGTCTTTTAGGCATAGACCTGCTAATGAGGTAGGGGGGGTTAAGATGATTAATCGAGAGCTGTTTCGTTTTGGAGTCGTTAAAATTAACAAGCAACAACTTCTTGCCGCAGTTAGCAAGAGTCGGGATGGATCGTTTCTTTATGTACACTGGGTCGAATAAATCAATATATAAGAGTAGTAACGTTTTATTTGACACATTCAAGTAACAAAGCAAACTCGAACTTGTTTCTTTGAAACGAGAGATCTGTCTGGTTCACAAAATCCCTTGATATTACTCTCGCTCAGGAATGTCCTATTCCCGCCTTTATTTATATTTACATCTCTTTTGTGTGCATCGGTTCAGCATAGTTTAAGTTATTAAATTGTATATGAAATCCTTCACCTGCCATGAAAGAACACTATTACATACACACTCATACGCACAAATACACAAGAAAAATGCACACACATGCTGATACACACACATACACACACACACACAAACACATATATATATATATTTATATATATACGTACATACGCACAAATATAGAACAGAATGTATATATATATATATATATATATATATATATATATATATATATATATATGAAGAAAAATATATACGGAAAAAACAAAAAAAATCTTATATACAATTATGCTGTTTTAATGTTGTATATAAGGATTTTTGTTTGTTTTTTCCGTATATATTTTTCTTCATACTGTCAGATCTATATCCATATATTTGCTTACACACACACACACACACACACACATATATATATATATATATATATATATATATATATAAGGAAACTTATATATGAATCACATATGCGTTCACACTCACATAGATACTTGAAAAGAAAGAAAATATTCGCAAAATCTTACATATACACAGATGTCAATGCATAATCACATGGGTAAGCACTTACCGACGCAAAATAACCACATGCTTATAGACAAATATAAACACGCACTTATTCACGAGAATACACATGCACATAGAGAAATAAAACACATATACACACGTTTATATATTATATATATATATATATATATATATATATATATATATATATATATATATATATATATATATATAAAGCCTGCACATAAATAAAAATAATTGCTATTAATGCAAATTTAAATGTTTTGAACAGTTTCTCATTGAGGAAATTTAGACAAAAATAAAACAATGAAAAGAAAAAAAAAACTTTATTAAGGGAATGAAATTCAATCCTCATGTCAAAAATGTTTCGTTATTGCAAACATCTGAATTTGATATCTTAATTATGTCCACTAATTTACATTCCACAGAAACATTTCCAACATAAATATCAACATTACAATCATTATCCAAGTAATATTGTATGGCCAGACTCAACAGATTTATACAAAACTTGGTCTTGTCAAAGATGACAACCATCTTGGAGTACTCACTAATGATCGAATTCAGTAAAATTAACCTTAAATCACTCGTTCATTCTTCTTCAAATTCTCTCTTCTTTGTGCCGTCTCCCTTCAAGACGCTGACAAACATATATCTCCTGCCCTTTCTTGCTTTAAGCAATAGTCAGCCTCTTTTAGACCGTTTTGCTATCGATTAATGCAAATTTATTAGATATATTATTCAGTTTTCCCAATGTCCCTCCTGTCTTCAATTTCTCCTGACAGTATCAAATTCTTCAGTCTCTTTTCTCGTTATTTCGTCCCTATCTCTTTATAATTTTAACTTAAATTGTCGTATTAATTCCCATTTTTCTTAAAACAATCTTGTTTCATATATTTCAGCCGATAGAATTCTCTGTTTCTTTCCGTATAAACAATTCTTTGTTTCATTTGATCTCTTTCTAATCTATAACGGAAATGACCAGAATTTACTGCCATAAAAGTAGATTGATATTTCACAAAAGTTTTACGAGTAGTAATTGGTAGCATGAGATTCAAAGTTTAAACGGCTGAGTTCCAATTAAATAGTTTACATTCACTTGGAGTTAGTGTGGTTAGGAAAGGCTTGATTCTATTTCATCTCACTCAAGGAATGTTCAGTTTCGAAGAAGGGCAACTCTGACTGAAAAGAACTTGAGGTACAATCCACTCTTACCTCGAAACAACTAAGACTACAAAAATTGTAAACCCACCCTGAAATGAAAAATGAACCCGTTTAAAATTATCCAATCGTCAAATGAAGAAATACTTGGGTCACGAATCTATGATGACAAAATAAGATGATCACCTCTGCGAATTTACCACTATCCAGCAACTGTGAATATATCGTGTATCAAAGTGAGCAGAAGTAGGAAGTTTTATATTAAATAAAAAATATCAAAAGGGTTTGAATGTCTGTAACTCTACAGCTACATTCATATCATATATCGTATGATATCATATATCATATGATATCTTGTACTAAAAACTGAAAATCCTGTTTATTAATTGGTTGAGCTCGGATATTCATGAGTCTTTCACGCCAACCATCACGGTCCAGCATCAAGTTTCGGAAGGTCATTAGTGTGAAATTCTGTATTTCAGGGTGGGTTTTAAATTTTTGCAGTCTTAGTTCTTTGGAGGTAAGAGTGGATTGTACCTCAAGTTCTTTTTAATTAGAGTTGCCCTTCTTCGAAACTGATTACTACAGAACCAAGTCTGTTTTATTTTAACCATTCCTTGTGTGAGATGAAATAGAATCAAGCCTTTCCTAACAACACTAACTCCAAGCGAAAACTAATTCAGAAATAAACAGATAGCTGTATACAAATGCATTCTTATTTCAGTGGTTAAAAATGGTTTCCAGCGAATCAAGCCAGTATGACATCGTTAAATCGCGTGGACTAGTTCTATAGAAACGCAAAGAACCAATAACAGAAACCATATCACTTGAGAACTTTTAACAGTAACAATAATCAAAATGGATAGTGTATGTAACTCGAAGAGATAATAATGGCATAATCATGATGTTGACATTCCACACTACTTCGAACAAAAAGTTAAGAAGGAAATCCCTATCAATAAAGATCAATAAAATTCAGTGAACTCAAAAAGCAAATTTTTCTGAAAAATTGTTTTAATAGAAGATTTCAGTGTAAAATAACACTGGCTGCTCGGTCAATGATGCCGAATGCTTCCTTATAAAGAGACAGCTAATATTATCATTACCAACTGGAGATGTCAAAATTAAACATGCACAGAAGTTTAAATATCAGGAAAGGGATTTAACAAATGGCGCAACACGTGATTTTCGGAGATAATAATGATTAATAATATAAATTCTAATAATTAACCCATAGCTGGAGGGGAGAGGTGGACTCATACCTTTCTCAATGGTATTTTCGTATATATGAATATAACGAACCAGACTGGAATTGAAACTTGGCTCTTCGATTTCCAGTTGCGAGCCGCTAACATTGCACCAGCCGCACACCTATACGTACAGCACCTGGAATCCCCAAGGAGGCACCCGTCTAGGTACTAACAAGGCTCGACGTTGCTTAACTTCAATGATCGTGCAAGAAATGGTGTTTCAACGTGATATAGCCGTACGCCTTGAAATTTAAAGACTTTTTATCCAAAAATAAATGTTTCATTGCATGTTTGTTGAAAGACGTCTCACCAATATAATTAACTTTTGAATTCGCTAACTATAATTATTTAGCGAATTCAAATTTATGTAAGATGCGTTCTATAGAATCTATTGGTATTTTATTTGCATATTACGACAAAGACTCAATTTTCTGGTTTGTGAAAACAATCCTCAACAAGATACCATTCCTAAGTATTTTTTTTATTAAATTGTCTTCTCTTCCTAAGTAATTTCAATTATCATCTGTTAAATATCCCCACTGGCATTTAAACTTTAGAATGAAATCAATGTAAATCTTTAGCTGATGAAGGATTTAGGAGTCTTGAAGCATGTACCAACACTCAATAAAAACAAAATATAGTTTACGTAGGGTTTAGCATTAACAGCTGTTTCAGGCATCCACTTGTCGTAAAATGTCTCCCTAGAGAATGAGGCGGGAACCACAGTATTTCTTTTCGACAATTGGAGTATAATGTTACTGTAACTGTTCAAGTTAGGTACATTCACGCATTTTTAATGAAAGATAATATCTGGCAAAAAACGCCCAAAAACTTGTATACAAGTTACTTTCTTGTCATACTCTCTGTGCCGTTAGGGAGAAGACAGATTGGATAAAATTCTGATATGAAAATTATTTGTATCCAATTTATAGAATCGGGGATATTTTTAACAGAAACCTGAAAGTTAAACCACATAAAACAGAGTGACGTAATAATCAGTCTGATAAAGTTTTACGCGAAAAGGTTCCAGACGTCAAAACATCTCAAAATCTGTTTAATTATCCCATTGCAACAAAGTGTTCAGTACTTATAAATAAATCTTTATTTATGTACAATCTGTTTCTCAGACGGGCGTATAGGAATAAGGTTTAAGTCGATACAAAATCACCTTATTTCGACCGTGGAGCGGATGTGATCTCTATGGTAAATAGGTTTTTACGTGATGGAGTCGCCAGTGCATTCTCAACCGGTTTCATGTTCAGTTTTCTTTCTTTGAATTTGAAGTCGACAAGACGATTCCAATCTTCGAGGCGATAAACTACTACGCTAGGCACAGATCCTCTTCTAATTCATTTTATGTAATCAAATATTATCTAAGCAATCAAAATATTTACTTTTCTATAATTCCAAGCAGAAATTAAATTAGCGTAAATTGTTTTTTTAAACTTCAATATAGAAAGTTCTGCTTTGAATATATTCAGCTTCACGGATCAATTTCTTAATGTTGTTACAAAACTAATTAAGAATGACGCCGGAGTTTTAGTTATTTCTTTTCTATTAGTACTTTCAATCTAATCCCTAATCATCTTCAGGGATGAATTGCTAAGATAAAAATTAATGTAAGTGATAGTTGTAATTTTTTGTGTAAATGCACATGAAACGCATACCGTTATAGTGAATTTAAAAATTAAGGTTAAGAATTTGCAGGGGAGGTAACTTAATTGATATGTTTTTATTATTAAAGTTTTAAAACTACTCAACATGAACTTTAAATTATTTTTCCCATTTGAGCGTCCGAAAACATTGCTTTTATAGACACCAGGCCTGACGATTGCGTCTAACATGAAACAGCCTGTCCCTGAGTGTTGACTTCCATGTTCACTTTTATATTTATATTTACAGACACTCTACACCGGATAATTATATTTCTTAATATATATATATATATATATATATATATATATATATATATATATATATATATATATATGTGTGTGTGTGTGTGTGTGTGTGTGTGTGTGTGTGTGTGTGTGTGTGTGTGTGTGTGATAAAAGATTGTTTTAAGGTAAGCTATATTTATGGTTAAATGTATCAAGGATAAAGCGTATACAAATATAAAATGGACACTGAAGTTAACACCGGTAAGCGATAGTCAGTTTCCTGCTTGAACGCAACCTTTCTTCCTTCAGAAGATAATCTTATTGCGTTCAAGCATAAAACAGTGTCAACGCTCGGTGTTGACTTCAGTATATATATATATATATATATATATATATATATATATATATATGCAAACCTTTCTTTTAAACATCTTTCCTTAAATATGGCAGGCAAAGAAAAATTTAATTATTTTTTTATTTATTTTTTCCAGCATACTTACGTTTTTCCATATGCGAAAGTGTCTCGTCAGTATTCTCATGATGTAGTGGCCGAATCTTCTTGCTTGATAAATTGTCTGAACTTGGAATTGTTCTCGCCTCCCAGGCCCAGTATTTGGTGAGGGCGGAGGATTGGCCGTTGATTTCCCCCCAACCCCCCCACCACCACCAAGTCGATGCTTGGACTTAAGGTAAGCTGTACATTCACTTGTTATCATGAGGAAGAAAGCGGACAAACACTTGCTGCCCTGTGTGAGTATAATTTCGCTCTACCGAAAACTCATTTTAATTTTTTTCTATTTTTTTCTTTAATTCTTTATTTTCTTTTTAATGTTTAAATTTTATTTTATTTTATTGTATTTTTTTCTCCACCTACTCGTCGGTGTGTTTGCCCATAGTAACACATTCTGTCTTAATCATTCTAACCTATTTGATGGTTTAATTAGAAGTAGACTCTTAAAAACTGTTTATAATTTTCATTGTCCGCAGCGCTTTCGGCCACTTCTTTCATAATTTTCAAGCGGATTTTGTTTTTGTTTTTTTAGGTTTTTCTCATGTTTGTATTTTATTTTTCTGTTGTGTTTTTTAATAGGAGTATTTATTCTCGGTCTCCGCGTGGTGAGCGCAGCTGAAATTCGCGTGAGCAACTTTCTATTTTTAAAAACTTTAAACACTCTATTTCCATTGTTCAATAAGGTGAGGTTGATAGTAGGAGAGAGATGTTTAATATGCAGGGGCGCTTTAATCGCGTGGAATTTCCGGTTAAGTGATTTATATAGAATTTTCAACCAGAATTTTTCTTAAGGGTTCTTATAAACTGTGATTTGATAGATTTTTTTCTTTAGCAGTTAGATGAGTTAAATGAGCGTGAGGCGTCTACTCAAGGAGGCGGTAGTATATACAATATAGGTAATGGATTTGTGACAGGAAAATCAGTCTTGTACTGGGCAGTGAAACTTTTTTAGTATCAACCTTCTATTCTTAGTGATGTGTGGGTGGCGTAATGAACTGAGAATGAGTAATCGGAAATTTTCATTTACTCGCAAATACCCTTGAGAAAGTGATGAACTCCCTCCTATGGATTAAATAACAACGAGTCTACTGCAGAAGGAAACGGAAATCTTTTGTCTATTCTATCACGAATCAAAGAAAACATGATCGCCCAAGCGTATATTACGTATGTCACTTGACTGATTTCATTCTTCTCGAAGAATTAACCAAAAAGTGGGTGCTTCTTTATACGTCAAGTTTCAATCTTGGCCTCGAAATTGGGTCTTAGAATTTCAGCATGAATTCGCGACATTATTTGCTGTATCTGTTTGTAATTTCTGTGCCAGCTGCAATATGGCTTTCAAATAGAGTTTTTATTATTATTAGATCTGAAAAGTTCGACATTTGATATCAATAATTTATCACCCGAAAGATTTCACTGTTTAAATCAACAAAAAAAGTAACAGCTTTTGTGGAGAAAAACACTTGAAATCTTACTCCATGTTCTGCTATCAATTTTCTTTTCACAAATTTTTAATTACGTTATTTGAGCAAATTATATATATATATATATATATATATATATATATATATATATATATATATATATGTATGTATATATATATATATATTGCATTTTAATTCTTGCAAAAATAAATCCATCCCACCCATATTTGCGTAATAGTCAAGATATGAAAGAAATTCAAAGCATAACTCCAGATATACATAACCTAGCCCCATCAGAAATGTCAAACATATTTTCTTAAATTTCTGTTTAGCCGTGAGTGACGCACCATCTGGATAGGGAGGGGTTATAAATCTCATGTTTTATATTTGTTTTCAAACCCGAAAGACTGTGTTCCCGCGTTAATCTTGCAGGACATATTTGGCCTCTTGCAAGTGGAAAAATTATTAACATCAGGGTTCCTGATGCATTAAAGCACCTGTGTTGTTTTAGAATGAGGGGTGAAAATAAGGAAATAATTCATTTTCAAGAAAATGTTCTAAGACAAGCAAACAAAATAACTACACACACACATATATATAAAAATAAAATTATAAAATTTTAATTTTATATATATATATGTACAATCAGACACTGGGTTGTAAAAATGTTCTAATTAAAATGTTCTCGAAGACAAGCAACAAAATAACTACATATATATACATATATATATATATATATATATATATATATATATATATATATATATATATATATATATATCAATTTTGACTTCGAATTTTCTTGGTAAAAGAGTTTTAAAAAATGGACATATGCATAGAAAATATATACTTATATTTTATATATATATATATTTATATATATAATGGGTAAATAACGTACGAGAAAAAATCCTATCATGAAATTGATACTTGTATTTTAAATTCATTTGTTAACAATGGGTAAGTCATCATCCTTTCGTGACATGCTACAGACTAAATTCTGTAGTAAGTCATCATCCTTTGCCAGATTTTTCCAGCATTTTCTTAATTCGCGAGAAAACTCCACCTATTACTGTCACGCTTGTCTATTATCGTCCAAAAGTTTTCAATTGGGTTACGGTCAGGACTCAGATTAGGCCACTGGAAGAGTTGCAATTTACACTCGTCTCGCTTCTTCTTTAGATAACGTTTATTCTTTAAGGCATTATGATTAGTATCGTTATCCTATTGGAACGTGATGCATTGACGTTGGGCAAAAAGCAGAAAGCCACATTTGATTAATGTTGTGATAATGATGCTGGTTCATGATTTCCTCTTTAATTTTGTACAAATTACCAATTCTTTCTACAGAGATTTGTTTTTTTATTTTTTATTTTTTTAATCGTGTTTAACAGTACCCTTTGCAGTCACGGGAGTATTCCTTTACCCGGGAGTACACCAAACACGAATTCGTACTTCATATCTAAGAGTAAAGAAGCTTTCGCCACTCCGCCTAAAATATTCCCAATCAAATTTAGTCCAGCTTTGCACCAAGCCAACCGTGCGCGTCGATTTTTTCCAGATACGAAAGGTTTCTTTTGTATGTATTTGGAAACAATACCTTTTGATTTAAGCCTGCGTTGAAGAAACCGCCCAACTAGCCGCTTTGGAAACATCTTGGGCTATTGCGACTCGATTCTTTTTACCTTGATGGACCCTATCAGTAGTTTTTAGAAGTCGGCTAGATCCGCTACGTCTGTTATATGTTCCAGTTTGATTTCTCTTTTTGATTAACTTGCGGACACATGACTCACTTCGATTAACCTTATCAGTTATTGATTTATTCGACAGCCCAAGATCATGAAATGCAGCGACTTGACCATTTTCGAAGTCAGAACAATGCTTAGACATGTTAATAAATATAAATACAGATGTAATAAGCTTTATATTTTGTTCATCATCATTTCTATAGGCGCGTCAATTTTTTTGCCTCGTACTGTATATATATATATATATATATATATATATATATATATATATATATATATGAATCAATTCACTCCAATCAAGACGAAAGAGGTTACTGGGGATGAAAGAAAGTGAAGAAAACCGAGAAATCGTTACTGAGAAAAAAGAACAATAAAATGATTTACAAGAGCGAAGATAACGATTGACGTTGCATTTTAAGTTTTGTATATTGTAGTTGACATGAAAGAAAGATGCTGAAAGAAAATTCCATAGGAGAGATGTAGAAAAGAAGAAACTATTAAAATAGAAGATACGGTTACATTTAATAATTTCGACAACACATTGATGATAGCTTGCTGCCATTACTCTCTCCTCCAATTCGTGGACCCAGGTTACTATATTCTTAAGACTTGATATAATGCAAAAATATCACAGTGACAAAACCGGTCAATAATTATTTATAACTATTTATACTGGGACTCATGCATGTCATTTTAAATTTTGAAATCATATTCATTTTTGGCATAGGAATTGTTTTAAACTGTATCTAAATCTTTCAAGCATCCCGCCTCACCTGCTATCCTTTTCCGCAGCACTTATGAGGCGCCCCTCATTGCTCATCTCATTCATCTATTTACCACTTCTAGTTCTGGGGGGGGGGGTGTTAAAATAAGGATTTGCAGCCGATAGACAGAAATTACTTCCATGATGATCTCAAGTGAGGTACAAACCTGCAATTCTTTTAATGAAAACACACATCCTGGTAGCCTTTAATTCCAACGAAAAGTGAATTAAATTTCTTAAAGAATAATTTATCTATGGCTTGGAATAGTGATTTACAAAGATTTCTGAAACCGCGGTATATTTTTAATCATCTTTGTTTGAGATTAAACGCATCTTGATTTATAATCCCACTTAATCTGGCTTCGAAAATGAAATGCGATACCCAATTTATTTATTACAGTTTAACACTTAACAGTATAGAAATTCTAAGATATGAAAAACATGCCAACAAAAATCTTTAAAAATTAAATTGCAAATCCCTCAGGAACTGATTAAAAAGTAACTCATATTTTAATGACACAGACGAAAGTCGCCGTATCATTTTCACATTTAAATTCAGATTTCACAATTTCTATTCGCTCGATTAATAACAAATTTGTTCTTTCAAGAACGTTGTACAGTCTTGGTCTCATTAAAAACCTGTTTTCGTCCTGGGTATGATATCCGGCAGCAAGGCCTCCGATCGGGAGGTTTTCAACAGCGTGGAAGCACCTCTTAATTGCTGCTGTTCCTAGATCCACCCTAACCCAGGGTGGTAGCACTTCCTGTTAGGGTCCCAGCTATGGGCAAACAGTGAACTCTCAAACTGGGGTTGAAAGATTATAAAAGTATAAAAATAGATTTTTATAGTAAAAATAACAGCAATACATTTTTTAAAAGAATTATACCAGCAATATATTTCACTCTCGGCAAAAAAAATACTTACAAAATAGGTCAATGAAACCTGAGCTACAAACTAATTTCTTACAAAGAATACATATTCTATTCATACGAACCTATCCTAGAAATGGCATTAAATAACCCATTTGGGTTCATATGCCGTAAAACAAAACAAACAAAACAAAAAGAGATTTATTTAATTTTTCATCGAAATTAGCAAAATTTTTAATTTCTTCTCCGACCCATATAAACGTCACTATTTCTTTGAAGTGTATTCATTATCTGTCTATATTTCTTCAGGTGGTTGGAATGTCGAAGTGAAGCCTTTATTTCACACGCTGGAGTAGACTGTTCTAGTTTCCACGTACCATGTCTAAAGAATGTCAGTTATCAGTTATCTCCTGTTAATTCAACTCTCCAAGTTCTCCACTGACTTAACCAGGTATTGAATTCAAAACGTTTTGGATCCTGTCACTGGACGTAATTAACGCCTTCATCCATTGTGCCATGTGTCCTTAATCCTTAAGGACACATGGCACAATGGATGAAAGCCGGAGCGTACAACTAAAGAAGGCCGGGGCATACAACGGGGGAAACGTTGTGTTAAATATGGCAACATGGATGAGGACAATAGTCCGAATAATGTAAATAGTGTATGCATTATATTAAATCAATTGCTAGGTTTACTGCTCGGAAAATTGGTTCACTGTCTCGTTCCAGACATTTTTTCTCGCCAAACATTCTTGCACACTTATAAATCTACCATTCCTCCGTGTATTAAATACTTCTACCATAACTAGCTTGATGATTCTACTATATCAAAATTCTTAACAAAATTCAAAGAGGATTCGATTTTAAACTTGCATCTCTTCACCAGTCACTTTCTCAGTGTCGTGATGTGCTTTCCTTTTGAAAGTATTTTCATGGGAATTGTTCTGATGAGCTGTTCTTAATAGCTCAACTGCATGGATTTTATACTAGATTGGCAACTAGGTCTCTCATTTGAACTGGTTAAATGCGACCGTCAGTTTTATTCTAATAGCTACTTTTTTCGCATTTTTCACCTGTGGATATCTCTTTTGATTTTGATTTCCAAATGCACTCTTCGAAAATTTAATTGAAACACCAATCGCCATCTTTTGTCTTCCCTAAATTTGTTCTTTTATTGTACTTTTCCTCACTTTCCCCCACTAAAGTCTTTTCCTTCTTCCCCGTACGCCTTAGTCACAGTATCGCCTTGGTTAGTAAGACTAAAAAGGAAACTGCATACTTCCGTGTGTATGCGTCATGAACACATCAATCTTGTCTGCTTTAGTCAAAGGTCAATCATCTTCCCTCCATATTCTCCTCATCATAACTTCTTACTACATTCTGTTTCATTCATATCACAGACCTTATTTGGTTGATTGAAATCATTTATCTTAAGTGGTTCTAGAAATTTATACTGGGCGCAGGCCTGGAATTTCATACACAGATTAATGAACATTGATCTTTTTTTAGGGAAAGGAAATTTCGTTCCCATGAAAGCTTTGCGTAATACAATCTTCCTTCTTCTATTACTCCTGCATTTGTCAATGTTCTGTACTAAACAAGGACCCCATAGAAGAGGTGGGGGAGATACGGTCAATTAGTTACATTCATTGTTGGACTGAATAAGTAACAAGCTAAACCATTTTCTCAGAGTTTGGATGCAGATATTTCAGCGATAGAGACGGGAAGAATTATAAAGAAGACAACAAAAATAGCGTCTAAATCGGTCTCATGGTGTTTGATCATGTTCTAAAGTTGTCTGCTGTAACGAAAATAGTTGTTTCCGATTGCTTCGGAGAGTTGACTCTATGGCAAAAATAACAAGAAGCATCAAAGTTATTTAAAATAGATACGGATAATGCGGGATATAATTAACTTAAGTAGATAGATAGATAGATAGATAGATAGATAGATAGATAGATAGATAGATAGATAGATAAAAAGAGAGAGAAAGAGAGAGAGACATAGAGAGAGAGAGACATAGATAGATAGAGAGAGAGAGAGAGAGACATAGATAGATAGATAGATAGATAGATAGATAGATAGATAGAGAGAGAGACATAGATAGATAGAAGAGAGAGAGAGAGACATAGATAGATAGATAGAGAGAGAGACATAGATAGATAGATAGATATATTGACATAGATAGATAGATAGATAGAGAGAGAGAGAGACATAGATAGATAGATAGAGAGAGAGAGAGACATAGATAGATAGAGAGAGAGAGAGACATAGATAGATAGAGAGAGAGAGAGAGAGAGATGAACGAGCAAGATGACCAACTAAGATAGATAGATATGAGCAATGTGGAAGTAATGCTCAACACTGCATGATGACTGTCCTTCTCCCACTGTTTAAAGATTGTCGCGTGAAAGTATCACTATGCAGTGTTGGTTTTTATATCTATATTAACTATATCTATAAAGGCTCTATCATTGATATTGAAAGAGATCTCAATATCGATGATAGAGCATTTATTGATATATAAAAATATCATGAATTCGGAAAAAATCATAAAAATATAATAAATTCTAATTATATATCCATACTCGAATTTTGGTTAATCTGAACAGCGCTTTTGAATTGAAAGAATCCTAACGATTTTCTACTACTATTTACGAAATCCGTATTTATATGCATAATTGAATAATTTGAAGAAAACGGTTGAAAATGGGTATTAAATAAATAATAATTTTGATTGAAGATTTATAATACTAAAATACGCACACACATAAATTATATATATTATATATACATACATACATACATACATATATATATATATATATATATATATATATATATATATATATATATATATATATATATATATACGTAAAATTTCAAATATGACTAAAAGTATATCTGTAAAAGCACAATTTGAATAAAGAAAGACTTTATCAAGGCTAATGTAAGGATTTTATTTTGCAACAAGTATTTATAAACGGAAGTAAAAAAATTCTTAATGTTCCAACTTGTAACGCAGTACAACGTCTAATAAACAAAAGTAAATCGCTGATTTGACTTTTGTTAATTAGTTATTTATCGTCAGTTTATCTTCATGTGGTTTCTTTTGCAAAGTTTATGCAATCCACCAAGAGATTTCTGGAGATAGATGGACAGACATTAATAATATCAAATTTAATGAAGGTGACTCTCTTTTTACCATTCATATTACGGATCCATTTAATAGTAGCAGAAGAATCCTTCCAAAGACTGGCCGCGGTAGTGATCAAAAGTTCATCAGTAATTTTCTTTATTATATTTTTAGAGATTATTCCTAGCTCTGATTTAGTGGGATTTATTAAACTAGATTGAGTGTTATTCGAGAAGTTGTGTTTATCATTTTAAACAATATATATATATATATATATATATATATATATATATATATATATATATATATATATATATATATATATATATATATATATATATAGGGAGGCACGGATAGCGGCTTGGATTGAAGAATCGCAGAGCCGAGTTCGAATTCCAGTTGAATCCATTACTTTCACTTGCTAATACCCTTGGGAAAGGTATTAATCATTTTCTTCTCCCTCCAGCTATGGGTAAAATAGCAGGGCAGACTGGGTTCTATAGCCTTGGATGGCAACTGGTCTAGGAGAAGGACAACTCTGAATTCAAAACCTGCGGAGGGTCGTTTGGGAACCTTGTGGCATTCGGTGCACCAGGTCTCTGTATTCGTCCCTTCAAAAAGTGTGGATAGTCCTGCTCGAGGCCTTCACCACTATAATCAAATCTCATGTGCCGGTGTCGGGCTGTCGGTTTCCTGGAGACTGATCTGCTTGAGCCTCATACGTCGAATCTCGACGGGAGAGTCGATTATAAATATATATATATATGAATGTATGTGTGTGTGTATTTTTTCTATAATAAAACTGAATAAATAGTGAATTGTGCAATAGTTAGTTATACAAAGAACCCCGCCAATTAAATCTATTCTGTTACGTTATCACTTCTTTCGGTTGATCCCATTCTTTTCCTCCTTTCAGATTTTGTTACCCTTTTATTTATTTTGTCAATTTCTTATCTGTTGTTAACTTGAAATTTTACTTTTTTCCAGTCTATTTCTTCAGATTGGTTTATTTGTTAACATAATTCATAATTCTCCTCTTCTATTTCAATTATCTCCAATGTTTTCACTATTTTCTTTCTTTTATTTGATCCATTATTTTTCGCATAATTTCTTTCATCGTCCGCCACACGATATTTGCAGTTTCTCTCAGCGTTTTTCTTTCTTTAAACTCCACGCCTTCGTTCGTGTCGTATATTTCCACATCCTCCAAAAAGTCCGCGATATTTTTGCACTAGTTCTCTGTAGCAATCTCCCAACACCCATCTTATCTATCTCGTTCTAATTCTTCCTCAATTCGCTCTCCCTCTTTCTCTTGACCCTCTTCCCTAATTTTTTTTTCTTTCCCTGCAGTGAAGTAATGGATACCGGCTCAGATTTAGAAATCGTAGAGCCGAGTTCGAATACCAGTTGGATCCATTACATTCGTGCTAATACCCTTGGGAAAGGTATGAATCCTCTTCTTCTCCACCGAGTTATGGGTAAATAGCAGTACAGACCGGGTTATATAGCCTTGGATGGCAACTGTTTTACCGTAGAAAAAAATGGCAACCTTCTACGGTAAAAAAGTCTGTATCGTAAGTCATGTGTTGAAAGTTATATGATCGCCTAAATGTGTATCACGTATGGCACATAAATGGTTGGCTATTTCGCTCTCTCTATCTCTATATCTATCTATCTCTCTGTTCTTCCTCTTACTCCATCTCTATCTCTCTCTCTTTCTCTCTTTCTCTATCTATCTATCTACCTCATCATTTCACACCATTATTTCTTGTTTTTAAAATACATTATAATATCCGGTTACTTGATCCTGTCGTGGCAATTTGAACACCAAACCGCTGAATAACATGCAATAACATGCACTTTTTTAATCGATGTTTTATATTGCAATTGTTTGTATTGATCGATTCCCTGTGACATTGATTCTTTGCTTTTTTGTCCTTCAAAATAATCCGCTTGAAACTGACGAGTTCAAATCCATTTTATAAATCTGTGATGATTCGATAACATTCCAAACGCTGTTCGGACTACAGATCTCATTCTTTTAATTTATTTGATTTGATTTGTTTGTTTAACGGCATATCAACTCATTCATGTGTAATTTAATGCTGAAATTAATTAAAAATAAGGTATATGTTATTCTGCTTTCACAATTGAATACATGGTAGATGATACTCAGCTTTTGTGACACGTTTGTATGAACATACTTACTAGCGGGGACGATATGTGTGTTTTATATTTAGTTGAAGTTATATTTTGGAATACATTTTGCCTTTTTAAGAAATTATAGGATATATAAATTAGTGTCTTGAAAGAGTTATTTCATGTTCATTGATATATTGTTGGTAATTTTACTATAAATATGTATTGTTGGTATTTTTATATGAAAATGTATTGCTGGTATTTTTACTATGAAAATGTATTTTTATGCTTTCACTAGCAGCATAGCCAGGCGTTGCCCGTACTTGATTCAAAAATCGTACGAATCATACAGCAATAGCTATCGCTTGACTTAAAATATTTTTGCCCTTCCTTGCCTTTAAACGAGTGCCCTTTGCCGTGCTGATGTTGCTACATGCCTTACTTCTTGCCTCTCACACTGCGAATTTTTTCTAAGCTCTATACTAAACATTAAATCTGTTACGAAAAAAGAACTAAACAAAATGAACACAATACGATCACTTTAAAAAAAGTACTCGTAACTGGAAAAACCGAATGAAAAAAGAATGTTAACAACAAATACTTTTTCACACCCAACCCAGTTCTGCGGAATCAGAATCAACGTTGAGTTTAAGCAAGCGAATGAGCCAATTGGAATAAAGTGTCGTGCAGATTTAATTTTTTCACACTTGTGACGAATGCAGCTATCGATTATTTTTTTTTTTTTTGCATGCTAGCATGCTAGTTAACATTCGTGTCAGTCTGCTGTTGGCTCTCACGCTAGCCAATAGAATCTTCCTGCCTATTCGTGGCAGCCAGCTATTGGCTCTGACTCTGGCCAGTACAAAATGGCCGCAAACTACATGAAAACTGCCGTAGAAGCATGGAAAAATCCATTATTTCCACTATCGATTGGAGTTGGGAAATGCAATGTCGGTCTTGGCCTTTCCGCTAACTTGGAGCATGTGCATGTAAATTTTGGTGCAAATTCGTCAAAGATTACGACCGTGCACACACACACACACACACACACACACGCATCCTGCCTTTTATAGATAGAGATATGTTTGTATTTTTTTGGGGGGTTGGGGGGTTGGGGGGTAACTTTTTGCCCATAGCTAGAACCTAAACAGGTGCTACCAACCAGGATCATGGTGGACCTGAGAACAACCATAGTTGAGATGTCGTTCCACGCTCCTGAAAATCTCCGATCTCCCGATCAGAGGCATTGATGCCGGTTATAGTTTATCGTCATACCTAGGATTTCTTTTTAGTTTAAATACATTTTGTAATTCTGAACGGCAACATTATCTTCCCCAAATCGTTCTAGCTATTGATATCATTCGTTTTATTTTGAGAGAAATTATTATAATTTCAAAAGTTAATAATCTCATGCGTTTTCATTAAATGCGTCTTTGAGGAAAAGATACAGAGGAGGAGGAGGAGGAGGAGGAACAAAGTTCAGAGTATGTAAATTTCTTATTTCTTAAAAGAAAATTAATCAGAGAAACTTTACTAAATTTTCATGGAAAATAAGTTTTGTATTTTCGCAAGATATTCATTTTAAAAGTCATCAACCAGTAACGAGATACACTTTGAAGTGTCGCTATAATCTTGTCTAGTATTAAAAATAAGAACACTTTTTTTCTCTTAAATATAGCTCTCTTTTTCGTTCACATTTTGTTTAAAATTTTGTCATTGCTCACAAGTTAAGTCCTTGGCATTGTCAGCATTCTTTCCATAAAAACACATCCTTGTTGCATTAAGTCTCCCATTCAAGTCTCCTATTTGTCGCATGGGAGAAAATTATCCAGCATTTACTGATATGTATGGCGATTGAATTATAACAATTCAGCACTCTTTCTTTGTAATGACATTTTCTTTTTCCTTAATACTATTCCTATGCGACTTCTGATTTCAATTGAATTATAGAAAATCTATTATAAATACGTCCTTAAAGTCTTTTAGTCTTTCAATTGTTATATACGTGGAGAAGACTATAATGAACTGTACTCGGCGTGGTTGGGAAACTACTTACTTGCTGCGGCATTCACCTGCAATCGTTTGAGCCGGCTCCGTCAAACGAATTTACCGCATTCGATCCAACATAGCAGAGGTCGTATTCATTCGCACGTGCAAATAGTAGGAGTTCTAGTGGAAATTTTGATTCACAAGCCGTTACCAGCATCATATATAGACACTTTAGGATAGAACGTTTTTTGGACAAATTTAACCTGACCGAGCTCAATCTTCTCAGGCTGGATTGAATTCAGTGTTTTTGTCTCCTAGACTGGTTGCCACCCAAGGATATAGAACCTTTTATTTTACCCATAAATGGTGAGAAAAGAGATGTGTTCATAATGTTCACAATGATATTAGCATGTAAGTCATTATAATGAACTAGACTGGAATTCAAACGTGGCTCTCCGATTCCTCAATCCGAGCCGCTACCCATTACTCCACCGTACCCCCCACATTTATATCTGGTTGATAATGAAAAAAATAAACTGATTATTTGAACCGTAACTCCAGTCTTCCACAATCTGATACACAAAACTTCGACTTGACTCACCAACTTGATTGACATCACCTAACATTTGACCATGGATTTACATTTTTTTTACCTCAAAAACTATATTTGTGTTAGGTTTTTGGCCTTTTTGAGTAAGTATATTTGTGTCAGGTTTAACTTCGTGCCACCCGATACTGATGCTGTTACGGTCAAAATATCATTGCGTTACTGAAATGTATAGCCTCCAGAATGAGTTAATAGGAAACTTACTTTGATGCAATCACATTTGGTAAATCGCGATACATATGTACTTTTCTTATAAGAGTAATTCTATTTATGTTCCGACGCAATTACCAGACTTGTTCTCTACTGAAGTCCACAGGAATTTTTACGCACCCAACTTACCACATGCCTCAGCATCATGACAGTGAAAACTAATAGAATGTACTGGAAGATCGTATGATTCTAGGTCACGGAAAGTGGCGTTCTCACCTTTCAAAGAATAATGGTAATAAATGTTTTCTTCACCGCACAGTCGTTACTGTTCTAATCAATCAGTTAGACTAATAACCAAAAACTGCCTATAGAATTATCATCATTGTTTATTTCCTCTTATAAGCACTCTTGGAAATACATGTTTAAATACTATACTTTCTCATTAATAATTGTTCGATTAGTCTTACCTTGTTTTTTATTACAATTCTTAGACCGTCATTCTACGACAGTTAGTAAGAGGTAGATTCTTTATTTCCGATCAGGTCGAAAATTGCAATTTGAATGTTGGGATCAAAAACTTGGGATAAGATGTGACTAAAAAGCTGAGATTAAAATGTTCGATCAAAAGTTGAGATAGAAAAGAGTTACGATTAAAATTTGATCAAATGTTGAGATCAAAAGATGCAATCGCAAAAAAGGTTACGATCGAAATCATTTTATTTTTATTTTCAGGACGTAGGCGATCATGACCCTCCGTTTCCCCCTATTCCTTGTGTCTCTCAACAGGTTTTGTGTTTCTGCCAACTCCCTCCGCCATCCACCTTGCCCAAGCCCGCCATATGTTATACCCTGCTTTCCCCTGTCTCTTTTTCCATCTCTTCGTCCAGTGAGTATCAGATTCTCTAGGCTCTCCTTTCTCATCACGTGTCTGAGAAATTCCATCTTCTTTATGTTAAGCATAAGCTTCCTCCTTGTTTGCATCCTCTCCAAGACCTCATTGTTGCTCACTTGATCGGTCCATGATATCCTCAGCATTCGTCTGTAGAACCACATCTCCGCCGCCTCGAGTCTCTTCTTTATCCTTGAGGATACCGTCTAACATTCGCTACCGTATAGGAGGACAGATATCACGTAGCAGCTCAGCTCACCATAGAAATCCTCCTGTTTCGCATACTCTGACCGGCTTCTGGAATGCGTCTTTGGCCATCCAAATCCGTTTTCGGACCTACCGTCCTCCGTCAGAACACTTCCCAGATACTTTTAACTTCCGCACATATTTGATGTTAGTGTCCCCGATATGAACTTCGCATTTTGGGATCATTCTTTTACTGATGACCATGCATTCAGTCTTCCTGTAGTTTATAGTTAGTCCTTTCTTCTCGCTCTCCCTCGCTACCTTCTGTAGGAGGTTTTGTAGTTTCTTTTCTGTGCTTGTTATCAGTACTGTGTCATCTGCATATCTTATGTTGGTAAGGTTGTGACTGCCAATAAAGACTCCTGGTAGGATCTCCAGTTCGCTCCGAAATGCCTCGCTGTATAGGTTGAATAAGTCCGGTTAGAAGCCACATCCTTGCCTTACGCCTTACGTATTGTTGTATATTCGCTGAGCTTATTCTCGATGCGAATGCATGCCGTTTGCTGCCAGTATAGGTTCTTGATTATTCTGATATCTTTCCCGAAAATATCAAGGTTGCTGAGCAGTTCTAGAAGGTCCTTGTGGCGTACATTGTCGAATGCCTTTGCGTAGTCTATAAAACATAGATACATGTCCTTCTGCATTTGTATTGCTCTTTCCGATAACATTCTAAGCATGAATATTGCAATGGACAATCAAAATATTACGAGCAAAATTGCGCTCAAAGCTTGGAATCAAAGGATGTGATAAAAAAACTTTCTATCAAAAATTCGTGATGAAAATTCGCATTCAACAGTCGGGATCAAAATTTGCGTTCAAAAGCAAGTGAAATTAGGATGAAGTTAGTAAAAGAGAGAACAGTATTAATGTTTTACAATGTGTCATTTCCGAAATTGAAAGAAGATGGCATCTGCCCATTTCTAAGCCTTCAAATCATATGAATCATGCACAATTGAGAATTAATAGGTCAATAATAATTACAATAGAAATGCCTTGAGTATAATTGCGCAGAGGATATTTATAAAGAGAAACAGAATTATCATCACGGGAAAAATTCACTAAAGTATAATATGCCAAAAATGAAACAGACAAAATCCGGAAAAATATTAAATATGGACTTTGCAGATAAAGACAAGCCTGGAAATCGCAAGTGAACAGATCAAGGCAAACCACAATATACAAAAGAAACAACTGGGACAGTAAGTTATACACTGAAAACTTTGATTCGTGTTCTAAACAAAGAATATCAGTATAAACCAGAAACTGTTCAAGGAATGAAATAATATTCACAGAGAATTTGAAACCTAAATCAGCTACTTGATCTTAAGAGTGCATCAGATAATTGTAAGTAAATGAAATTATATATCGGAATGTTGAAGTGTAAGGAGAATGTTGACCAGAGAAAGAAAATTGAAAACTGTCAAAATTTCATGACTCCGCCTGGGAATTGAAGAAGTTGCAGAAAAAGTAAACTCATGTCCATAATAATTGGCTAAGTTGAAATATTGCTAGAAATATTAACCACAAGAACAGAGGCTTGGAGATTATAAGAAGGGTTGATACTTCCCTGAAAATGGTGTATGCAAAATACTGGAGAAGTGACTTGTCTATTTTGAGAAGATTTGCTAGCAGTAATTTCTCAAGACAGCCATCAGATATTTAGAGAAAACATGCAATTGAGTGCAGTTATAATGATAAAATGAACTGTTCGTTTGCATTTATAAAATTCGAAAAAAAATCGACTGTTTTACAAAATGGAAAAAATGAAAAGTTGAGATTTTAGAAATGAAAGCAAATCATCAAATCTGCGCTGGTTGTTTAATTATAAACAAAAAAGAAGACTTGTTAAATAAAATATATCGATGTTCCAGCAGATATCTAATATTACAGAAGGCGTAGACTGACCCCATAATGGCAAAATCTGGTCAGAAGACCGCTTGGACGTCGACTTCTGGCATTGATTGCCTTTAAAATTTAGATATAAGACCAAAAAAGCCGGAAGAGGCGGGAACGGCTGCAAGAATTTGAGGAGACAACACTCCTGTCGCACCCCGATTCTTAAATGAGGCAACCTTCTACCACTACTGTCGCTCACATAATAAAACTAGACAAGAAAAGCAAACTGCTCGTTGGTGATGCAATCTAGCGTTAGGGGGTTTGAAGAACACAAGAAACATATACAACATAGAATGCAGCAATAATCAAAAACTGAAAAAAGAGTAAATAGATTTTTTGAAATAAATTCACCCCAAGCAAGGCGAAAATGATATTAAGAGGCAAAGGGCCACCGGAAAGGAAAGATAATGAGAAGACTTTAATAGAAGGAGCTAGAAACGCAATCCTAAACCGGAAACAAGGGATAAACCTCTACTCCTGGTCCAAAGACCGGGGAGAAGTATGAACTTATGTTACTTTTGCATCTTTCCAAAAGAAGTAATCCTTTTGGAAAGATGGAAAAGTAACATAACCATGTTGAAACTTCTGGAATATGAAGATAGCAAAGATATTTATACCTGGAACAGTGCGAAGGAATTTTGAAAAATTACTAAAATATTTAGAAAAGACGCAAACGGCAACCTTACTGTAAAGATCATGTAAAATATATTTTTTTTTATACTGGCCATTAATTGAAAGCTTATTTAAAGATTGTCTATGAACCCAATATATTATAAATATTACGACACATACAACTGTAAATACTATCCAGTTGCATGTTTAGCTTTAGATGCTATAGGGAAAGATATAAGTCAGTCTTCTGGCAAAGTTTTAACACAATGTAAAACTGAGACTTAAAGTCGATTAAGCCGCTATCAGAATTCAGAAATTGGGAGGGAATTAAATTAAAACTGATTTTACTGCCTAAAAGTGACAGGATGTATGGTTGCTTGGAAAGGGAAGAGCTTAACATGCAAATTACAAATTGGAGATATCAAAATCAAAAAAGTACAAAAATTTACAAATTTAGGACGTTTTCTTAGCAGAGGACAGAATGCGCAATAGTCAAATACAAAGACGCATTAGGATAGTTAAAGTGCCTTCCAAAAACTAAAGAAAGTATTAAGAAACAGGAAAATATCGTTAGAAACAAGGAAAAGGATACTCAACTGCTATGTAATATCGGTCCTCCTATGTAGCAGATTTGAAGCAATCGAAATGTGATTCTACAGAAGGATGCTGAGTATACCGTGAACCGAACACGTGAGTAAATGAGGAATTTTAAGAAAAATTGAAAAAATGATACTTCTTAGAATCAGAAAGTGACAAATGTAATTTTTAGGGCAAAGTGAATGTAACAAAATCGACCGGAATTCGAACTCGATACTCCGTTTTCTCCTGGACTGTATGTATTGCACCTTTTGCATATACACGTAAAATATTTTTAAAATCAAAACTTAATAAAAAGAAATCATAAAATTGTTCCCTTTATATCTTCTTACATTTTTTACATTTAAATAAAGCATTAACAATCAACTTTAATCCTTTATGCACAAATAAAAACTGGAATTTCTGATAAAAACTATCCTGAGACAGCTCGAAATCCAAGACTTGTCAAATATGGGCGTGTCCATTCGGATTTTTGTTCACAACCTTTTTATTGAAAAGATGTTTCGCTAACATAGCTTTTCCCTGGTGAATGTTCCGTTGAAATTATTTCTTTCATGTTTTGAAATGATTAGTTATTGGCTAGACATTTTGTCGACAAAAGAATGTTGCGTCAATAGGCTTTTTGATGACGGATCTCTCGGCGAGATAGATGTTTTGTTTTTTTTAATTATTTTATTCACAAATTTAATTCGTTAAATAATTCAGCTATTTAATTAAGTTTATTCACTAATACTGATTCTGAATAAGAATTTTCTTTTTAAAAGTCTAAAACCTGAAACCGTTTAGCGAAAACTCTTGTTGGTGAAAAGAACTGCCTCCTATTTTGTTTTTAAATTTAATAGATCGTATTGATCGTTAAAATCTGAAATGCTTTTGCTTTTTTGTTTTTTTTAAATAAATCAATATATTATTACGTTTTGTGCTTTGTGTCATTTTTGCTGTTTTGTACGGATGCTGTTTTTACAATATGAAATCTTAGAAAAATATATAAAAAACGAACATTATAAAAAAAAAACATGACAATTTCTTCCAAAAGATGCCTGTTCGAAAAAATTTCCTGTTCGTGCAATATGTAAGGTAAAATCTCCTTTCAACAATAGGTCACTCGACGAAAGCGATTTCGACGAAAAAAATTTCGGCACAAAGTTTATCGACAGAAATCCGTTCAACAAAATGTCTATCGACGAAAACGGCAGCGAAAAGTCCGGATACGATAGATAGATAGATAGATAGATAGATAGATAGATAGATAGATAGATAGATAGATAGATAGATAGATAGATAGTCCTTGCGGGTGATACATTATTTTCCATCCTGTAACTCTTCTCACAGGCAGGATGTGGCAAGCTCTACAATCACTACTCTATCGCTACTTCAATGGACTTCAATACTTCAAACGAACTTAGTTCCACCAGTTTTATCCTTCGGACTTACTATACCAATCACATTTTAGCAAACCACCCCATTAACTTTCTACTCGAACAGCATCTTCCCAAGGACCACTGCTCTGTGGAACAAACTCCCAAGAGGATGTTTCCACGATCACTACAAACTTAACCTGTTCACTTCTAGGGTTGACCCCTATTTTCACTCCTATTTGAATACCTTGTCTCTTACACTGTAAACGTTTAACCCAAGTGGCCACTTGTATTGTACGAGGTGAACATCATTGTAATAAAAAAAACGAAGATAGATAGATAGATAGATAGATAGATAGATAGATATGAAGAGATGGAGACAGATAGCTAGATGGATGGATGGATGGATGAAAGGTCAACGTGAGTTTTTGTAATGTAATCAGATTTACAGTCATTCTGCGTATCTCTTATTTGTCTAAACCAACCCCCTGGTAAAACTTTGACTGCAACATTTATCAATGTCTACACTTTTTGCTAAGTCATAGTTATATATATATATATATATATATATATATATATGCAGATAGATGAATGGTTTTTCTGTGGTAATATTTTTTAAGTGATGTCAACACCACTCCTTCGTGCGCATGCGTGTTAAAAGTGTAGATATTATAATAAATCATCCTTCTTTTCGATGAATATTTGTTAACACAAAGCAGTATACAGGAGACAAATAACACGTAAGGATCAAACTACAGTAATGTTTACTGAGACTAAGTTGCTTATAGCGAGTCTGCACCCCCACACCATATATTATCTGAATCCTTTTCTTCTTACAAACAAACACATATATATATATATACATATATATTTATTAAAGACATTTTTTATGTTTAACGTTGTTATTTATAGATACAAGTATTTAAGCAAATGCTCTGTTTATGATAAACAGTATTAAATAACATTTACCGGCCTGAATGTCCGAGAAATTTTCATAGAAAATATTCGTTCTTTGACAGGATTCGAACCTGCATCCTATACGGAACCGTCATTTACGCTGATGTGCCTTAACTCTGGGCCACAAAGAACCTTTTCGGTAGACAAGGTCGAATTTACTGCTTATAAACTTCAATCTTCCATGAATCTCGTACATTCATAACTGCTCTGGCGTATCAAAGGTCAGGCCGGTAAATGTTATTTAATACTGTTTATCATAAACAGAGCATTTGCTTAAATACTTGTATCTATAAATAACAACGTTAAACATAAAAAATGTCTTTAATAAATAAATTGTCGGACCTTGTCCATTTCTTAATACACACACACACATATATATATATATATATATATATATATATATATATATATATATATATATATATATATATATATATATATATATATATATATATATATGAGAAAAAACTAATATTGCACGTATGTATGTGTATTCTCGTGATACAGGTTAAACAATACATAATACTCCGAGGAATTTAAGAGTTTGATGTTCTTTTCAAGCATGCAATGTCCTGTGCCCAATTTCATTAAAATTATACAAGTGGTTTATTATCTGGGGTCGTTTTTTCCTGTTTTTACGGCATTTTTAATAAGAATTTGAATATTTGGTTTCTATACACATTCTTATATCAATCCGTGTATATGAACAAACACTTGAATATTATATTCCGACTATTATGTGTTGAAAAATAATAAACATTCAAAATACATTATAACAATATTATTATATACATTTAAATATGCATAACACATTATATATTTATACAATTCACTATATTAGTTTTTTTATGAACAACTACTTGAAAGGTGAAGTGTCTATATATTTCAAATGACTTGATGGTAAATAAATATATAGATGCACGCTGATTTGCTAATGTTACATATTTTGAAATTATTGTGAGGAAGAAATAAATATGTATAATAAAAAATATACTTATTATTTTTGAAAAAGACGACACCAGTTTGAAGCTGTTACTCTCTCTACCTCTATCGCGTCTATTCTGTTTTTCTCTTTCTTTCACATCTTCTCTCTCTCTCTCTCCATTAATCTCCCAATTCATGTCTCTCTATTCTTGTTTCCTTCCTTCCTTTTTTTCTGACCCTTTTTCTATAATTCAACTTTCCCTCTTTCCTTTTTACAATTGTTTATTTAATCGTCTCCTCTTTCTTTTTCTCCTGTACTTCCTCGTCACTTCCACTCGCTCTTTTGCACTGATCTCTCTTTTTCTTATAGTCGCTACTTAAATGTTTTCCAAAATCATAGATACGGTAATTACACATTCTTTGACTGTAGATGGCTGTAATTCGCATATGCAGGGTTTTATTGATTTCCATGAAGGCATCAACACTTGTCCGGGGTTCATAATTACCTTATATTGACACTGATTTATTAAGTTGCCAACCTGATATGAGCATCATCAGTAAAAGTTGATGTTTACTAATACATAGATCGATCTTTAGAAACTACAGCGGACAGCAAAATAAATGAGTCACTGAAGTATTAATAATAATAATAATAATAATTATCACTGTTTTTATTTTTATCTCAGAAACAGTGTTAGGCAATATATTTACTAGAAAAGTATCTGATCATTCAGGGCTCTATGGTAAGCGGCTGTCGCTTTCACACTGATACGGTATGAGACCAGATACAGATATGAATAAACTGTAATGCTGAAAATAGGTTATGGAAAAGTAATGAGAGTGCTTATCTAATTGAAAATATGTATCTGAATTAGACTTTCATACGGATGTCACTTATTGCATCCAAATTGTTCAGAAGGGCTCTAAACTCTTATCTATCTACTAATCTTTTCTTTAGATGGATGATTAAAAACGGTTTAAAGTGAATCAATCCTTTATGCCTTAATCCTCTGTGGCTTTCATCAGAACTTATAAACAGTCGCTACCAAATCAGAAAGAGCCTAACCCATTAAGAAACAAAAAATATAATTGAACTCTTCCAAGAAGAACAGCAAAAATGAAAATAATCACGATTCTAAAATTCCGTACAACCATAAGCAAAAAGCAGGAAAGAAACCCTCCATCAGTACTAGAAAGAGCTCTAACAGTTTGTGGAACAAAAAAGTCTAATTCCCTGAAAAACCGTTTTTTAAAAATAATATGAATTTTTAGCGATAATGAGGCTAAGTGTTTCCTCAGTGAATACCGAATGTTTACTGTACGGACATCGGTAAATGTATCTATTACCATTACCGCAAATGATGTATGTAAAGCGCAATGGTTATAAATGCAGAAAACAAAATTGGCGTGTCAAGTTCTAATTCCATCTAAGACCATTGGATTTGCAGGGGCGGGTGTCAACTTGGCGATTTCACTCAT
This sequence comes from Acanthosepion pharaonis, assembly GCA_903632075.3. Taxonomy (NCBI): domain Eukaryota; kingdom Metazoa; phylum Mollusca; class Cephalopoda; order Sepiida; family Sepiidae; genus Acanthosepion; species Acanthosepion pharaonis. The sequence goes on from CAHIKZ030005641.1 coordinate 1,083,987, forward strand.
TTTTTGAAAAAGATATGAAGCTATCTCTTTTTCCCACCAAGCTATGGAGTCATAGTAAGGCAGACTGGTATCTTTGGTTGACAACCAGTCTAGGAGACGGATAAGTGTTAGTCTAAACCGCTAGGGCGTGGTGCTAGCGACTCTCTTCCGTAAACCCTACTTCCTACTGAAACGACAGCCGCAACACCTAACGAGGGGCGGCTAGGACCATCTACTCCACAGGGAAGTATGCAGGTTTAAAAAGGACACTTGACATACCCCCATCATAAATGTATTTACAGAATAGGATAGGTATGTAAATTCGTTGTGGTAAAAGGATCAAATACTGATTGAATATTTTTTTTTCTTTGAATGTAAGGTTGTCTCTACAAAGGTTCGCCTATCGTTCGATTCGCACTTATCCTCGTTTGTTTTGTTTTTTTTTAACAGGAGTATAGGTTTATCACTTGTTTCCTGTTTAGGATTGGGTTTCCGGTTACTTGTAAAGTCTACCTCCACACACTATACTTCTAGCGTCTCTTACTGAACTCTTTAATACACTAATTAAATCTATTTCACGTCTAGAGTTAACGGTTACCATTTCTGCATTTACTTCTTGTCCTTCCTTACGCTTATACAATAGCACACAGTAACCCTCTACATTGACTGGCTATTGGGCCTTGTATAGGGTGAACATTTCTAAAATAGACGTTGGCTAAAAAATATAGTGAATTTGCAGAAGATAATGGAAATGTCTCAAAAAATGAGTGAAATCGTCAAGTTGACACTCACACCATGCCTTTGACCCTCCCACCCAAAGAATCACGCTGATGCTCGAAGAGTTTTGGTTTGGAAAAAAACGGTAGGTCGTTAACGGAGATCAAAGAAAGCTAGTTAGTTAATGAGTAAGGAGTCTAAATTTAACGGTTCGTCAAATAATAGATGAAAATAAGATTACTAGTGCTGCATCTGTTCATATAATATGAATGATAGTCCTTCGTGCAATTGGATGCATTGCAGGAAAAAAAAAACACCGTCACTATTCAAAAGTCATTTAACAAACCGAGAAATCTGGGTAAAAAGACGATTCAGAAAAAATGAGTGACTTTTTCTCTTACTAACTCTCCATCCAATAAAAGGTCCAAGGACCACTCAATGTAGAGTCTTACAGAATAAGGTTGTTTCAAGTATGTAAGACGAAGATGTAAGAATTGTAGATTATACAGCCATCTGGAAAAGATAACGTTTACCTTAGACTTAAAGAATTTAAGGTTTTAATGATCAAGGAAGTATAATTTCGGAAGTCTCTTCCTCAAAGTATTTGTTCTTTAAAAGAACCTGTCCAAGTGGAACATCCTTCTAACTAATAGAAGAATATAAAAGTGAAATAAGACCACCCGCAACCACCAAAAAGGAAGGTTGAAAGAACATAGAAAATCGGTAGTGAGGGCAGTCATCAGGCTCCGTAGAATGAAGTTAAAATAGAGAACCAAGAAGAACACAGGAGAGGTTGACGCCTGAAAGAATCAGTGCATATGCTACACTATAAGCATCTCTTAATAAGGAGATCCTTATAGCCTAGCATACTAGTACTGATGCTTAGCATAGAAATACATACAATATGGGAGCTGCTAATGAAAAAAAATACAAATGACAGCAATTCTTCAACAGCAGCAGCAAAAGCACTAATGAAGAGACAGGTTAGGTTTAAGGCTCCAGTTTTACCACCTTGAAGCGGAGCTTCGGGAATTGGGTGACATACTAATCATGAGTTCAATCCCTAGGCTGTGCACTGTGAGTCGGACTCGGTGGAAACAGACGAGCAATAAGTGAGCAGTACTAAAAATTAGAAAACCAGATATTCCTAGACGTGGACAGTGATGAAGGCCAGAAAGAAAAACGGGTGAAACGTTGTGATTGAATAAAGAATAGTCTGAATATATATAGTGTAAATAATACGACAGACAATAAAAAAAATCCTGATCAGTTTGCGGTCCTCCTCGAGAAAGAAAGAAATATGTCCTTAACTTTACCTATGAACTTAGTAAAAAATAAGCTCCTATTATTAGACGTTCTCGTAGAATTCAGTAGTAACATATTCACCATTTCGTTATATAAAAAACTCACTAAAAGTAATTGTTTCCACCTTAATTTTATGAGTGAGTACCCTCTTAGATATAAAATAGTCTTTATAAACAAAATGTCTTCAAGAGAGCGTATGAGAATTCATCCTCTCTCCCCCTTTACTTTTTGAGCCATATACGATAATATTACTATTAATGGACTGTATTTCTGATCAAACCAAATTCATGAATAATTATATTCGACATACCATATATGCCTATCGAGAAGACTCCCGTTACACTCCTCTGACCATAGCTCAATTAGGATTCATTTAAACACACATGGAAACCTACCAAACTATATCCGCAACATAATTGTAGAAAGTACAAAGGTTTATAGACTCATCCATATTCATTGACTCATCCACATGTAAAAAAAAAAAAAGGTCAACAATCAATGACATCAACTATGAACAAGGTTACAATGTACTCACCGTGTTTGGAAAATATAAAAACATTCCTATAACGGGAGATACATATATAAGAAATCGATACATTTAGTAAAAAATAGAAATAATAATCATCCTTGATAATGGGTAAAAGAATAGCCAAATGTCCTCAGATATACAGAACATTTGGATAATTTTACGCGTTTTATATCCAGAAACACTTATACGAACACAAAAAAAATAAAAAGCTTCATTGCAGTACATTGTCAGTCGTCTTCAATGGAATTGCCAAAATGCACAATTATATATATATATATATATATATATATATTTATATATATATATATATATATAAACGGCGAGGACCATAGCCTGACTTTGTTATTATCTGATATTTTTCATTAGAAATTTTCAGAAGATATAGTGTGAGTGACAAAAGCCTCATCAAACGTTGGTTGCTTGTAATTCCAAGCGCCTTCTTAGTACGTTTAATAGTCTGTAAATTAAGTTTTATGTCCATAGAGTCAGTTTAGGTTTAATACCATTATATATATATATATATATATATATATATATATATATATATATATATATACACTCTTATGACTAATAAATGTTTATGCCCTGAAATCTGTAGCACTGTCAATCTATTTGTCATCTTTGGCTTCTAGCCTAAATACATATCACCGACTTTTCTGTCAGTTTCAATTTTGGCATCCCATTTGTTATAAGTCACGAAGAGAAGACAATAAATCTCGTCATGTCCAACACATTATCTGCTAACATTTCTGTCATGGAAGGATGTTATCGAACAACACTACCGCCCAATATGTATATACGACCGTTGTATTAAAATATGGTCTTAAAATTCAAATTATTATCTCAGTACATAAATACGATTTATAAATATACAGTGTAACCCGGATATAAGAGACCCGGTTATAAGAGAAACCCGGATATAAGAAAGATTGTCTCTGGTCCCAAATTAGAACCTGTGTTAATGTATATAAAATAGACCAAACCCGGATATAAGAGAAACCCGGATATAAGAGACTTCTTCTCCGGTCCCGACAACTCTCTTATATCCGGGTTACACTGTACGATGTATAAACTCACCAAATAGTGTTGTACCTTTTTTTAATACGAAGACCGATTCATTTCTTACGGCATGGCTATTTTTTCAGAAGATACGAACATAAGTTGTTGCTTATTCTCACTCTGGTTTCTTTCTCTCAAGGTCAACAATTTATGCATTAGAAAAATTGTGTGGCTGATGAAGTAATAAATGAGCAAATGGTTTACCAATTTAATCCATCAATTGCATTTTGTCGGTTTATTGCTGCGACAGGTCTAGTGACAATTTCATAGAAAATAGATGTAAAAATCAGAGAACAAAGAGTAAGGATTGTTTGATTCATGCATTATTTAAAGGTACCATGTCTGTATATCAGTGGTGGCCAAATTTGTTTAATTAAAGGGTCAGATACGATAATTTTCAGAAGTTTGAGAACTGCAAGGCATGAATAACATTGACATTTTTCTTATATACCCTTTTTTCTTTTCTTTTTTTTAATCAGTGTCACCGCAAGCAAGTACAGCCGCTAACACGTAAGGGGTTACAGGGTGTGAAGGAATTAAAAACAGAAACATTGGTAATGTGTAGAAAGAGAAAATCGTAATCAGTAGATAGCGATTGACATTGAATTTAAATTTTTGTAGTTTAAAGTTGTCTAGAAAGCATGGACCGGAAGCGAAGTCCACAAGGGAGAAGAAACTGTTAGCATAAATGTTACGACTATATCTAGATAGCTCAGTTGTAAAATGATGAGATCTCGACACCATTCTGACCTTGACAGACTGATAAGCTTTACTATCGAGGCAGGAGTAATATGTAATGTAGTCAGCGTAGATGCCATGTTGGGAGATGATATCGAGAAATTCGTTAATGAAGATTAAAAACAGTGTAGGACCAAGAATGAAGCCCATTAGTACGAAAGGATGTAGACCAGTGGCCGTTCAGAACAAATTTCATTTCTCGATTTGATAGGAACGACTGGATCAGCTTAAAAATGTGCCCGGAGAGACCGTAAGATTTCAGCTTGTGGAATAGACCCTATCATAATCTTTCGAGATGTCCAATGCTACAGCCCGGGATTCACCTTTTTATCTTGACTATCGTTAGTACATTAGAAGTTGCCCGGAAGAAACGAAAACCGCATTGCTTGTATAAGAAAAGGCCCTGCGATGAGAAATGATGAACTAATTTAGCGTTGATTAGAGATTGTAGAAGATTTACAAAAAGAGGGAGAGGGTTAATTGGCTGCTAGTTCAATGTGCCGGAGGGTTCACCAGAGTTTTTAAAAACTGGAAAAACAAATGATGACTTCCAGCAGTCGGGAAAGCAAGATGCAGTGAGGAATTTATTATACAGTTTGGAGAGAACAGGAGCCAGTTCGTGAGTACATTTCTTAATGAATATTGCAGGGTTACAATCGGGTCCACATGCTTTGTGGGGATCAAAGTTAGAGATGATAGCAGAAAAAATGGAAGGGATTATGTGCATATCACTCAACAGAGAATCAGTTCTAAGTGGGATGTTTGGTAGGGACACTCCAGACGAATCAAGAGTAGAGAGAATTTTACGGGCAAAGCATTCAGCTTTATCAGCCGAGAATTGAGGCGTTATCATCCTCTGAAGGTGAGGGGATAGAAAACTTATTTAGTACCCTATTACGGAGACGCCAGTTATCATGAGAGCCAAAGATTTTTGGGGGCTATGTGGTGCCTCATTCTCTTCGCAAACAGAGACTTAGCTACTTCGAGGATTCGCTTACAGTTGTTACGAGCAGTAGCAAATACGTATGTGCTATGACGAGAGCTGTCACGCTGGTATAGCCGGAAATAACGCTTCCAGTGTGCTATGGAGGCCGAGAAGGCTGGTGTGGGCCATGATTGCAGTTTCACCTGCTATTTCCGAGAAGGGATGAAAGCGTCCATACTGGCTTTGACCCAATAAGAAACCTCAGTCCCGCTGTTTTCATTTGGGAGTTTGAATATATCAGTCCGAGAAGCGTCAAATCCCAGAATGAATATTGGAGAAAGAAATATTGAGGTGGGTAGGTGATTTTTGTTAGCTGGTTTACTTTTCTTTCTACTTGATGTGTTTCCCATGAGATATGTTTGGTGGAGAGAGAAAAAAGACCACCATAATTTTCACAATCTGTCGCCAATTCCAATGCAGACCAGCCAGTGCGTGACTGAGAGCAGAGCGTAATGTGGCCTCAGGCTTGCCCACCAGAAATGCATACGGAGACACCTACCCGTGCGCGGCATAACACTACAGATACTCCAATATTATGCGGCGAGAGAGCAGCCTTTCTAAGAGTTCGAGGTTTTTAACGAGCAGTCAGAAGCAACAGCCAGCAAACTGCCAACCTGGTACCCTCACAATGAAAATTCAAGACCACTGGCTAGTCTGATCAACAAAAAGTAAAGAAAGAGATAGAACCGGCAAACTATATCTGATCAGAGAACAATGGATTAATCTCTACGCCTGTTCAATAGACATGGAAAGAGTGACCCGGGCAATAAGTGAGCCTATCTACTCCTATTAATCTGTGGAGACAAAAAAAAAAAACATGTGAAATACGAAAGAATTCATATTAATTTGACATCTACTACCAACAGAAAAATGGGATGGTAAGAAACTGTGATGAAAAAAGGAGCCTAGCTAACATATATCTACGAGCCGCATATTAATGATCACAGAGCCGCATGTGGCTTGGGAGCCGCGCTTTGTCAACCTCTGCTATATATTAAGCAATCTGAACGGTTATTTCAACTAATAGAGAAATTACTACGGTTGACGGCAAATTGCTACAAAACCATTACATCCACCTGGAAACTCAGGTCACGTGCTTAATAAGACCCGCCAGATCGAAACTGTCAAATAGAAATAGAATTAAGAAATATTTAAACAGTTTGCTGTATATAATCGCTTTCTAAGATCAGTGGTTAAAAATAACTTACAGCGAATGAAGCCAATGGGCTTTGGCGAAGACCGCACTTCGTCGAACTTTGTGGACTGGCGCTATAGAATCACAAAGAACTGTACAAAAACAACAGAAACCACGTCTCTTGAGGACTTTCAGCTGAAGCAACAGATAAAATGGATGTCACATGTCACTAGAAGGTCAGATAATGACATAACCCAGATGGTGACATTTCACACCACTTCAAATAAAAGGTTAGGAAAGAAACCCCTATCAATATTGGAAAGAGCGATAACAGCTACTGGACTTGAGAAACTTATTTTCCTGAAAAATTGTTTTAATGTAAATGCCAGATTTTTCCTTATAAGGATCATAACGACTAGTTTTACCATGAACATTATTATTCTGCAGTGTATCCTCATTTATAATCTGATTTGGCACTTCGCCAAACTGGAAATCTCTGCGTTGGGTAATAGTTAGCGGCTAGACTGATCGATTATTATTTCTGAATGATGAGTCCGATTCTCACTGGGTGCCCTACACTTGTGGCGCGTGTAAAACAAAGATGAGCACATCAACGTGAGATAGTGGTTAACGAGCTAATCTATGTAAATATTAATACTGAACAGATATTTCTATCCTGTCTGTTCCAAACTTGTGGTCCTATGCGAAAATTAAGGTACGCTTAATAAATAAAAAATAATAATATTTAGCTGCCTCTAACCTAAATCTAAAATGAATCCATGCTGAAAACATTCGTTCTTGTTCGATTAAATACACTTAGCAACATTGACTTCGATCAGTTTATTGGGACTTAAACCGAAATCCAAATGGAACTCGACCCATCGCTAAAGATGCTGGAGAAATAGTCAGTTCCTTGTACCATTCCCGTAAGTAATTGACTCATCACTTTTATCTTCTACTTTAAAATAATCAGATCAGACCAAAAATGGGTTACTGCTATTACTTATGAGCAAGAGAGGTTCAATCTTTACTTTCCAGTCTTGATAGAGTTCAAACGCGTCTCCGAGGCCTTGTGGGTGATGAATTATTTTCCACTCTAGAACCCGATTCACACTGACGAAACTTTGCGAATCTCTAGCTACTCTATTGCTATTTCCATGGAAGAAATCAGAACTACATTCATTCGTTTCACCAGGTCTTCCTTTCACGGTTAAGATCCGACATACCACACACATTTTAGAGAACCATCTCCATATCTTCGTATTCCATTCGTAAAAAGTATGTTCTACCCGAGCAGCTTTTCCCCCACAAACCACTGCTCTGTGCAACCGACTCCCAATAGAATGCTATCCAGATCTCTACAATCTTAACCAGTTCATATCTAGAGATAACCGTTATGTTCCCCATATATCTGCATGATATGTGCCTCTTACTCTGTGATCTTCTACCTTGAGTGGCTACTGGGCGTGGTACAGGGGAAATATCATTGTAAATAGATACTTAGATGGGTGACAGCCGAGTAACAAAAACGATTAAAAATACTCGCTAAGGAAATAGTAGAAAAAATTGTTAACTTCTTATGAGCGAATTTTATAATGACAACCCCGGTTATTATTCAATCGCAGAAGTTAAGCAACGTCGTTTCTTACACAGTACTTAGATGGGTGACCTGTTATGAACATGCGATGGTGTCAGCAATTTGTTTGACAATTTTGCAGTTGACGCAATAAATGCTTTTCCACAGAATTAAATTAGATTAACCACTTACAAAACCCATTTATATATATGTAAATATATATATATATATATATATATATATATATATATATATATATATATATATGTGTGTGTGTGTGTGTGTGTGTGTGTGTGTGTACACAAACATATGTTTGTATATATATATATATATATGCATACATACATATAAACATATATATATATATATATATAAACATATATATGTACACAAACATATGTATGTATACATATATATATATATATATATATATATATATATATATACTTGTCAAATTTTATGAGGCGAGACAACTATTTAAATTTTGTATTTCGCCTCTCGGGTTTTCATTACTTTTAATTTAATATATCTTTATTTCAGCTACTATTATTCATATTTCATGTTAATTCCTTGCGTTTTCTATAGAATTATCTCAAAGTATGCGCACCTTCAAAGTTAATCTCTAAGGTTGGCCAAATGTTTATGTTTTTTTCTAATTTCCCAAATCATTTTCTCAACATTAACATTACTGAACAAAATACTTGCCGTTTTGTTCCTCGGCCATTTTGCATATAATTTCACATTTACATCGCATTCGATCTGTCATAGCAAAGAACTGCAACATGATGTCTTCTGATAACATCATTTTCTTGAGAATTCTAGAAAGACTAAAATGAATGATGAATGATAATGGTAGTTGTGAAATTCCATTCTAGAAACACTGGGTATTCATTGACCGAACTGTTAGCGTTAAATTTATAAAATCATTTTCGCAAAACAATTTTCACAGAATATTTACATTTTCATGTTCACTGTACTAGTTCTTTCTAATACTGTTGTCAGTTCCAGGTTACAAACATTTTGTTTAAGGTAAATATAATTATCTTCTCTCCCTTTTTTCAGTGTTAGCCTTTTCTTGTTGCTGCTGTTTTTAATATAAAAGTGAGTGGATTTTCTTTGTTTAATAAAATTCTTTATTATTTTCTACTGCCAGTCCATAGAGTTTAATGAAGCCTTTATTCATTTGAAACCATTTTAAGCATTGATCTGCAAAGAAAGTTTGTAACTAATCCAGAATTGCAATATCTGTTGACTACAGCAGCTGAGCGAAACCTTTCTGGCCAAGTTCTAAGATTTTTTTTACAATAAATGAACTATCCTGATGCTATTTCTCTTAAATATTTCCTGGTGTATTTGTCGACTTTCAGTCCCCAGGAGGAACATAAAAATAAATTAAAATTAAAGTAGAATTGCATTTTTTTTTTTTTGTTAATAATTAATCATGACAGCGACCCTGTTTAGCGATTTCTAAGATCAATGGTTAAAATGACTTCAAACGGATGAAAACCCGAGTGTCTTAGCAAAGACCATTTTCTTTGAGCATTAGAGACTGGTGCTACTGAATCCCAAAGAACTGTACTAAAGAATAGAAACCATATCATCAACAACCAAAAAAGCAGCAACAACTAAAATGGATAAGTAGTGTAACTAAAAATGATAACAAAGTTCACATTACACACTACTGTAAAAAAAAAATGAGGTTAGGAAAGAATCCCCGTCTCATCAATATTTGAGAGCTGCTGGACTTGAGAAAAATATTTCCTGCAAAATTCTTTTAAGAGAGAATTTATAAATTTCTACCCACTTCTGTGCATGTTGCTCGGTCAATGAATGCAAAATGATTCCTTAAAGAGAAACGGCTAATATTAACATTACCATTATCACATGTATTAAAGATTGGAACATTAGTAAAATATAATTCAAATTTTAGGTAGGCGATCATGGCTCTCCAAAATCTCCTTGGTTTTGTTGCTCTAAGTAAGTTTTGCTTTTGACATCCTTTTCACACCTACCTCTGATATTAATTTACTCAAATTCGTTAAGATTTTTGTTTTAATCATTTCACCCCAAGCAAGACAATAAAGCCACTAAGACGCAAGAGTTTACTGAGTGTGAAAGTATATGGGAAAACGAGAACCTCGTTAGAGACAGAGAGCAATAAAAGAAGAGGAATTAGGAACAGAGAAGATGGCCATTGGCATTGCATTTAAATCTTTAAAGATCAAATTTTGTTGGAAAGCAAGAAACCGGGAGAGAGTTCCATAAGCGAGAATAGTAACTGTTATGGTAGTGGCTATTTTTATCAGGCTTCTCTTGGCTTCATTTCGACCTGTGAGTTTTAAATTCTCTAAGCCTTCTTTACTCCTTATGCGCCATATACATTTCGGATATCTCTTTTTGATTGTTACAGTTGCAAAATATATGTATGATATACATCGGCTGTCTCGCTACAGAAAGCATGGTCATTAGCAAGAGAAATCGCTCAAGATGCGAGTTATAAATTGTAAATATCAGCATCAAGCAAGTGCAGAAGTTTAAATATCTGAGAAGTGTTTTAACAGAGGATGGAAATGCCACACGGAGATCCGAACACTACAAAGGGATACTGAGAATATCATGGACAGAGCGAGTAAGCAACACAGAAGTCATAAAGAACATAGCATCAGAAAGAACATTTATAAGCAGAAACAAAGAAAAGACAGTTGATATTCTTAAAACACATATTGATAAAGGTGTGCTTGGAAAAATTTACCCTCACGGGGAATACTGAGGGAAAGACAGATAGGTGAAGGCATTGAGCCACTACCTGACGCGCTTGTGTGAATAGCGAAAAGAGGAGTGTTTTCAAAGAAAACTTCTAGGGATCACAAAGGATATGAAGTTCCTGAGAGCTATGATCGCCTATGTCCTGAAGGAATATATGAACATATAAGAAACAGAATACGCCTTCGGATTTCTCTGCCATATTTTCCTTTTTCCTTTTATAACACTATCCAGATAGTGGAGTTACTGTATGTTGAAATTTATAAAAACCGTTTCCTTAAAACGTGTTTCAGGAAATTAGACTTCTCAAGTTAAGTTCTTTTTAGTACTGATGGGAATTTCCTTCCAAACCTTTTGTTTAACGTAGTGTGGAATCTCAAGAGCATTTTTATGTCATTATTAGGCCTTCTAATTATATGTACTTCTCACTTTGGTTGGTGCTGGTATTGGTATTAATCAACTGGTGTATTTTTGTTGTAAGATATTAATCTTTATTTGTGAATATATTGAATACTAGTCGAAGTCACAAATTTTTTGTAAGAAAATGGTGACTGTTATAATTTATGGAGAAAAGTGACGCATTTCACTATTACTTAATGATCTTGCCGATGTGACCTCCATTTTCTGGTTTTTCCTTCTATATTTTGGATAGGGGTCATTCCCTTGTTCAAAATTTAAATTTAATTTAAATCTAAGCGAAAAAAATTTCAATGGTGGTGTTCCCCCGGGGATCACTTTTGATCAAAATGAAATATACTTATCCAATTACCCTAGGAGTCTTTCGCTTTTTCAAATTTAAATTTAATTTATATCAAAGGGAAAAATTTCAGTGGGGAGGTATGCCACTGGGGATCCCCTTTGATCAAAATGAAATATACTTATCCAAGTGTCATGGGTAACGTAGTTTCAGAATATATTTGGTTATGGGGATCTATCTCCAAAACCGTAGGAGAACTTCGATAACAAACAAACAGTCAGATAGAAGCTATAACTTTATATAGAGAGAGATTTGGAAGGTCGCACTTTACTCTGACATCCTTATATAAGAGCAAATAACAGATTAAAAATCTATTCCCCCAAAGTAGTCACGTCGTCAATCGAGAAATAAGCTGTTTCCTTATAAGAAAACAGTCATCATTCATTGACTGAGTAGTTAATATTACTGTCGGTATATAAAGCATTTATCTTAAAAGAGATTTTCAGGGGCAATGACTTCTCAAAATTTGCTTTTATACTTCTTTCTAGCGTTGACGGGAGTTTCCTTCCAAACATTTAACGTAATGTGGAAACTATTAGGTTGGTGCAAAAATAATGACGTAATAATGTCGTTTTTTGACGTATTTTTTAACGTCAAAAAACGACATTCTTACGTCATTATTTTTGCACCAACCTAATAAATATATTCATCATATAATTATTCTGATCTTTTAATGACATGTGCTACTTATTTAAATTGATGCTGTTTTTGAAAAGATCTCTGTGATTCTGTAGCGCCAGTCTATAGGAAGTATTATTTACACTATTTACATTGTTCGGACTGTTGTCTACATCTTTATCGTATATTTTGAGTTATCAAGGGCAATTACCTAAAATCTGAAATGCAATCTACCCTCATTAACTAAATAAAAGGTTTGATTCGAAATTTTAACAAAAATCACCTGATGAAGTCCGGAGCGTACAGCGGTCGAAATTTTGTGAATATGCCAATAAAGATGAGGATAACAGTCCGAACAATATAAATAGTGTAAATATTTACAATATCTCATCTTAGAAATATGGTTCACTACCACCATAGACTAAATAAAGGGAAAGATTCCAACAATTATCACCTGATGAAGGCCGTAGCGTGCAACGGCCGAAATGTCGTGATTTGGCAATAAAGGTGAGGAAAACAGTCCGAACAATGTAAATAGTATAAATATTTACAATACCTCATCTCAGAAAGATAGACAGATGTTATAGGAAATATTGTGTTCTATACGTCATAGAGAATTAGATACATTCTGAGACGTTCCAAACTGAAACCTTTATTTAATTACAGGGCTACTGTACTCATTTTTTATCTAGTCTTTAATCTTAGTACTGCTCAGTTCGTCCCGTTTCCATTGAGCCTAAGTACATATTGCCCTTTATTACAACGCTCTAATCCAATAGGCTATTGTCGATATACAACTGATGAAGGCCAGGCGACATAACGACTGAAACGTTATAATAAAAACAAAGATGGGGACAATATTCCAAATGAAAATATTGCAAATAATGATAACTCCTCATTTAAAAATTTAGACAGAAATTACCGAAAACACACCTATTACTTGTCACGTAGTTCACTACCACCATAGACTAAATAAATTCCAAAAATTATCACCTGATGAAGGCTGGAGCGTGCAACGGCCGAAACGTCGGGATTATGGCAGTAAAAGTTGGAAAACCATCCGAACAATTTAAATCATGTAAATAGTTACAATATCAGAAATATAGACAAATGTTACAGGAAGTATTGTCGCCTTTACGCCCTAGAGAATTAATTCTTTTATGGCGATTTTAAAAGAAAGTGTATCTTAGAGAAAAGAATATGTAAGGTATCAGTAGCATTAACTTTGTTTGTTAGGGGTAGTTTTGATCAAATATTAACCCATATTGCCAACGTGATACAGTCTTTAACCATGATACATACAAAAATAAACATGTTCTCTCTGTATCAATGCCTCTTTCTTTCGCATTGGGGACACACACACACACACGCACGCGTGTGCACATACTTAAGCACAGTATTTTTGCCACTGGATAAAGAATCTTTATTGAAAAGCAAATCCATGTTTTCACATTTTTATACTTGTCACGTACAGCCGATGCCACAGAAAGAAAACGCTGTGCGCAGGCGTGATAGTCAAGTGAGAGAAGCAATGGCTGAAGTTTGAAGTGGGCTTAGCAAGAAAAAAGGTTTGGAATCGCTTTTTCTACAATGTGCCTACTACGACATTTCGAATGAGTTAATTATATTCGTATCTTACTCACCTTGTAATATGGAGAATTTTATGAAATAACTTCACATTATAGAAAGGTTCAGACGTATTGACTAATGCAAAAATCCTTTGTCATTATTCCGTTCAGATAATACAGCATAGTTGCTTGTTCGATCATTGTAATCTTGACAGTTATAATTCTTAGTTATTCTGGTTTTATAGACGCTTAGCCGAAGCAGAGGAAAACTAGTACTTAATCTGCCACGGAGTACAGGCAAGCGATTTCAAAATTCAACTAAGATGGAAAGTATTCGCAGGGAATCTGTATAAGAAGCAGATGATGATAGTTGAAGATATTGATTCAACATTTCATAATATAGTTGTCCTAACAGGCAAATGTCTCACGCTACTAGATAATTATTCGAAATGACTTGAACTAATGAAGATGTGTCGTAACAATCATATTGGCAAGAGGAAGAGATCTGGTTATTGAGAAATGAAGCCTCCACGTATAATATATTCGTATCTACTCGTTGCCAACAAAACCAAATAAAATTACAGCGCTTAATAATTATTAAAGAATTTCATTATTTGTAGATAAGTAAAATGCTATTACTTACTAGCAGAATTTCAATCCGAAAGAATAAAAGAAAAAAGTTTAAATATATATTTTTTTTAATTTTGGAAAACCAGAAACAAAATGGCTTCAGCGTAATTCTTTTCCTTTTACATACTAAATATGTATAAATCAGTGGTTCTCAAACTACAACGCGCTTAAGCTCCCATGTATATCTTCCCTATCAATATGAAGTCACATCTTTTTTCGTCTTAAGTATAAAACAGTAACTAAACACCGAAAAAAACATTATATACTCTATTTGAATTCGGACTTCGCCCTCATCTTTGTTGCTTCTCTCATTGTTTCGGCCTTTGTACCCTCGGGCCTTCATCCGTTACAAACCAGTTCGGGTAACCTACAGGATATACCGAACTGAAACTTCTATTTAATCTGTAGGGGTAAACTATCCTCACTTCACTACCTTGGTCCTCTGTTGGCGGAGATTTCTTTTTGCGAGGTATACTGCTGACGTATGCAATAGGCAACAATAAACAGAGATGAGGTTCTACAGAATGGTATTGACAATATCATGGAGGGTGAATGAGAAGGTTTTAAGGAATACAGAATTAAAAAGGATGCCTGTAATTAGTGCCAGGAAGATAAAACTGAAATTACGGAAAACATTAGACACACATATATATATATATATATATATATATATATATATATATATATATATATATATATATATATATATAGAGAGAGAGAGAGAGAGAGATAGATAGATAGATAGATAGATAGATAGATAGATAGATAGATAGATAGATAGATGTTATATGATATGTACAATAATAAAGTTATAAATGTCTTTTTGTGATTAATTTCACCCAAGAAAGGCAATAAAGACACTAAGACGAAAGAGCTTCCTGAGTGTCACAGAATATGAGAAAAAGAAAAACTTTATTAAACTTTATCATTTTTAAATGAGGAGTTACCATTATTTACAACATTGTCCTCATCATTATTGTTATTATAACGTTTCAGTCGTTGTATCCTCTGGCCTTCATCAGTTGTATATCGACAATAGCCTATTGGATTAGAGCGTTGGTTCGTGAATTTGTTGACATGATGAATGTAAGAAAGGTCAGTATGTACTTAGGGCTCAATAGAAACGGGACGAACTGAGCAGTACAAAGATTAAGAACTAGATAAATAATGAGTACAGTTTACCTCTGTAATTAAACAAAGCTTTCAGTTTGGAACGTCTCAGAATGTATTAAGGGCGATAAAAGAACACTTATTAAGAAGACTCAAAATAACTATATATATTGCATTTAAATCTTTGAAGATTGATTGGAAAGCAAGAAGCCGGAAAAGAAGGAACTGGGAACATAGGACTTACGGTTATATCTAACATTTTCGACTGTAAAATTGTGCGAACTAGCTTCCAATGTAGTCAGCCAGTTAAGTGCCATACGTGATACACACTTTGGAGATCATGCCTCTTTCGATTCATAGCTGACTAGGCATAAAATATTCCCGTAGTAGGTTGTCGTTCCTTTTTGTGATATACTGGTAGCTAACCAAGATTGTTAGACTCAGACTGTCATGCTATTCAACCCATAGATTGGAGGTAGATAGATTTATACTTTTCCCAAGGGTATTGGCGTGTAACAGAATGCAACGAACTCGACTGGAATTCGAACTTCTTATTCCGAGCCGATATCCATTACACCACAACTCATACCAGCTAGTACTGCATTTGAATTCGCAAAGCCGATGTACCCATTAGAACAATTAATATTATAAACATATGTAAGGAAAACAAAATAAACTGTATACAAAATAAAGTTCCATAAATAATGAAAATGTTTTTTATATACTATAATAATAATAATAATAATAATAATAATAATAATAATAAAACTAAGAAGAAGAAGAAGAAGAAATACGAAACTTTATTCAGTAATAAAGGAAGCGGACAATTTCAAAATGGAATTTCAAGTGGGTAAATTAGATCAAGTAAACCATAATACACATACACCAACAGCATAATACACATAATACACATACACCAACAATATACACCATAATATACAATATACTTATAATTATATATAATATACAACAATATACACCATAATACACATACACCAACAGCATAATACACATAATACACATACACCAACAATATACACCATAATATACAATATACTTATAATTATATATAATATACAACAATATACACCATAATACACATACACCAACAGCATAATACACATACACCAACAGCATAATACACATAATACACATACACCAATAATATACACCATAATATACAATATACTTATAATTATATATAATATACAACAATATACACCATAATACACATACACCAACAGCATAATACACATAATACACATACACCAACAATATACACCATAATATACAATATACTTATAATTATATATAATATACAACAATATACACCATAATACACATACACCAACAGCATAATACACATAATACACATACACCAATAATATACACCATAATATACAATATACTTATAATTATATATAATATACAACAATATACACCATAATACACATACACCAACAGCATAATACACATAATACACATACACCAACAATATACACCTATAATATACAATATACTTATAATTATATATAATATACAACAATATACACCATAATACACATACACCAACAGCATAATACACATAATACACATACACCAATAATATACACCATAATATACAATATACTTATAATTATATATAATATACAACAATATACACCATAATACACATACACCAACAGCATAATACACATAATACACATACACCAAACAATATACACCATAATATACAATATACTTATAATTATATATAATATACAACAATATACACCATAATACACATACACCAACAGCATAATACACATAATACACATACACCAACAATATACACTATAATATACAATATACTTATAATTATATATAATATACAACAATATACACCATAATACACATACACCAACAGCATAATACACATAATACACATAAACCAACAATATACACCATAATATACAATATACTTATAATTATATATAATATACAACAATATACACCATAATACACATACACCAACAGCATAATACACATAATACACATACACCAATAATATACACCATAATATACAATATACTTATAATTATATATAATATATAACAATATACACTATAATACACATACACCAACGGCAAAGAACGTAAAATGAAAGAAAAAGCAAATGTATTGTACGAAATGCAGAAACGATGGCAAAATTAGCCTCTTCATAGTCAATACTCTGGCCGTATCAAACAAGCTGAGGCAAACAAACCCCCATACCTATCATTAGTTACGTTGTGCAGAGTTAAAAGCTGAAACCGAATGTTTTCTTCTTGCGTTACAGAACCAATGCTTTTAAACTAGAAATTACCAAGCATATAGATTGAAAAATAGTATTAAGCCGAAATGCAAATTCTGTGATAAATATCCAGAAACAATTGACCATCTTGTATCAGGTTGCACAGTGTTAGCACCAACTGAATATAAAACTCAGCATGATAGAATGCGCCAATATCTGCACTGGAAAATCGGCAACATTTACGGGAAGAAAACTACAAGAAACTTGTATGAACATCACCTAGACCTGATTACAGAAATAGGAACTGTAACAATTTATTGGACTTTGCAATACACACAGAGAGAACAATGAAATCTAATCACCCACACATCATAATTAAAGACCACAAGAACAGAATATAGTTTCTCTTGTACATAGTTGTCCTTGCAGATTGTAATGTATCGTTGAAGATCTTCAAAAAACTATTAAAATACAAGAATCTTGAAATCGAAATCTCAAAAATGTGGTACATGAGCACGTAATAATTCCATTTGTAGTTGGAACCCTCGGATTGATTGGAAAAATTTCCGATAGATTCATTGACGAGGTTCCTGGTAGCACTAGAAATACAAAACTTAAAAATGGCTTTATCTATGTAAAATGTGTATGATCTTAGGGTTTTTTTTTGGTGGGTGGGGTTTCCTCAAAAACCGCTCTGTCATGATACCATTTCTGACTTTAGGTCTCTGGTTGGAGACTAGGAAAGAAATAAATATACTCCGGAAACCAAAGGAAAAAATATAATAATAATGCAATAGTTACTTATAGTCATTAGATCTGTACATGAAATGGCCTTTTCAGTAAAGACTGTAAATAAAACATAAATATTTTGATACAACGTATTACTACTACTACTACTAATAATAATAATAATAATAATAATGATAATAATATAACGGAGCCATTGTCTTTAGATGTGTAAATGAAATGATCTTTGGAGTAAAGGTCCGTAGAAAACGAAAATACATTTGATGCATTCGATTAGTAACAGTCAGTATAAATTCACATTTTGAACTGGAAATGAAGATATTGATTATATGTGTGATTTATTGCGATATCGATTTTCTGTGAACGCACTAAATATGCTTAGCTCGACAATACGAAAAACATTAAACAGGAACCCTTTTCATTTCTATGTGTATGTGTGCAGTTTTCTTTATGTGTGAATTTAGTGTGCGTTTGTGTGTCGGGTTATGTGCGTGCATGTGTATGTGTTTGACTTTTTCTTTGATGTGCGTATTTTAGCCTGTATTAGTTTGTTTCTATGTTTTTGCTTGTGTACGTGTGTCTATGTATTGTTCCGTGTGTGTGTGTGTGTGTGTGTGTGTGTGTGTGTGTGTGTGTGTGTGTGTGTGTGTGTGTGCGTATGCTTCAAAGAGATAAAAGGGAATTAATCAGTTGTTTTCTAAGTATTATGCCAGTTTTTAACCTGGGGTCTGAATATTATGTCTACGTTATATTTTCGCAAATAGTTTTTCTAGCAGTATCTCTCTCAGACACACACACACGCACACACACACACAAACACACACACACACACAAACTTCCTATTTGCTTTTCCCCCTCACTCTTTCGTTATATTTTCCCTTTCCCCTCTCCCTCATTTCCTTTTCTTCCTACTCTAACTCTCTTCCTCTTTCCCCCTCTTTCCACTTTTACTCCTCTGTCTTTTCCTTTTCGTTCCAGTTTTAAAACTCTTTCTAAATCCGTTTTAATTTGTCCTTTTCTCCCCTTATCACTCTCTCTTTTCCTTTTTTACACTCTTACTTCACTCTCTCTTTTTTCCACTTTTGCCCACTCTTTCACTTTTTCACTTTTTCCTTTCTCTTGTTCTCCCCTTTCTTTCTCTTGTTCTCCCCTTTCTTTCTCTTGTTCTCCTCTTCCTTTCTCTTGTTCTCCTCTTTCTTTCTCTTGTTCTCCTCTTTCTTTCTCTTGTTCTCCCTTTCTTTCTCTTGTTCTCTTCTTTCTTTCTCTTGTTCTCCTCTTTCTTTCTCTTGTTCTCCCCCTTTCTTTCTCTTGTTCTCTTCTTTTTTTCTCTTGTTCTCCTCTTTCTTTCTCTTGTTCTCCCCTTTCTTTCTCTTGTTCTCTTCTTTCTTTCTCTTGTTCTCCTCTTTCTTTCTCTTGTTCTCCTCTTTCTTTCTCTTGTTCTCTTCTTTCTTTCTCTTGTTCTCCCCTTTTTTCTCTTGTTCTCCTCTTTTCTTTCTCTTGTTCTCCCTTTCTTTCTCTTGTTCTCCTCTTTTCTTTTCTTGTTCTCCCCTTTCTTTCTCTTGTTCTCTTCTTTCTTTCTCTTGTTCTCCCCTTTCTTTCTCTTGTTCTCCTCTTTCTTTCTCTTGTTCTCCCCTTTCTTTCTCTTGTTCTCTTCTTTCTTTCTCTTGTTCTCCTCTTTCTTTCTCTTGTTCTCCCCTTTCTTTCTCTTGTTCTCTTCTTTCTTTCTCTTGTTCTCCTCTTTCTTTCTCTTGTTCTCCTCTTTCTTTCTCTTGTTCTCCCCTTTCTTTCTCTTGTTCTCTTCTTTCTTTCTCTTGTTCTCCTCTTTCTTTCTCTTGTTCTCCTCTTTCTTTCTCTTGTTCTCCCCTTTCTTTCTCTTGTTCTCCTCTTTCTTTCTCTTGTTCTCCTCTTTCTTTCTCTTGTTCTCCTCTTTCTTTCTCTCTCTTTCTCTGCCTGTTCATGCATGTTAACATGCGAGTAATAACATAAACAAGCTGTCTGATTATAAACAAGTGTCCACTGTGTACTAAATACATACTAGTTTCAATGTTAACAACGCCTTAGTGTCGTCATTGCCAATGTTTAGCTTAATTTGCCATAAAACCACAAGTATAGCCCACCTAGTTAGGATCAAACTCACTACTCAGAAAAAATTATCAACTAGACTAGCTCATCAACCATTACTCCACGGATAGGCGCTCCATGTTTAGCATAGTGTGGTACAAGGTAACATGTAGCAAGAATCGAACTCACTACTCACCTGTAAATAGTCAACTAATCATTACTTGAAAGTGAGGCACTCATCAGCGTGTGAATGTCATTAGCAATTTGATTTGCCCGTCTCGGGCTCCTAAGTTGCGTCAATTCGAACCTTTCATATCTGTATAGCTGTTCCTCTGCTTCCTTGATCTCTATCTATAAAAGGCAGGATGTGTGTGTGTGTGTGTGTGTGTGTGTGTGTGCGTGTGTGTGTGTGTGTGTGTAACGAATGCACGGCCGCAATTTTCGACAGATTTACACCAAAATTTACATGCACATGCTCCAAGTTAGCGAGAAGGCCAAAACCGACTTTGCATTTCCAAACTCTTATCAATAGTAGAAATAATCGGTTTTTCATGCTTCTACGGCAGTTTTCATGTAGTTTGCGGCCATTTTCTACTGGCCAGAGTGAGAGCCAATAGCTGGCTGTCATGAATAGGCAGGAAGATACTACTGGCCAGCGTGAGAGCCAACAGCTGACTGACACGAATGTTAACTAGCATGCTAGCATGCAAAAAAAATCGATAGCTACATTCGTCACAAGTGGGAAAAATTTAAATCTGCATGGCCCTTTACTCCAATTGGCTCATTAGATTGCTTAAACTCAACGTTGATTCTGATTCTGCAGAACTGTGTTAGGTGTGAAAAAGTATTTGTTGTTAACATTCTTTTTTCATTCGGTTTTTCCAGTTACGAGCCCTTTTTTAAAGCTGATCGTTTTGTGTTCATTTTGTTTAGTTCTTTTTTTCATAACAGATTTAATGTTTAGTATAGAGCTTAGAAAAAAATCGCAGTGTGAGATAGGCAAGAAGTTAGGCATGTAGCAACATCAGCACGGCAAAAGGCACTCCTTTAAAGGCAAGGAAGGGCAAAAATATTTTAAGTCAAGGGATAGCGATTGCTGTATGAGTCGTACGATTTTTGAATCAAGCACGGCCAACGCCGGGTCATGCTTGCTAGTATAAAATATACATGACGTGAATTATACTAAGGTGACAACATTTCTGAAAATCGCCCCCAAAAACAGTCAGGATAACTTCCAAAATGCCAGCGAAATTTGAATTAGCGTTTAACGTAGTTGGCCTGCACAAAATAAATTAGGTGACATGATCTTATAGTGTTACTATATTAACAGTTTATTTCATTCTGAGACAAAACCCCAACAGTGGAGCATTTAGTGCGGTTGATACAGGGCACAGCGGATAAAGGCGTTGGTTAGATCCAGTTACAGGACCCAAAGAGTTGCGAGTTCAATACCTGGGTAAGGCAGTGGATAACTTGGAGAGGTGAATTAACAGGAGGTAGCTGAGAACTGATTAAAAATGGCACGGGAAACTAGAACAGTCTACCCCAGCGAGCGAAATAAAGGGTTCATTTCGACATTCCAACCACCTGAAGAAGGCCGGAGCGTACACTGGCCGAAACGTTGTGATAAATATGGCAACAAAGATGGGAACAATAGTCCGAATAATGTAAATAGAGTGCTCATCACGTTACGCATTTCTTCTCAGGCTGAAAATGGAAAACTGCTGCCATGTATGGGCAGGAGCTACTCAGTCATCACATTCCAGTCTCGATAGAATCCAAATCCTCAACCTTGTAGGGGATGAGTTATTTCCCCACACCCACAATCAATTCCCCAACGCCTAACCTTCCCCATAGAAAGTACCACGCCCACAATATTGAACCCCACTTAATCCCTTCATATTCGATTGGTAAAATATAAGTTCCACATGAACAGCTTCTTCTCACGAATGGCTACTTTGATTCTCACCTGCTCAATTTTCAGGTTAAATGTTATCTCCTCCATATATCACCATAAATTGTGCCTCTTAACTCTTAATCTGTAATCCTCTATATCAAGTGGTTCTTGGGCCTTGTACGGGCTGAAAATTATTCTAAGAAAATAGACCTAACAACCGAGTTTAGATTAAAGTGTAGTATCTATTTTCTAATGATAATGGTAATATTAGCTGTTTAATTATAAGGTAATACTCATCATTCAATGACCGTGTAGATACTGATATGAGGGTCGGCTGAAAATTTTATAGGCTGACTAAACCTGTGAAACCTTGCAGTATTTATTTCATCCCTTCTTATTAATGATTGTATTGTTACTTTTCATATACTGACTGTTCAGAGGAGACTTAAAAAATTACTCTTGAAAATGGACTAAATGCGTCATCGCAGTGCTATTCAGTATCTGCAGGAAAAATTGTTTGGCGCCCAAGAATATTCATGCTGACATGGTTGCTACATTAGGGAATGACGATTCAGCTTTATCAACGTGCAAAAGTGGGCAGTCGAATTTAGGAGGTGAATGGAGACTGTTGAAGATGAGCCAAGATCTGGACGTGCTGCAACTGCCACCATCGAGAAAAACGTTGCTCGTGTTAACCACCTGGTGATGAATGACAGGCGATTGATTATAAATGCTATTAGAATATTCTGTAAGAAAGTTGAGAATATTGTGCACAATGAACTTGGCATAACGAAGGTTTTCTCCTCGGTGAATGCCACGTCTTCTTACGCCTGTTCAAAAAACGCACCAGGTTTATTTCATCACGGAAACATCTGACATTGTTTGAGGTAGATCAAGTTAGTTTCCTTGAAGGTTTTCAAACCCAGGATGAATGTTGGGTTCATCACTTTGAGCCATACATTGGAAGCACCCCTCGTCACCTACTCCAAAGAAGGAGAATGTCGATTCATCTGCAGGGAACCTGATGACTTCAGTTTTGGGGGGATTAAAATGTATTGTGTTCATCGACTATCTTCAAAAGTATCAGAACATCAATGGAGAGTACGATGCCAATTTGATGAAGCAGTTATGAAAGATTATCATGACAAGACACACAGAAAAACTGAAGGAAGTGGTTCTGTCTCATTAGGAGAATGTTCTAGTACACAGGTCAATTCTTTCGATTGGTTGTTTGTGCGAGACTGTGGCTTTGAAATAGTAGATCACTCTTCCGATTTGGTCCCATCTAATTATCATATTCCCCAACTAGTATGATGATGTCATATCTGCGGTTGATAATTTTTTGCCAACAGGATGAAAGCTGATACACCAATGAGATCCAAGCACTGCAACAACGTTGATTCCATTCTATGAGATCCCATTAAGTATTAAGCGTATCGTCTTACTTTTAATAGCGTAAATATTAACCTCTTCATCCTAGAAATTCAAGCAGAAAAGATAGGAAATTGTGGAGAGCTATTACCGCTTACATCGTGAATGGTGACTGCATATAAAAGAAGATTGGTCGCGATTTGGATTATCGTTCAACGCTTTTCGAATATTGATACACAATGCTTTAAGGCAGCAGGCAGCGCCATATTAATTTTTCTTATCTCTAAATAATTCATATGTACATACATTTTGAGCCGCGCCTATGAAATTATAATATACAAAGCATTATAGATTACAAACAATCTCCCATGCAAAAGGATTGCAATAAAATATTTTAGCTATAAGTTATGATCGATTGTGTTGACGTATCGGGTGGCAGAATGTGTAAGCGAATAACATTAAGAACTTCTGATAATTAGTTTAGTACTGATGGATTCAATACGTGTAAATAATAAATATTGCGGCTTTTGTTGTCGGAGACGGGCTATCTAATATAGAGAAATGGAGAAAAGAACAGAGTTGGAAACTTTCAATGAAAGGATACGAATACTATGTAAATATTATATGATAATGAGGAACCACGTAGAAATGTGTTATGTTAATATACTGAGAAAACGATTGAGGTTTCAATGTATCAACGAAGATTTATTATTTCTCGCGGAAGTCAGGCAATAAATCAGTGGCGTCGTTGTAGGGAAAAGCTTTTAATATCTCAAAAGAGGAACAGGAGTTTTGGGATAGAGAGAGAGTAGAAACATTAATGTTCTTCCGCCTGTGGGATATATATATATATATATATATATATATATATATATATATATATATATATATATATATGATTAAAGACAAGAGGAAAACTCATTTTAGTCTATGCGTTTGATGGACATTATCAAGGCAAATGCAAGGATTTTATTCTGCGACAAGTATTTATATACAAGTGCAATTTTTTGTTTTTTTTTTTCAAAATTTGTGGTATATGGGTGCTCATAAATATTCATCAGTTTAGCGGAAAAGTCAGGCAAATTCTTGCAAATTCAGTTCAATGACTAATAAACGAAAGTGAGTATATGTAAATTGGTATATAAATGATTCTGTACGTGTAAATTAGTACATAAATTATTATGTATATGTAAATTAGTATATAAATTATTCTGTAGCTATCACAGCGGAACTTCCTCCTTACTAATGGAATACAAAGCAATGTGGGTGATTCGACACTGTGGGTATGGCATGATCCGACTTAAGCGCGAAAACAGAAGGTATATATTTCTAAAAAATATTATTTACTTTACGTACAAAAATAACTTTAGCAAGACCTAACACTCAGATTTGCATAGAAATATGAAAAATGGTCGCTTAGTAATTATTAAATGATAGAAAATCAAGTGGAAACTATTGTATATAAATAAGGAAAGATTTTTTGATAGTCATCTAAATGTTTAATCTACATTATCCATTATCCTTTGTTTTTGTTTTTCATAGCAATAACAAAGTGTTTATTATAGCTTTACAAACGGAAATATTATCAATGGATATATTGATATATAATATATGTACAAATATATTAAAATAAAAGGAGGAAGAAATGATGAAAAAAATGATTGGTTCCTTCTACTGCTTCAGGAAGTACTTGCCTCCTCCTGCTATCTTCGGCCGTTGCAATAGTTAGATCAGGCCGAAAATGGAGTATTGCTGGTATATTTGTGTTGGAACTGGTCGGTCTTCGTTTTCCAGTCTTGATAAAGTTCAACAGCGTCTACGCAGCCTTGTGGGTGGTGAACCATTTTCTACACAGCAACCCCTTTTTTCCCACAAAAGAAATTTTGCAAGCCTCTCGCTACCTCATCGCTATTTCCTTGTAAAATCTTCTGACGAGCTACATTCTTTAGTTCCAGATTTCACAGCTAAGATCTGCCAGACTACGTATACTGTAGCGAACCAGTTTCATTTTTTCCTCTTCCATTGAAGCATCTTCCCACGAACCGCTACTCCGTGGAATCGACCCCAAAGAGGATGCTTCACTACAACACTACAGTCTTAACTTGTTCAACGCAAGGGTTAACTGTTATCTTTCTCACATATTTCCGTAATAACTGTTATCTTTCTCACATATTCCCGTAATAACTGTTAACTGTTATCTTTCTCAAATATTCCCATAATAACTGTTAACTGTTATCTTTCTCACATATTCCCGTAATAACTGTTAACTTTCTCACATATTCCCATAATAACCGTTAACTGTTATCTTTCTCACATATTCCCATAAAACTGTTAACTGTTATCTTTCTCACATATCCCCATAAACTGCGCCTGTTAGCGCTCACTCTTTCCACTCACACAACAAAATCATTAATCAGTAACCCACTACCACATGTGGCTCTTGGGCCTTTTACAGGGTGAGCATTATTTTAAAAAATAACAAGTAGAAAAACAAAAAATAAATCCTTACTCTCCTTCCTGCTCTTTCATTGCATTTGCATATTTTATATATTAATGTTTATTTCTTTTTAATGCGTCCATTTTGGAAGCTATAACAACGTTTTGTACTCCCCATAACTTAATTAAAATGGTTTCTCTTTGTACATGCTCGTTAGTTATAGTAAAAAAGAAGATATTTGTAAAATTTTTATTTGAAATTTTTGAGGCAAACTACCGTAAATTCGGCCTAAAAGTCGACCTAGTGTTCAAGGTCTTAAGACTTTTAGCTCAAAATTCTGAGTTAAGTCTATTCCTAACGGATAAGTTGACCTCCATCATACCGGAGGCTACCACTGGCCCAAAACGTAAGCCTAGTGGTAAATGAAATTTGGCTACAGAATATGATAACCTTTGCCAAATCTACATAATTCACACCACTTTCCTGCATATTGAGACACTATCAGTAAAATCTTTCTATATGCGCGAGATATTGTATATTGTAACATTATAAGCGAACATATAGACTTAGTGTATCACCTGTTGGACACGATGGGTTAATAGAATACTAAATTTTTGTTACTATTTTATTATTTTATATTAATTTCTGTGTCAATATGTCAAATATGTTTAACAAACACAAATTTTGATGGGATATATGTGTGGCAGGTAAAGTAAGTGGTATGCAATAATTGTTCGGAATGAGGCCCTCTTGTTTACAACTCAGTGGTAATTTTTTTTCAATTTATACCCACTATATAAGTCGAGCCCTAGTTTTGTAAATATGTTTAGGCTTGAAAACTCGACTTGTACGCCGCAATACTACACGGTATTTATTTTTTTAAATTTCTTCTTCTTCTTCTTCTTCTTCTTCTTCTTCTTCTTCTTCTTCTTCTTCTAATGTACCGTGTCCCCCTCAGGACGTAGGCAATCATGGCCCTCCTTCCTTATGACGTGCCCCAGAAATTTCAAACGCTTCTTCCTGATATTAAGTATTATTTTCCTCATCGTTTCCATTCTCTCAAAAGCTTCATCGTTGCTCATATGCTCGGTCTATGATATCCTTAACATCCTTCTGTAGAACCATTTTTCTGTTGCTTCAAGTCTCTGCTTCATCTTTGAGGATTTTGTCCCACATTAGCTGCCATACAGGAGAACAGATATCACATAACAATTTAGTACTCTTTTCTTTGTTTCCAACGAAATTTTCCTGTCTCTTAATACTCTACTGAGCTTCAGGAATTCTTCTTTGGTCATCTCAACACGCCTTCTTTATCTACTTGATTTTTTAATTGAATTCAGTTTTATTAATTTTCATAACTTTTTCCGACCTTCCGCAAAGATGTACGACATTACGTGCTGTGTTTTTACGAATGTTTTCATATTCCGTAGGAATGCAGAAAATGATATTGATTGAAAAAAATCCTGTAAGACAAAGCGATGAATAAAGTTCAAAATATATTTTTAATAATGAAACCTCTTTCTGTTAGCTGGAAATGAATGTAAAGTAAATAAAAATTTATATTTACCAAAGTATTAGTATTTGAATCTTGTAATCGAGGAAGTAATTCAGACTTACCTGAAAAAAGGAAAAGAAAGAAAGAAATAAGACACTGTATAGTTTAAACAATAATAATTAAAACATTAAAATTGTGAATACCTTTTATTACTAACAATTGCGCTAATTCATAACAGCTGAAATTACTTTTTTTGCTTAATTTTCAATGCATATCTAATGAAGTTAAAAGTATTTGATTTTATGGCATTGATAGCGAATACATTTATATTGAATATATAAATTAATTCCATTTTCATTTTTAAATTATTTCAATTTTCCCACTCTTAATACCATGAAAACGAAGAACTAGAGAATATTCTGGAATAAAAACGTTCATTAATCTAATATAATCCAAGAGTTTAAACATCCAGAGAGTTCCATTTCAGAAAACAAATTCCTTATACAATCTTATTATTTCATATTTCAATAGATGTTATATTTAGTAGATTCACAAGTTTCAGTAGGCATGTCTTTTGAACAGAGAAATTAATCTCTACCGTCCTAGAGATCGAAAGTCTTACTTGCAATAAAAAAAATAATGTCGGATTAAAAAAAAGTCATTGCTTGTTTAAAAATTACTTTGTTTATGTTTCAGGTACGAAAATAAAATAAGCAGATATATACATGTGAAGGTCCTAAAAAGATAATGTGAATTTCTTAAATAGGTTAATTCATTTTTCTCGATTCTGTTGGCTTCCTATAGCTAAATGTTAACGCATAATTCTCTGAGATGTTTTTCCTATTTTAAAAATGGAATGCGGGGTTCTTTCTTTCATTGAAGTACAGTTTCTATAATAAAACATACAATCTGTATGCTATTCGTGTAACTCGTTGTATCACAGATAGGCTAAATGTTGTATTAGTTTTTCTATAAGGGAAATGTACGATATTAAATGAGCAAAGAATTAGTGAAATTCATGAACTCTTTCTCTTAAAA
This sequence comes from Acanthosepion pharaonis, assembly GCA_903632075.3. Lineage (NCBI taxonomy): Eukaryota > Metazoa > Mollusca > Cephalopoda > Sepiida > Sepiidae > Acanthosepion > Acanthosepion pharaonis. The sequence goes on from CAHIKZ030005641.1 coordinate 1,112,774, forward strand.
CTGTTTTCTATTTCTCAGCATAATATGCCTTATAATTGGCCTTATAATAGGCCTTATAATTGGCCTTATAATAGGGCATATAATAGGCTTTATAATAGATAATAGGCTTTTCATATTCATTATCTGTTATCGTGCTTTCTAATACTGATGGATGTTTTCCTTGCAAAACATTTTCTATTTGGTCGTCTGTAATGTTAATATCTTGATTATGGCTTTACTTTTTCTTCTACTTATAGGTACTATCCATTTTTGTTGTTGCTCTTGAAAGCATCCAGGTCACGTGTTTTTATTTGTGCTTCACCGACTAAAATTGAACCATGTTGTTTGCGATTATGCAGCGCGAGTCTATATGTTTTGATAAAGAATCGCCTTCCTTAAAATCTAGAGGGTTCATTCGCCATTTTTAATCATTGCTCTGAGAAAACGGTTGTATATAGATTAAAATTTAAAAGTTTCTGAACGAGATAAACGCCATGCCATTCAAATGATAATCTTGGTCTGAGGAGTTTATTTAGGAATATGATATGAAGCTTTTTCAGGTTAATATTTCGTTTATTTAACGTCTTAACCTGTTGGATGAAAGCACTCCTACTTCATGCTTTCTATTTTTTCCGATTGCGAGATATTTCAACACCACTTAGTGCGCTGTTGATGGAACTAATTTTATGAACTCGACTGATTTTAAGGTACTCCTATGGCTTTAGCGCTCGCCAGATTTAAACCCCATTGAGCATGTTATACATATGTTACACATTTCACTAAATTTACCTGAATCCACGCTGAATATATGCGTGGATATCTATACTCTCATGAGTAAAAGCACCTTATAAACACAATTCCACGTCACACAAACGTGGTTATTCAAGAGAATTGAGGACCTACACGTTATTAAATATCTGTATTTGCTTATATTTCTTGCTCATTTCTTTTGGTACCTTTAGTATTTGCATAACAAATAATATATATTTCTCGTCAATGCACATAATCCAATAATTTTCTATATATAGCATAGAATCATCTTTTTATATATATCAGGCTAAAGAGGTATTTAGATAGATAGATAGATAGATAGATAGATAGATAGATAGATAGATAGATAGATTTTGATCGGTAAAATACCTCTAGTATTTAACAAATGTTTAAATATAACAGACACAGCAAGATATCTACAGGAACAATAGTGCCCAATTTTAAAAGTATCTCTAGTATTTACTAAACCGACAAATACAAAAACATATCTCCGGCAACTTGTACATATATACAGGGTGGAGCAGAAATAAATCCCACATATACTTCCCAGAACTACCTGCCATGTTATAGTAAGAGATTAGTGGCAATGGTGTCTTTATCTAGCTCTGCGTTTCTCAATGTTGGTTCTCAAGAACTCTAATGTTCCGCAAAAGGTCCCCAAGTGTTCTGCGAGAACAGGTGAGATAATCTAATGTACTTTTGACTTTTTATTTATTACATATATACGTAATATTACTGTTTATATTCTGTTTACATTTATATTTTAGATAATGATTATTTATGTTTATATTTTACGTTTGAGTTTTTTTTGCGGGGGGGGGGGTGAGTGAAAACTCCCTGATGATGTATTATAAATGATGATCCATTTTATTTAGCATTACCGAAAAATTTCACAAAGAAGTATTCATTTTTCATTAAACCAGTTATTCAAAAATATATACCACGATATTTACCACGTGAACTACAATGAAAATAAAATGAGAAAGATATATTATTTTGTTTTTGCGCAGGGGTTCCGTGAGACATGTAATTTATTTTAAGTGTTAAGCAATGGGTAAAAAGGTTGAGAAACCATGATCTAGCTTATGACTTACCACTATATGGGACGTATTTCTCGAAGGTATATGTATGTGGGAGTTATTGCTGCCTGACCATCTCTATATATTGCGTATATTTTGGCAACATGACGTATTTCAGTGACTAATTTAGACAAGTTTTGTCTAATTATTTTCAGTACGATCCTTTAATATCCATTGACAAGATTTTTGGTGTCATTATTAAAGAAAGAGAGAAAATCGCCGTGTTGATATATAATACTTTATTCCTAGTACTTTCGACATTAGCACAATGTCATCATCAGGTTACTGTTTATTTCAAGACAATATTGTAGTGTTCATTATTTTTTAAGAGAAAATTGCTCCGTTCGTCTGGATGTTATTTTTTTTACATGTGTTTGTCGAAAGTTTTTAAGAAATAAGTATTAAAACTATTAGTGCAAACGTTGATATTTTAAACTATCTATTGTACACATTTTAAAACATTTCTGCAGTATTCATAATTAATCTTATTAAGGTTTGGCTTCAATATATATATATATATATATATATATATATATATATATATATATATATATATATGTGTGTGTGTGTGTGTGTGTGTGTGGGGGGTGGGCGGAGAGAGAGAATAACAAGAGATCTTGAGCTTTTTGAGGTGACGTTTTTCATATACTGGCAATTTATTTTCTTTAAACCCTATCGATGTAATATGGTTAAACTGCTGCAATCTACTTTGATTTTCCAAACAATTTACGCCAATTCTTGTCGCGTTCCCACAGCTGCAGCAGACATTCACAAAAGCCACTTAAAAAAAACGATATTTCTGCCATCCCAAACCACAATCCCTTTTGTACAAACTATACAAGAAGAAGAATTGTACAAGAGAAAGAATTGTTAGTAAGAGCGACCACCACAGGACAATCATAATACAATCAACAGAAATATTAGACAAGACAAACAAAAACTCTCTACTATAGAAAGAAAAGCACTGAATAAATTCATAATTATGTAAGAACCTATTTGTCCAGTTTTTGCAAGAATACAGTTAGGGGCTTCCATATTTGAACAATACGCAATAAACTTTTTTTTTTAATCAAGTTTTCTTTACATCTGAAAAGCTTTTGTTACTGGCTTCAGATTCCGAAAATTTACACGTGTGAATATTGAATGAAACGTTTTCTTTGCCTTCAGGAAAAACAAAATCTTTAATCACATGACAACACCTACTTACAAAGATTTGAAATACTCGCCGTATTTATATATTTTTATCCGAGAGATTTTCATCATCGTGAATGTGCATCATTTATATTTACATGCATGCATACACACGCTTATATATATATATATATACATACACACACACACACACACACACATATATATATATATATATATATATATATATATATATATATGCACACCCATTCACATCTAATCAAATATCAAGGCATACACGCACTCACATATATATAAGTATATACATATATGTGCGTATCTGTTTCTCTTGCTCGATCATTTTATCTATCTATCTATGTAGATAGATAGATTCCAAAGCGGATGTTACACCAGAACAGCTCACATTTAAAATTAAAATATTTATAGGCAAAGAGATTCTACATTACAGCGATGGGAATGTGTCTGAAGCCGATGTGCCCTGTCATGACCGAAAACATTGCAGATTGCGGTTTGGATTTTGTCCAGAATCTCTAAATACATAACAAAATCACCAGAGCAGATGTGATAGCAGTATTCAATAAATGAACGAATGATAGACATAAATATGTGGAAAGATTGTCTACATCGATATAGTGATCCCACTTTTGTAGTAGAAAAACTAGCAATTGATTCAATATAATCCATCCACTCTACAGGAGGTTATCATCACCCATGCTGATGAAAGGCATGAATTAAATGTTTATCTCAGACGTTAAAATGAAGGCAGATTCGTTTTGGCGGAGTTAAAATCAACAGGCCTCTCCTTGCCATAGTTAACAACAGATTTCCTATGCTATATATATATATATATATATATATATATGTGTGTGTGTGTGTGTGTGTGTGTGTGTGTACATATATATATATATATATGTGTGTGTACATATATATATATATATATATATATATATATATATATATATATATATATATATAGAGAGAGAGAGAGGGGTATTCAAGTGTATAGATTTCTTTTCATTTCCCCCCAAGCAAGGCGATGATGTCGCTAGAACGCAGTGGGGATACAGGAAGTGAATGTTATGCGAGCACTTTAGTGAGAAGAGATAAGGAAAAACAATGAAGAAACAGGGAAGAGAGAAAGTGGCGCTTGACGTTGCCTGTAAATCTTTGAATATTGCAGGTGGCAGGGAACCCAAGAAAGGGGAAGGGAGATGCACAGGTAGAGATGTGCGAGAAAATAAACTGTTAGAATAGAAGTGCATCTAGCTAGTTCAATAGTAAAATATTGGGACCTACTATCCAATCAAGTAACACGATAGAATCCATGACGTCGAATTTGCTAGAGTGAATATATATTTTAATTCAATAAAAAACCTACAATTTTTCTATAAGGTTTAAATAATGATTTTTTTTATTATACAATAATATCTGAAAAATTCAATAAAATCAACCACATGACAGTGAGAACCGCTATAATTCTTCACAGCGGCATTTTAGAAAATCTGTCACGAACAAAGAGTAAATAAAAAGAATATGTAAAACAGTTGCTAAATATAAGAAACCATCTTGCTTTGCACCTATTTTACTGAAGCGGCAACGAAATCCAAGGGAGATAATTTTAAAAGAAAAAGTTTGTTTTTTTTTTCTTTTTTTTCACATTTTCCCTCCATTTTTAAAAAAGAAATATTGCTGGCAAAGCGAAAATAAGTTTAATTCTCTTCTTTATTTTAGACGCATTTTTTTTACCATTTTTTTCACTTTCCCTTGGTGAAATTATGGATAATAAAAAAAATCAAACGTTCTGACGTTTTTAGGTATTCGAAAATTAATCTTTTTAATTTTTGTTTCAAGACTAGAGTTGTGAAACTCCAATGTATTTTTTCCACTTCAGTCAAATTGTGTGTGTGTATATATGTCTACATCCAATGGCTCAACCATATGTAGGTCACTCACGCATAACACAATACATGATTGACGAGGCAGATTTTTTGACGCAGTAGGTTGCCATTTCTTTCTGCTGTATGCCAGTTGCAATTCAAGGCTATAGAACACAGTCTGTCCTGATATTTACCCATAACTAGAGGGGAGAAGAGAATTCATACCTTTTCCAAGGGTATTAGCACGTAAGTAAATGTAATGGATTCGACTGAAATTCGAACTCGGCTCTCCAATTCCTTAATCTATTATTCCGCCGCTATAAACACATGCAAAGTTACACGCAGATAGTGTGTGACGGACAGAAAAGATTTTTTTTATAATATAGATTTGCGAGAACAGTTACAAAAAAAAACGGCTATAAATATTAGCAACCTTGACAGACGGATGCCTGTTATACATTTATAAATATTTGCGCATGTGCAAATTGTCTCGATACGCAAGGAAATCTTTTTGATTTATTTACTTTTTCCAAAATATCATGATTTGCAATGCATACAAAACTTGATAGCATTGTGTATTTCCCTTTCATCCATTCAATTTCATTAACCAACATTGTCCCTTAAACCCAGAGGCATGGAACTTATTTAAATAACTTGCCTTTACCGGGAGCAAATTAGATTACCGAAGCGCATGTGCATATCTATGTAGAGACATGCACATGAATAAAATGATATAAAATCAACCACATGACGGTGAGAACCTCTATAATTCTTCACAGCGGCATTTTGGAAAATCTGTCACGAACAAAGAGTAAATAAAAAGAATATGTAAAACAGTTGCTAAATATAAGAAACCATCTTGCTTTGCACCTATTTTACTAAAGCGGCAACGAAATCCAAGGGAGATAATTTTAAAAGAAAAAGGTTTTTTTTTGGCTTTTTTTTCACATTTTCCCTCCATTTTCAAAAAAGAAATATTGCTGGCAAAGCGAAAATAAGTTTAATTCTCTTCTTTATTTTAGACGCATATTTTTATACCATTTTTTTTTCAGTTTCCCTAGGTGAAATTATGGATAATAAAAAAATCAATCTGAAAACTTGTCTTGAAAATTTATATGAAGAACAAGAAAAATTCTTTGTCCAGCTCTACAAACTGTTTTTACAATCCCGGATTTGCTTTTGAAGTCCTATAAGCAGCAACTACTACTTTCAGTTTGGGAACATGGAGCAAAAAAAAAAATCTGGGAGCATGCGCAGCACAAATTTTAAGGGTTTAGTCCTCTTTTATACTTCGTCTTTAGTACACACGGATGGTATAAATTCTACACTCCCTCACATTTTCATATACCAACAGAGTAAGTTCAAGCGTAGCTATTTCTTCATTTTAACAAGAAATAGCGTAAGAACAATTTAATTCTCGATTACAGAAAAAAAAACTACAGAGCAAATATTGAAGTTACAAAAATGTAACAACTACAACAATTTAAATATCTGGAAAGTTCTTTAACAGAGAACGGAATGTGCGACACTGAGATCGGAAGGCATATTGGTGGCATAGCGAGAGATGACTTCCAAAAGCTAAGCAACATATTAATAAACAGAAAAAATTATTAGGAACTCATAGCAATCCACTTATATGTCAGTGAATGCTGGTCAATCTCCTCACATAGATTTGAAGCAAAAGTAATATGAGGATGCTGAGAATACCACGGATCAAACATGGAAACAATGATGTCGTTTTAATAGAAACTGGAAATAAAAAGGACACTTATAATTAACATCAGGTAAAAACAGTTGAAATTTCTAGGGCACAGAGGAAAGTCATGAGCTACCTGAGGTGATTGAGTAACTGTATAGCGATGCAAGGTTTAGGTCAGAAAACAAAAAGACAAAATTATTAAGATCAACAAAGGAGAGGAAATTGTGGAGAACCATTATCGCTAACATCCTGAACGGACGTGGCAAGTAAGAACATTCCTTAAATTTACACACGCTTTCAGGAACTATCCTGAACAATCTATGCTCAAATTCCTCGATAAAATAAAATTTTCTATAGTATTTTCTTCTTTTTTTGGGGGGGGGGGCTCTTTCTTTCAACTTATTCAACACGTAAAACCGCATCATAGACTCTCTAAAAAAAAGTCCTTTGATTTTTTATCTAGAATGTCCTATAATTTCTTACTAATAGTTCTCAAAGGTTGAATCCAAACATATTTATCATGTACACAAATATATTGTGATGAGAAGAAAAGAGTAAACATTAATTGTAAGAAGGAAGGATGTATAGATGCCAACAGCCTAGGATGAGAGCTACGAACTGGAGATATCCCAATCAAGTAAGTGGAGAAATTTAAATATCTGGGAATTGTTTTTACAGAGGATAAAAAATGTGACACTGAAAACTGAAGACATATGAGAATAGTGGAAGATGCCTTCCAAAAGATAAGCAATGTATTAAGAAAGAAGCAAAATTTGTTAAAAACATTGAAAAGAATGCTGAACTGTTATGCATTATCAGTTCGCCTATATGGCTGGAAGTGTTAGACAATCTCGCAGATGAAGAAGAGACTTCAGGCAACAGAAAAAAGGATGCTGATGGCTACGCATGTGAATAACGAGGAATTCAAAAGGACATTTATACACAGAATCGGATAGAGACAGTTGAAAAGGGTAGGACATATAATAAGGGCTTGGAGAAATTCACTCTCACAAGACCCATTAAAGTGAAAAGGAGTATACGGAACAACGAGTAACCTGCCTAACAATCTTGAGAGAATGAATGAGAGAATAAAAAGTGGGAAGGTTAATGAAAAAATAAAACTTCCTAAGAATCAGAAAGCATAGGAATTTGTGAAGAAACATAATCGCCAATGTATTGAAGCTTTGTAAGGGTAGCGCATGTCATAGCAGGAATGGGTGCTTCCAGGGCCTGATTTCCTGATGAAGAAAATTCCTCTTCAGATTAGTTTATCCCTTCTCCAAATCTGATTTCACTACTAAGGCTAAAGCATATAGCCCGCCCTGTTATTTAACCAAGAGATGATGAAATCATGTTTTAGTGGTAAGTGGACGAAAAATTTAGGACAACAAAGAGACAGCTGGAGATTGTGACTCGGTATTATTTAGTTTGATTGGGGTTCGTGTGGACTAGCCAATTGGCGGACCGGAAGAATAAAATCACTCTTTTTTGCCCACATAATGTGTCTTTTCATTTGATTTATAAAACTATACAGTGAGGCAATTCTGGAAGGATTAGAAGTTCTTCCAGGTTTTATTATTAGTGGCCACGATCTTAAGAGCATCAAATATGCAGATGATACTGTGCTGATAGCAGACAAAGAAAAGTAACTACAAAACCTCCTACAGAAGGGGGCGAAGGAAAGCGAGAAGAAAGGACTAAATATAAATATAAGAAGACGGAATACATGGTTGCCAGCATGATGAGACAAAAGTGCAAATTACAAATCGGGGATACTAAAATCAAACGAAGACAAAAATTTGAATCTCGGGGAAGATTTCTAACAGAGGACTGAAAGTGCGACACTGAGATCCGAATGTCCATTAAGATGGTCAGATTAATTCCAAACGTTAAGCAAAATATTAATAGACAGAAAATTTTCCTTAGAAACGTGTGCTGAGCGTAATATCTGTATACCTGTGGCAGGGATTGCTGAACAAGAGACTTGAAGCCACATAAATGAGGTTCTACAGAAAGATGCTGAGGATACCATAGACCAAACAAAAAGCAGCGACGAGGTATTTACAGAAAATAGAAACAAAAAGGAAACATACTTAATTCCAAGAAGAGGCAACTGAAATTTCTGGGGCGCGTAATGAGAAAGGAGGGCGTGGAAATCTGATACTCACATGACAGAATGGAAGAAAGAGGGTCAGAAGAAATCAGTGTTTAACATTCTTGTTGGGCTTGACTAAATCGATGGTAGATTAGGATTTGGGAGAAAGAATAAAAAACAAAATTTATTAACAGTTACAAAGGGTAGAAAGATGTGGAGAGCGGTGATCAGCTACGCCCTGAAAAGACACAGCACTTAAAAGAGGATACCATAGGGAGAAGACTCAACACTCTTTAGTCCCAATTTCACAACGTCTCGCATGAAAACAACGCAGCATATAAATACGCTAAACTAATATCTCGCATACAACACGAAGCACTACACAAATTTAGTTGGTTGGTTTAACGGCATATCAACATATTATGGGTCATTTAATGCTGAAAATTAATTTCCTTGGGAGCTTTGCTACCTTTTTGTTTCAAAATAGTATTGCTGGTATGTTTTTACTATGAAGATATATTGCTAGTATTTTTACTATAAAGATATATTTTTATATTTTTATAATGTTTAATGTTTACTATTTTGCCCATCGCAGGGACCCTAAAATTACGAGGCAGTTCCACGCTTCTCAAATCCTCTCGATCAGGGGTTTGTTGCCGTATGTAGTTTATTGTCATAACCAAACTTTTACATATCTGTACTTCATTTTATGTCGCAACTATTTAGCTTTGCTAACACAATAAATTCGTGGTGTTATATGAAAAATATTGATTTCAGTTCCAGTTCTGTTTCTATTTTCTCCCATAAATTTTATAACAGTGAATCACCATGAGTCAACCATTATTTCCTATCAAAGCGAATAAAGAATAATCCCAAACACTAACCCTACTCAATAAACCGACTCACAATAGAAAAGGAGGTACTCATTCCTTCAATCTAAATTTAAATTTTACTATCGAAGACGTTTAAAATTCCCCTCAGCTGCAAATTGTAGAATTTAAGATGAGAATTTTGCCAATCTTTCATGACACCATATCTGCTGTAATCAGTTGCCGAAAGTTAGTCATTATCTGAGCTAAAATTCTGATCAGTGATCCCATTCGGATATTTTCCACCTCTCTTATAATCATTTCTCTCTTCTCCTTTTTTTCTTCATCGCTCACTCACTATCACATATACACCTCACACTCGTTCTTTCTCTCTCTCTCTCTCGCCATATATATATATATATATATATAAAGAGACAGATTGAAAGAGATACTTCAGTAAAGGAAGAACTTTTCTTTCGTAGTTTTATCAAATTGCGATAACACTGTTTACTCTAGTGTTATATTTACCTGATTTAAAATCTGCAATTTTTTTTCCTCTGGGGCACCCTAAACTATGTTGTGTATCGCAGAAAACCGACTACATTGGCGGCCCTTAAGCAAGAAATTGAACATGCATGCGCACTGAACACACACCAGCCAAAGTTGCACAAGCAGTGGTTCGCCGTACTAATAAATGTCTGGAAGCTAAAGGTCACCATTTTGAGCATCTTTTGTGATTGTCATGTCCAAGGGTATCTTGTATTAATCTCGTAATGTCTAAATTAATTTAATATTACAATATTTATACAATTTTTTGCTTTTCTGAAATGTGTACGCATTTTTGGGATAGTCTCTGTATATATTATAATAGAAGCAGAGAGGCGCCGCCTAGGGAGGTGAAACACCCTTGCCCCCTGAACAAAACTCGCTTCTGGGGTCAGTATATTGTTTTAAGTTCAATGACATCATGTCAAGATTTTTCTTTTTTTTTTTTTAAATATATGAAGTGATTGACGCAACGGTAAAATATTGTTTTATAGAAGGATGCTGAGAATACCATAGAACTAAAATACGGACGACGGTGAAGTCCCAGAGAAAATGGAAACAAAAAACACTCTTCACCATCAGGAAGGAACTCTTCAAGACCTCTGATTAGGAGACTGGAAGTTATGAGGAAATCGAAACCACCTCTTAACTTCTGTTCTTCCCAGATTTACCATAAACCGGGTGATAACACCGATTAGGGTCCCAGTTATAGGAAAATAGGGAACAAAACAAAACACTATAAAAGTATAAAAATATATTTTTATAGTAAAATACATATATATAAAATATATATCAGGAATATATATTTTTATATAAAAAGTGAGCAAAACTTCTTCATTGTAAACTGACTATCAATACATATTTATAGCAAAATGAGCAATACATATTTAGGTTAAAATGACCAACGATATATATCTACAGTAAAATGACCAACAATACATTTTTAAAGCAAAATGACCAAGAATATATTTTTAAAGCAAAATGTCCAACAATACATTTTATCTGTAGATGAAGGCATACAACTGGGTTCAAAATATATTTAGTTGAACAAAATTGTGTTCAGATTATTTAGTTTTGGGCATTACATAACCCATAGAGGTTGATATGTCACTAAGCAAAATCAACCGATCAAAGTAGATATTTTACTCATAGATGAAAAGATGACTGGAGGTAAGATAAACGCAGTTCTAAAGATGGATGCTGAGTATACCATGCACGGAGTTTGTAAGCAACGAGGAATTTTTCGGGAAAATCGCAACAAAAGGACAATTATATATGGAATCAGAAAGAGTGAGTTGAAATTTTTAGGAGACATATCGAAAAAAAAGGCATGGAAATTTTGAAACCCACAGTACATAGTGAAATCAAGAGGTCCAGAGAGGATAGAGTATCTTATCTAAATTGTTTAAATGAATGTCATCTGAGGAAGTGAGATTGATAGTAAAACGACAAACTATTAGATGTGAATGATGATCGCCTACATCCTGAAGTGACGTAACACAAAAAAGAAGGAGAATAAGATGGTTTTATTTCAAAACAGTAGTGTTTATTTGCTTTCCTCATGTCTGGGTATATTTTAACTTTTTTATGCATTTGTATGCATGGAAATATTTATACATTTACTGCATATACGACAAAACGTAGGTGAAGACATGATGACTGTTTTAGCCTAGAGTTATCAACTCCATCTTTGTTAACAGACGTTTCTTATCAGGTTTGATGGATTTTAGAATTTTTCTTTTCTATTTTTCATCCAATCCTCTCCCAACACGAAGAAGATTACATGTCTTGAATAATACTGCGTAATGAAGTCCTACAAATGAAACGATTCTACGTCGATTGAGGCCGCGGAGAACCGGGAGTGGATACGGATCAGCACATGCGCATTCGACACACAAAAATCGGCAATATCCACCATTTTTACTGGATTTTCTTTTACCGGCGAAAAAAAAAAAAAAAAAAGGAAAGGAACGATTTTATGTTTTGAGTTTTAGCATAGACAGAATCTGATATGCAAATTACTCTAGATTTTCGAATAATCTGTTCTCATGATTAGGGCTTTCATTACTCAAATTTTATCATGAATAAACCTTATCCCGTTCTTACAGTTATGGGCATAGATAGATAGATAGATAGATAGATAGATAGATAGATAGATAGATAGATAGATAGATAGATAGATATTGACAATATCTATCTATGTTCACCTTATGAACATCATGTTTGTTAGCGGGATTAGGATTAATTCAAATGATGAGCCGAACCAAGGCGACTTGGTATCATAGCATGATACTCGGAAACACCTTCAATCGGAGACTGTCCCAACAGACTAGGTTAGCCGACCCAAAGGCAATTCTGCCTGGTCCCCAGCTGCTTGGTTATGCGCTACTCTTATCAAAACCTTTCATCATCTCATGCATAGTTGACCGTTTGCTGTTGACTTCCGTGTCCGCTTTTATATTCATATTAACACATGCTCTATCATTTATATTGAGTACTTTTACCCATAAATATACATTAAGCTACATTTTTGTCATATATATATATATTGTGTGTGTGTGCGTATATGAATGCATATATATCTCCTTGAGTAGACGCCCCACGTCACGCTTGTCAGAAAAAAATCATCTATCGACACACAATTTTCAAGAACCCTTCAGAAAACAGTAAAATTCTAAATAAATCATATTACCATAAATATCTTGCTATCAGAAAGGCCTTGTATATCCAACATCTCTCTCCTGTTATCAATTTAACCTTATTTAAAATTCGGAAATGAAATGTTATTTTTTTTAAATAGAAACATGCTCACGCGATTCAAAATAGCACAAAAATAAAATACAACTTAAACAGCCAACATGAGGAAAAACTAACACCAAAAACAAAACCGCCATGAACATAGCTAAATAATTGGCCGAAAAAGCTTGAGGCAATGAAAATTATGGAACATTTCTGTACTCCCTTACTCCTACAAAAAGGAAAAACTGGATCAAAAATTAAATTTTCCATGTCAGATGGAAGAATATAGAATAACGGAAATTTAGAGAAAACATTTGCTAATAATTAGGATTAGTTCAAATGATGAGCCGAACCAAGTAATAATTAGTAATAAGCAACATCTTAACTGCAATCTAACAGACACCAGAATTGTCCCAGATGCAAGGAGATATATTTAAAAAGAGTTAAAACAACATGGGCGAAACTAAAAATGAAAAGTGAGAAGACCACGAGTGGCATCGCCGAATGAGACCATTCCCAAGAAAAATAAGACAAGATAAAAAAGGTTCTGGAAATGAAGAAAAAAGAAACAACAAACAATATCAAAGGTTCGTACATAATACAGAACATATTAAAACAGAAATTAGAAACAGATGCAGACAGTTTAGAGAGGTATATCTCATTGAAAATGCATTAAAATAAAAAGAATTGAGCAGCATAGATAGGACAATTAGGCGCAAATGAGTAAAATAAGTAACAGGACAAAAGATGCTGCAAGAAACAGAAAAATCTAATGGGATGAATATGTTGGAGAATTATTTAGCAATGAGATAGGGGGAACCTGCAATCCACAAAAGAATGATAGAGCCGAAAATAATAAAGTCTAAAATAAGAATGTCACTAGACACAATGAATAGGAACAAATCAATATTTCCAGATGAGATCGTAATAGAAAGTCTCTCAGCCTTAAATTAACCGCGGCAACGAAAATATCACAGAAATAGATGAAATATACGACAGTGGTGAGATACCGGATGAGCTTCCTAGATCTCTCTTCGTAGCGGTACCTAATAAACTAGGTGCAAAGGAATGCGAACTCCATTGGGTAATCAGCTTAATGAGCCACATAATTTAGTTAATAATCCGAATTCTGAATAACAGAAAGCGAAGAAGATTTAGAGATAGCTCAAGAACAGCGTGGTTTTGTTAAAAACAAAAATACTATATTTATGATCAGAATGATATGAAAGAGAGAGAGAGAGAGAGAGAGAGAGAGAGAGAGAGATAGAAATGCAAAAGTATCTACATTTAAGTTTGATAAATTACGCAAAAAACGAAAACAGAGAAATGCATAAAAGAGATGAATGAATGAAAAACAAGAAAGAATGAAAATCTCGATAAAAAATTAAAAGAAAAACTGAAATTGTGAAACTAGTGTTTTGTTACCATCACAGAACATCTCATTACTAAGCAAGGAAGAGCAAAATGAGTGAATGATAAATATATAAAATCCCAATGATTTTCTATTATAAATATATTTATATATGGATCAATGTCTTCTTCAACTCGAGGCGAAGGAAATGCGGTTCTAAAGAAGGATGCTAAGGATATCATGGACCAAGCCTGTGGGCAATAATGAGGTCTTAGAGAGGTTGTAATTAAGAAGAAGGCTTATACATAACATTAAAAAGAGGCAGCTGAAGTTTCTGGGACACATAATGAGGAAGGAGGGCCCGGAGTATCTGAAACTCCCGGGTCGAATAGAGGGAAAGAGAGACAAGGGAATGCAGCGCGTGACATACCTGACAAGCTTGAGTCGGTGGATTGGAGGACGTGGTCGAGGGGAGGTAGCAGAGGGAAGGAACTTATTGAGAGCTGCAAGGGATAGAGGAAGAGGTGGAGAGCCATGACCACCTACGTCCTGAAATGACATGGCGCATAAAAAGAAGAAAGATATATTAAGCAAGTAGATGACAGAACGTGGTTTGGTGGAGGAAGGACGGGGAAAGTATTTGTTGAGAGCTCTTAGGGATTATAGGGAGGTGGAGAGCCATGATCGCCTACGTTCTAAAAGGACATGGCACATAAAAAGAAAGGATCTCTTCTTCTGGGTTTAAGACATTGGCTGAGTACATCTAGTTCCTTGCTTAGTCCTCAATTCAATATAGCAAGCAGTGAAAATCATATACACCAGTTTAGAAATTGTAGTGTTGGCCACTAAAGTAAATCATGATTCCTCGATTCTCTAACAGGACACAAGTATGGACCGAGATATTGTCTTGCCAAGAATTTTGTTTGACTGACAAAAACGAAAACAAAGATTTCAACTTTCAATATCAAATACCCCTTGAAGTGTGGCCAGCAAAATGAAAATAATTTTTATCCAAGAATTGAATAAAGTATTCAATTTTCAATTCCAAATTGGTTAATGTTTATAACAGACACATTGAGAAGAACAGAGAACAGATCCTCCGAAGTGATATGACTGCAAGACATAAGAAAAGAACAGGAATAATGTATAAAAAATGATAATTCGTCATCACAAAAAATGTGTATCTCTTCTAAAAGAAAAACATAACACCAGCTTATTAACACCGAACGAATTACTGAACTTCTTGTAGAATAAATAATTTGACCAGATGTAAAATAAATTATAGGATCAAATCAGTGCAGCAGATATAAAACGAATTATTCTACCATTAAAAATTATTTATATAACCAAATGTCAAATAAACTATAGTACCCTATGTCAAATAAATCATTGGATCTGTTGTAAAATAGATTTTATGATCAGGTGTAAAAGGAATTACTGGTCCCTATGTAAAATATATTACTGGATCAACTGTAAAAGCAGATATCAAATAAATTATTTAACTAGATGTAAAATAAATTATTTGATCAGGTGTAATATCAATTATTGAGTCAAATTTAAAATAAATGTACTAAATGTAAGAAATTATAGGACCATATGTAAAATAGCTTCTTAGATTTGTTTTAAAATAATTTATTGAGTCGGACGTAAAATAAACTATTCTACAGAATGCAAAATTAATTATTGTGTCACTTCTAAAGGAAATTATAAGATTAGATGTAACATAAACTACTGGACTGGATGTAAAATAGGTTATTGTAACCGTTATTAAATACATTATTGGAGCAGATATCAAATAAATTATTTGACAAGATATAAAAGAAATTATTAGATCAGTTGTAAAAGTAATTATTGGATCAGCTGTAAAATAATTTATTGGGTCTGATTTAAAATAAATTAATGGATCAAGTTTTAAAAAATTATTAGACTGGATTAATATTAAATTATTATTTTTTATATAAAATAGCTTGCTTTCGAAAATTTTTCAAGCATTACCGTATTTTTATGACAGTTTTGCTTTCATCCTCCAGACACTTTTGAGGGATTGAGTAAATCGTTTTTTTTTGTTGTTGTTGTTGTTTATTTTCATCTTTTTTGCTTTCGTTTCTTGTCATTCTTAAGAATTCTTGTTAGCATTCAAATGGCGCTCGACGTACTGACAGGTCAGTATGCTTTCAATTTGAGAACATTTGATAGACGCGCCACCTACTGGCCCATTTGACAAGTAATTTACTTGGCGATTAATTTCATGCAATGAAATATTCGAAGCAAGCTGTCTTTCAAGCGAACGTTGGAGGATGACGAGCGAAGACGCAGTGAATTCAGTTTATTTAAGTTATTGCTTTGGTTTCTTCTGATTCACTTGAATTTCATCTACTCGTGACAAGGTACACTAACGAAGACAACGACGTCTCCCTTTCACGATTCCAGAAAGTTCTAAAGCTGTGGGACACGGACCTTTCTTAGAAACTATCTAAAAAAAAATGTGCAATTCAACAGATACTTTATCGATGTCAGTGTGCATCGTCTTGAATAAATAGCATAACGAATTTGGGGTTGAAGCGTGTCATGTACATTTCGTAATATTACGTGTGCGCTTTACTATCGAAACAAATCGCATCACGAGAATACCATAGTTGTTCAAGAAAAATGAACGCGAAAAAAAATAGTTCCCCATAAAGACAGTTGTTTCCAGAGTGTAGCATGAATAGAAATTAAGTAAATTGACGGTGACTTTTGTTTAAGGTTTGTTAACAGATAACAGTTTTAAAAGACTATAATAAAAATGGCTTCCAGCGAATTAATCTTTAGGTATGAAAAAACAATCTTTCATCCGACCTTATAGAATGGAATCACAAAAAATAGTTTTGCCAAATAACAGAAACCACATCACAATAATATATCCGACAGCAACAAGTACTAAAATTGATAGCATATATAAATAGAATAGAAAATAATGATACAATGAACCTGTTTATTTTCAGACAAACTCAAACAAAAGTTTAAAAAGGAAACTTCTGTCAATACTAGAAGGGCAATTACAATTTAATTTCACAAAAAAAAACGTTTTATAAGTAGGATTTTATGAATTTCAACTTTTTTAATCATTTCACACCAAGTGAGGTAATAAAAGCCACGAGGATGCAAGGGGTTACTGGGAGTGAAAGAGACAGAGGAAACAATCAAAGAAGATTCAAAGAGACAGAAGGTGCTGACAGACAATTGTAGTTGTTAGGAACTCGGGAAAGCAGAAGAGATCTACATAAGTGAAAAGTGCGAATGAAGAATCGAACAATAGAGAATTTCTGGTTACAACTAGCAATTTCAACAGTGAACTTATTACTGCGTTATATTCGGGAAATCGGGGTACCAACGA
Source organism: Acanthosepion pharaonis (assembly GCA_903632075.3). Lineage (NCBI taxonomy): Eukaryota > Metazoa > Mollusca > Cephalopoda > Sepiida > Sepiidae > Acanthosepion > Acanthosepion pharaonis. The sequence continues at coordinate 1,130,247 of CAHIKZ030005641.1, forward strand.
TGAATTCTCATCAAAATAATTACTCTGAAATCTTGATAGAAGACGCATAGGGCAGTTACGTTAGGGCAATGGAAAATCCACCCATTTTTTACTTTCAAGAAAAAGGCCTGATCTTATAAAAAAAAACTATTTCTAATAGCTGAAATAGCTATCTTCATGAAATATACCGCCAACAAATTAGATTAAATTATTTAAATTAACGGCATATATTTTTGCAGATTAAACCGAGGAAAAACTTAAAGAATAATGAACAAATTTAGAAAATATTTGCAGTTATAACTATACCTCTCCTTCAGCCATTTATGATTGACTAAATTCTTTAAAGCGGAAACTTGGCTTATGAAAAACATATTCGCCATTAAGTCGGTTTAAAATCTCGTGAGTAGGTGGTTGATTTATTAAATTCACACGATAGCATTTTGTTTAATTTCTATCATAAATGTTTAATTCAAACTTATACAAAATAGGTAGTACTTTTCAGACTTATACAAGATAGTTAGGTCGTTCTTTCGCTGCTTTCCTCCGTCTTTCTTACCTTCAATCTATCCTGTGAGTGTCAAATTTCCCAAGCCCTCTTTTCTCATTATTTAACCTAGATGTTTCAATTGTCCCTTTCTGATCCTAAATCGAAGTAACCTTCTTGTTTCTATTATCAAGTATCATTTTTGATTCAGGAATATAAGGCAAAACAATTTTTGCTTAAGGAAGGGATATTCTGCTTTCATGAAACATATTCATTCATACATGCCTTTCAGTCATACATGTCTTTCCTGAAGAAAGACTTTAACAATATTTGTTCTTTGTTATCAGCATTCTAAGAAATGACTTCATACTCAACAAAACCGATTTTCTATCAACTGAATAAGAAAAAATGTCTCGGCATTCCAACGTATTGCCTTATGAGGTTAAGACAGCCATCTTTTTTTTTTATCTTTACCTGACATTCAATCACGTATTAGAATTGTGTGTGTGAATTTACTTGTTATTTAAGGAAGGAAACTGGGAATAACATGGAATGGACGGAGCGCGATGATGTCTTTAAAGAGATGGAAACAAAAAGGACACTTATATTCAGAATCATTCTTAGACACATCATAAGGAAGGAGGGCATAGAGAATTTTATACTCACAAGGCATATCGAAAAGAAAGTATAGGTGGAAGTAGTGTGTGAATGGATGTTAACATTTGCGATGGGGATGGCATGAAGAAAACGTTACTAAGTGCTATAAATTGTGGAAAAAGACGAGCGCCAACATCCTGAAGCGACACTGTACATAGAAGAAGACTAATAATTATTTAATTGGGGCGGCATGAGTCAAAATTTTCCACATTATTGCCTTGGTTGATTGATTAATTTTTTATGGATTATCAACTTTTTGTAGATTATTTAAAGTCGAAACATATTTTGGGATCATAAGGATTATGTTTTGCTGAGGGGATACTGTATTAACAATTCGGGGTGGGGGTAACGATTTTCAGATACAAGCCAATTTATCTAATCTATAGTTAGGAGAGAAGAAATGTATTCATATCTTTTCGAAGTAAATGAATGTAAAAAACACGACTGGAATTCGAACTCTGCTCTCCAATTTCTTATTCTGAGTTTTTATCCATTATACCACCACCATATCCATATTTACAGTACCTGATATTCACAAGCCGTCAGTCATGTAAATACAGACAAGGCTTGATGTTGTTTACTTGATCGGGTGAGAACCGGTGTTTCAAATTGATATGGCCTTAACAAAAACAGATTCGTGATTCATCACTGAATATCTCTTCCATTCAATCATACAGTTTATGATTGCTTCTCTGTAGTTCACTGTAGTCTTATCGTTTTCTGTTTAGCTCGGTTTCCGTTGTCTTTTTTCTCTGTCAATTCCATTTCATTTTGATGATACCTTGCAGTTTTGCTACAAAAAAATTACTCTTGCTTCAATCCATTTATTTCTCATTTATTGTATTGTAGATTTTTTCTCTTTCCAAGGCATATTCCTTCCAGTTTTATGTCATGTCTCTTTAATGTGTTTATTGTTTTGCTTTTATGACCTTCCTGTTTTCTTTGTAGATACATCAAATTTCATGCACAGTTGGAACAAGCAACGTCTTTTGAAGGCTATCCCTATGTTAGATTTCCTTCTTGGATGCGTTTTAGCATTCTTGACATTAACGTTTTTTTTTCAAATGACAGCTCTCTCGCTAGAACCAGGATTTCTTTGACAATCCGTTAAGATCTGCAAGCATAATTTTGCCTATTTATATTTGTGCCGCAATTTGGTTTAGAAATGCAAATTACAAACTGATTCTTCTCTCTACATGATCTGGAAAAAATACGCCATTGATTAAAATAATTAAGTCTAACTGGCCCGAGCTATATTCCAAGAAGTTAAAATGTTTACTGGTGAACAATTGTTTTGCTTCATATTTGAATTTGAATTTTTTGTCTTTTTTATTCTGTTTTTTAATTTTTTTTGTACTATATTTCTTTTTGTTTGCACCATTATTTTGGCTAATAGATATTCGGGATCCATTACTGAATATCTCTTCCTTCCAATCATTTACACTCCATGATTGCTTCTCTGCAACCAAGTCTAACTTTGCTTTCCTCTTTTTACGTATTTTCGTTAAACTTTTCGGTATTTAAATTACATTTCTTTGAGGCGATTTATTGCACTTTTGTCCCAAACATAGTCACTTCTATCTGATCATTTGTTTTGCTGCACGTTTTCTATTATCAAAATATTATTTTAATCAAGTCACCCCGTACAAAGAGATAACGCCACAAAACTGCAAGAGGTTACTGGAAGTTAAGTAGAATGAAAAGGCTTTAGAATGAAACGGAAACCAAATAATAGTATACATTTCAGAGTTTAGGTGGAGACGTTAGAATTATAGAGTTGAAGTAGAATTTAGAAGGAATCTAAACAGGAAACAAGGGATAAAAATGTCCTATACCTTATACCACTTAGTAAGTTTTGATATCCATTCACACAAGGTAATCATGTAGATAGACGGCTACTTCCTCCTGTACTTTTTTTCGATATGCCTTGTGAGTGTAAAATTTCCATGCCCTCCTTCCTTATTATGTGTCTAAGAATTCTCAATATAAGTGTCCCATTTGTTCCATTTTCTTAAAGACCTCTTCACGTCCCGTCCATTCCAATCTATTTTCAGTCTCCTTTTGACTTCCTTGGAAAAACAAGAAAATTTACACACACATTTCTAATATTCTTTGTTTAAAAGGTCGGGGAGGAGTGTTATTCTGACTGTTTGACATATTCTATAGTTTACCTGTAGGTTTTCATTTTTCTAATCTTTCCATTTTATTTTTGCTTACACCAAATTTTGATACCTTTCCATTTTATTTTTATGTACACCAAAGTTTGAGACACAGCAGAATAGGAACAACCAACAACTTTTTGCCTGATTTCATATTGGATTTCCTTATCGTATGGGTTTCATAATCTTCTCCATTGTTTCAAATGACAGCTCCCTTGCTGGATCCACTTTTGCTTGCAATTAACCAAATGAAAACAGCTGCTGGCACTCACTTTTAATTGTCGACAATTGTATATTTATATCTATGTACAATAACATGTGGTGGACACTCCCGGTGAATTCGACTTATGAAGGTCAAGCAGCTCATTTCATAGCAACCGGCAGCCATACACTTGCACATATGATTAGATTGGCGAAATCTTTGTGCAGAACCAACCGTACTTTTCCAAGGGTCGAATACAGAGACCTGGTGCACTATGTGACACAAGGTCCCCAAACGACTCTCCGCAGGTTTCGAATTCAGAGTTTTCCTTCTCCTAGACAAGTGGCCATCCAAGGCTATAGAACCCAGTCTGTCCCGCTATTTTACCCATAGCTGTAGGGAGAAGAGGATTCATACCTTTTCAAGTGTATAAGCATGTAAGTGAATATAATTGATTCCAATGAATGCCTCAATCCGAATCGCTATCCACTACTCTACCTCCTATAATACAGGTAGGAAGATAGGAAGATTTTAACGCGTACTTAGCAATGGGGCTGTCATCTCTCATCCAAAGTTTATTTTTTTGCTCACGCGACATTAGTTTTGGCGTTAAAAAATAAAGTTCGATACTTTTTGAACGCACTTCGTACATATATATATATATATATATATATATATATATATATATATATATATATATATATATATATATATATTGTGTGTGTGTGTAAATGAGAGTAACCACAAACGTGTACTGCTATCACTATTTACAAAATATAAAGGAGTGCGAATAACATTTTACGTTCAACATGAATATATTGCGAATATTTTTTCCTTCTATACATTTTAAAATAGTTCAGCTCTCTCTCTCTTTCTCTCTCTTTCTCTCTCTCTCTCTCTCTTTCTCTCTCTCTCTCGCTCTCTCTCTCTCTCTCTTTCTCTCTCTCTTTCTCTCTCTCTTTCTCTCTCTCTCTCTTTCTCTCTCGCTCTCTCTCTCTCTCGCTCTCTCTCTCTCTCTCTCTCTCTTTCTCTCTCTCTCTCTCTCTCTCTTTCTCTCTCTCTCTCTCTCTCTCTCTCTCTCTCTCTTTCTCTCTCTCTTTCTCTCTCTCTCTCTCTCTCTCTCTCTCTCTCGCTCTCTCTACCCACTACATACGAGTATAAAGAAATATAGAACCGAACAGATTGTGATAGAAGGGCGGGGAAAGTAGTGGAGGGAGAGAAGAGTATATAAAGGAATAAGAATAGAATAAAATAGATATGAATATAGATGCATAGAGAGAGAGAGAGAGAGAGAGAGAGAGAGAAAGACGAACAGAATGAAATAGGTATGAACAGACTCTGACATACATAAACAGATAGATAGATAGATAGATAGATAGATAGATAGATAGATAGATAGATAGATAGATAGATAGATAGATAGATCTTAAACCCACAGAGCTTAGATGCTTAAGGTGTTCGGGCTTAAGTGTCAAAGCCAATAAACACTAGAGAAATAACATCAAAATGAAAAAATGTCTTCTATTCTCTTAATAACAGCTGAATAAACAAAGTTTCGAAATATTGCTTCTGCTATTTAAAGTGATTATTCCCCTTGATAAAATTCGATAAAAGTGGAATCTCTTAGGATGATGAAAACGTTTCAAGCTGGCATGATTCGTGTTCTAATATAGAAATTTATAACTGCTAAATGTAATTGCAGTTCCATTATAACAGACTTCGATGAATGAGAGTCTACAAACGTTTCATCGATAATAAACCCGTAATCTCCAGTATTTAGGTTCAATTCAACTTCTAGGGAATACGCGTCCCCTTCGAGAATTTAACATAATTGGCATAACTTCTATTCTACATAGAGTGACGTTAAATATGAAAGAGCATACAAAAATTTCAAAGTACAAATATGTTCATTTCAATTCAAACTATTCAAGAGCCGAATAGAATAAAACCATTTTAAAACTTATTTATTAGTATCTATTCTTAAATGACACGTTATTAGCCGTTGTTGCTTTTCATTATTGTTGTTTTGTTTCTAGTTTCAGTGTCAATTTTTAAGGGTTTTTTCTCTATTATAATTGTATTACTAGTATTCCTTCGTTTCTTATTTTGCTTTGAGACGAAGCAATCACAGAGCACTTAATGACAGACAATTACACCAGCAAAAACAAAAATTACAAGAGCGCATATAACTTGAAGTGAAAATAATGACATAATCAGTACGATGATTTGAATCCTAGCGGGGATTTGCGGACAGTGTAAGGGATAGCGCCTCAGAATGAGAACTCGAGTTCAAATTCCACTTGAGTACCTTATATTCAATTATACGCAAATGATATGAATTTATCCCCCCACCCCACCAAGCAAAGTGTTAAATTGTCACATTTGTCTCTGTAAAATATGTTATTCTCAAAAGTGTCAATGCAATATTCCCTCGCAAAAAAGAAAATTATTCTTATAAATCATCATATGTATAGCGTGCGATGGATAAATAGTCGTCTAAATTATACAATAATGAAAATAATACTAACATCTCATTAACTGATATATTTACCAAAATTATCCAAAAATATCTTGATATACTAATAAATTTATTCGATAAAAACGTCATTGGGCTCAACTACATCTTTCTGTCTTCGGAATCTCCTGCATCTCTCCTGGGTGGTCTTCTTGTTTAAGTTGGGAAATGATGCCATAATCCTTGCCTTCAGTTCGTTTTTGGTGTTACAAGGTGTTTTGTTGAACTCTCGCTAAACTGTGCCCCACAAGTAATAGTCAAGGGCATTACAGTTTGGTTGGTCAGATGTAAGGGATGATGTGGTTGCAGAAATGGTCTGACAGCGATGAGTGGGTTCTCCTGCTTGTGTGGCATGGTGCAGAGTCCTGTTGCCATACATAGGGTCTTCCAACAACCACCCTCTTAACCCAGAGCAGTACTACCTCCTCAAGCCAGGGAATTACGTCATGGTGATATTTTTCTCGCAGACGGTGCCCAACTGACCCTATTATCCTGTGAAGTCAACAAAATCAAAAACAAGCATCACGCATGTGCTAAATTAAAAAATATAAAATGGCGACAATTTACCCATCATGCCCTGTATATCATATTCGATTATATTTGAAAAGGCTTAACAAATTTTCGCTGTGTTTAATGTCGGAATAATTTATGTATCCCTCAAAAGGTATTAACATTGATTGATTCATTTTCTACGGCTTAACAACACTTTGCAGATTACTTTATGCCGGAAAACATTTTTAATTTTTTTTTTCTGATATAATAATGATTTACTGATTTTTTTTTTCCTGATTTACTCATGTAAGATTTACTAATTAAACTAATAGATGGGGGAGAAGAGGTGGATTCATAATTTTTTCCCCAAGGGTATTTGCGCGTAAATGAATACAACGAACCCAAATGGAAACAGAACTCTGCTTTCCGATTAACAATTTCGAGCCATTATCCATTATACCACTTATACATACAACTTTGCAGCACATGGTATTCCCAAGCGGTCACGCATTTAGGTACTGACGAGGCTCGACGTTGCTTAACTACGGTAATCTTATGGGAAGCGGCGGTGTAGCCGTAAGCCAACACATAGATAGATAGATAGATAGATAGATAGATAGATAGATAGATAGATAGATAGATAATCAATGATAGATAGATTTGTTTTTACGCCTTTTCAACCATATGTGGTATATTTAAAGCCGAAACATATTTTGATTTAGAACAATAATTCTGTTTGTTGTGAGTGAATATTCAGTCAGTTATGTACCGTGTTACACGCTTAGGCGATCATGTATCTTTCGATACATGACTGATGAGGCAGATTTTTTTCTCGCAGTAGTTTTCCATTTCTTTCTGCGGTAGACCAGGTGCCATCCAAGGCTATAGAACCCGGTCTGTCCTGCTATTTTACCCATAGCTGGAAGGGAATAAGAGGATTCATATTTTTCCTAAGGGTATTAGCACGTAAGTGAATGTAATGGAAATCGAACTTGGCTCTCCGATTCCTCAATTCGAGCCGTTAACTATTTACTGAGAATAAACAGATTTTTTTTCAGAAACTATTATTTAACCCTACAGTGGGGAGATTCATTTTTACCTTTCCTATTGGTATTTACGCGCGAGTGTGCGTAAAGAAACCAATTAGAATTCGAAATCGGCTCTTCCACTGAAATTCGAACTATTTATTACACCATCTGCACATCCATGGGATAGATTATTAACTGGTTTTACTTTATTTTTATATTTTATTTCTTTCTCCATTTTAGAGTATGTCTATTTTATCTGTATGTAATGTTTATGGAAACGAAAAAAAAAGTCTGTTTTAAACGTAATGATATGATTAAATTAACATCAACATATTGAGAAAATCATTGATACCCATTTTCCACCCATTTACATCTCAGTATTGTTTAATGTATTTCAATAAATTTAGTAGCGGTTTATATGATTGTACTTATTTATTAATAAAAGGTTCATTTGAAGCGATGATTTTTTTTTCTTCGTAGTTACTTGCATCATATTTTATTAGTATAATTGTATGTGTCGATATAAACATAAAATGACTCAACAAGCCTGTCTTGTCAGATGCACTAGTTGTATGCCATGTATTTAGTAGAGATTCGAGTAACCTGGAGACGGACAGTTTCAGAACAAGCCTAAACACGTAGCATCGTTGCTTCTGCCGCTACTGCCTTCCTCTTCAAGCCTCGTTTTGAATTTACTTGAGTGTTCTTTGTGTCTGGTTAAATATCGTTCCTTTAGACTGTATTATCGCTTACGAGAGTGTCAATATCCAAACAAAAAGATACAGACACACACCGAAACGCACGCACACAGACACACACGCACACACAAGCACACACACACACACACATATATATATATATATATATATATATATATATATATATATATATATATATATATATATATATATGTCACTTAAACGTTTTTTAGTGGATACCCATATTTGTGTAGACGCTCCGTTTAATTTTTCAATCGGTATTCTATTTTCGTATAACGGCATGAATATTCTAGAAATCTTATTAAAGAAAAATGCGTCTTTCGGTAGGATTCTAACCTGACGGAGGGTGGATTTATATCTATTTATTGTAAAAGAGAGCTCAATAACCTAGAGAGGTTGTGGATAAAGAATACAAAAATAAATAATCTAAAGGCCATGTGTTTAAATAACGCAAAACATTAATAAAAAACAAAACAAAAACTGGTTTCCTACATCCATTAATTTCCTTGTAGTAGTGGCCCATATAGAAAGATATCTAAATGAAAAGTAGCAGATATTCTGAAGATTTGACAGTCAATGCGTCTAGATAATTCTGTTAATATAGATTACTTAAATATATAACAAAGTGGACCCTGAGGACAACACCAAGCGGCGAGAGTATGTTTCGTGTTTGAACATAATCTTCAGGGTCAGAAGAATACGTTCGCTACTTAGTGTTGACCTCAGTGTCCACTTTGATATTTACATACGCTCTCAGATATTAAGTAATTAAATATACTATAAATTAAAACTATATATTTATCATATACATACAAGGTGCGAAGGATAAATTGTCGTTGTGGATAAATTGCGATGTGATAAATTACGCAAAAAGGAAAAAAATTACTGACATTTCAATTTTAACAGATATATTTACCAAAATTACACAAAACTATCATAGAATACTAAAGAGTAAATTTATTCAACAAAATTGCCATTGGATTCAACCCCCGTCCTTCCAACTACGGTATCTCCTCCATCTCTTCTGGATAGTCTCCTTGTTTAAGTTGGGGGATGCTGCCATAATTGGTGTTACAAGGAATTTTGTTTATCCCCCATTCAACTGCGTCCCACAAATAATAATCAAGGGGTTTCAGTATAGGGAGTTTGGTGACCAGATGTAAGGGGTTACATGGTCGCAGAAATAGTTTGACAGCCATAACCGGTTTCTCCTGCTTATGTGGAATTGTGCAGTGTCCTGTTGCCATATACAGAGTCTTCCAGCCGCCATCCTCTTGGCCAAGAGAAAGCACGTAATGTACGCCTCCGTGTTTAGTTTGAGGCCCCGTGGGAAGATTAATGGAGGCATAACGTCGTCGTTACTTGTGATGACTCCCAATAGCTTCGTAATCACCATTAGACTTATCCTACTCATTCTGAATTCTCTGCATTTTCCTCAGATTGACATTCAAACTCTCTGAAATGTTCATATTGGAGCTTCTGCCACGAATGCCAAACAGTACAGCATGCTGTTTCGATTTTTTTTTTTTTTTTTGAGTCATGCTGCTCTTTTTCTCACCTAGCTCACCCTACTATACTGCATGGTCGAAATTAAAAAATATAAATTGCGACAATTTACCTGTTGCACTCTGTGTGTGCGTGTGTATATATATACGTATATATACGTTATTTTTATACGTACAAACATTTAAGTAAATGCTGCGCTTATAAAAAACAGTATTAAAAACATTTACCGGTTTGAATGTCTGAGAAAATTCATAGAAAATATATGTCCCCCGATATGAATCAAACCTGTATCCTACACGGAATCGTCAAATAGCCTGACAGGCTATACTATTTAGCTACAGAGGAAGCGTCATGTCAGCAAGGTCGAATTACTGCTTTTAAACTAGAAATTTCCTATGATTTCTTTGGAACGCACATATCTGCTCGAAGCGTATCTTAACATAAACAAATGACGTTATATATTATGAAATAGAAAATTTAAAATTTAAAAGCAGTAATATATATATATATATATATATATATATATATATATATATATATATATATGAATGATAAAATACAGTTTTATGGTATGCTACAATAATGGGACAATATAACCAAGAATAATGTTATGTAAATTCTAACGAAATCCCAAAAAATGGAAATCCTCAGGAAATGACAACATACCCAATTTTTTAATCTATCATCTGTCATCAATCCATAAAACCCTTGCATAATCTTCATCAATTGTTAATTAAAAATCCCAATGAATTCCCAGAAAGGATCACTGAAGGTATTACATATTTCCTACCAAAAGAGGGTGAAACAGATGATCCGAAAAATTATAGTCCAATAACATATCTGTCCACCACGTATAAATTGTTCACTTCTGCCCTGAAGAACTGTACTTCCTCTTTTCACGTTGAAAACAATATTTTTCCCTTGGAAAAGAAGGGATGTGGGAGAGGTTCATATGGTTGCAAAGATCAACTACTGATAAACCAAATGATCTTCCAAAACTGCAGGAAAAGAGGTAGAAATCTCAGCACAGCATGAACATGATAATGTAGCACACTCTTGAATACTTAAGGCTTGGAAATATACAAAGTCTCCTCGATGATCGTAAATTTCCTTAAACGCAGCACGGAAATGTGAAAACCCATAATATACACACATTACACCAAAGGCTTTGCCACATCCAACCACCTGAATATCCGACGAGAAATCATTCAAGGGGTCTCCCTGTCACGCCTTCCGTTTTGTCAGTCCTTTATCCCCCCTTTTTTATGAACTAAACAATAATAAAGAACTGGAACAAGAAGAAGTCTATAGGAACCTAATAATTATCGAAGGAAATAGAATAGACTATACACAAATGAAGGAGAAAGTAAGAAATGAAAGCTAAAAACGTGTCCGTCTGGTATTGAATACCAATTTCAATTAAAAAAAACTAACATCAGCCATCTTGGCTGTACCTGTGGTGGAATACAGTTTCAACATCCTTACTTGGATCATAACTTACATTAAGCTTATAACTTGCCATTGCATGTATTATCCCAAGACTGATATTGATCGTCTGAATGTGCCCAGACCCGAAGGAGGCATAGGATTAGTTCAACTGGAACTGTCTTTGAAAAACTACAACACTCGAGCAGCAAATATACCTAGAAGCTACAGAAGACTGGATTATGATCTGTGTCTAAGAACATAAAAGAAATAAGAAACTGTATTCATTAATAAAGGCAGCCGACAATTTCAAAATGGACTTTCAATTGGGTGAAGAAATGCAAGTAAAACATTGTCCACCTACTGCAGCGGCAAAAACTTTAAAAAGAATGCAAAAACTGATGCAATGGACCAGATACAGAAACGAGATCAAGATAAACATATGCACGGTCAATATTCTGCCATAACCAAACAGATTGATGTAAACAACCCCCGTAGCCATCAGTAGTTATGTAGAGGAGGGTTAAAAGCCGAAACTGGAGTTTTTATTCTTCAATTGACAATATGTATCAGGTTGCATGGTATTGGAACCCACTGAATATAAACCCGCCATGACAGAATGGGCCAATATCTGCATTGGAAAATCTACAGCTTCTACGGAAATGAAACTGCAAGAAATTGGTATGAACACCACCGAGACACGGTTACAGAGAAAGGACCTGTAACAATTTTATGGGCCTTTACAATACATTCAGAGAAAACAATCAAAGCTAATATGTTAATCTATTTGTTCATTATCTATTTATTTATCTGTCTCTCTCTCCGTCTCTCTCTCTCTCTCTCTCTCTCTATCTATCTATCTATCTCCATCTGGTCATTATCAATCTATTTATCTATGTACATCTGTTCGTCATGCATCTATCTATCTATCTATCTATCTATCTATCTATCTAATCTATTTATATATATATATATATATATTCAGTTCTATTATGTTCATTATCAATCTATATGTCCATTATCTATCTATATATCTATCAAATCTATCTCCATCAGTTCTATCTATCTATCTATCTATCTATCTATCTATCTATCTATCTATCATCTCTCTCTCTCTCTCTCTCTCTCTATATATATATATATATATATATATATATACATATATATTCAGTTCTATTATGTTCATTATCAATATCTCTATATGTCCATTATCTATCTATATATCTATCAAATCTATCTCCATCAGTTCATTATCTATCTATCTATCTATCTATCTATCTATCTATCTATCTATCTATCTATCTCTCTCTCTCTCTCTATATATATATATATATATATATATATATATATATATATATATATATATATTCAGTTCTATTATGTTCATTATCAATCTCTCTATATGTCCATTATCTATCTATATATCTATCAAATCTATCTCCATCAGTTCATTATTATTCATCTATCTATCTATCTATCTATCTATCTGTCCATTCCATCTATCTACCTATCTATCTATCTATCTATCTATTTATATATATATATATATATATATATATATATATATATATATATATATATATATCTGTAAGCTCCACATCTTCATAAGAACTTCTACTCTGTGTGTCAGACTCCCCATAGTAGATTTTCTCAATCAGTACAATCTTGACATCTTCATGTCTAGTTTTAACACTTATGCATAGCCCCATGAATACGACTTCTTGCTTTTTGTTATGCTCATACAACACCACCTTTACATTGACTAGATTTTGTGCCGTGCATTCGTTGAACATTGCCGTTTTAAAAAAAAAAGTACGCAATTATAAAATTGGGAATCAGCACTGATTGCTGATGGAATTTGTTCTGTTAATGCGTCACTCTGGGATAAACGGTTGTTCCGTCGAATCGATCGATCTCTGAGATTCAATATGTTGGCGTGTTTCCTTTTAGCTACGATGCTGTGCTTAGATTTGGTGACCTCTTGATAGAGCGAAAGAAATAGGCGACATTCTCGGTAGAGTTACGGAAATAGGTGAGATTTGGAAAGAGTCACGAAAATAGACAACATTTCGGTAAAGTTAATAAAAAAGGTATCATTACAATACTTAGAGAAATGGTGACATTTCGATACAGATAAATATATGGACGCAGCTATGGAAATAGATGATATCCTTGGCGAGCTAGGGAAAATAGACAGAGCTATGAACATAAGTAACCTCTCAAAAGATCTGGAGAAATTGGATGACCTCTCGAAAACAGTTTGCATCTCAATAGTGATAAAGAAGTAAGTGACATCTCTGTAGAGGTTTTAATCATTTCACCCCAAGCAAAACAATAAATTCTACTCGGATGTAAAGGTTTTAGAGAAACTGAAAGTAAAAGAGAGAACAGTAAAAGGACTAGATTCAAGGGGACAAAAGATAACGATTGACATTTTTGAGTTAGGAAAATAGATGACAAATCGACAGAGCCACAGATATTGTTAAAAAATCGAAGTATTAAATGGCGAATTTTGATTGGTTGGAAAATATGTTTATCATTTTACCACTAATTTTACCGTTGTCTGAAAATAATATCAAATCCATATCATTAATAAGAGCGGAAATAAAATTTTTATTTGAACTTTAAAGAGGGAACATGGTCACTACAAAGAGTATTTTACTAAATACAGAATTTCTCTACCGTATTTCTCTTCGATGCAGACGTTCCCTCTGAGACGCCTGCTTTCTGCATTTTATTTGAGTTTACTTTAGATTTGCACTTTTTTGTTGTTATGTTTCGTTACTTAATCGTTTTGCCTATTTTAATCACATATTTTATTTCCTTCCTCAAAACTTACGAATCTTGGAATTTTTTTTACTATCTTTGAATTGAATTTCTTTCATAAACTAAAACGTTTTTATACGTTTACTATTTGATGTTGTATTTTCGGAGGTATGTCTGCAGAGTGAGACAGATATAATGATCTGAAACTTTCAATGTATAATGAAATATCCATGTGATTAATGGATTAAGTGCATAGAAAAAAAAAGATAATCTTGAAAAAGAAACATTAGTTGACAAAATTAAATATTATTCACGAGGCTACGGATATATGTCTGTGTATGTATCTTTTTCAGGAGACAGACCCACAGAGAATACGAACGATGTGAATGCATTAGGCTGACTCTGAATTTGATCTCGAAATATAGCCTTGACCACACATCGCATCGTATCTAATATATATATATATATATATATATATATATATATATATATATGTGTGTGTGTGTGTGTGTGTGTGTGTGTGTGTGTGTGTGTGAAAAAGTATATAAATATAAATAAATATATATATGTATAATTATTTATATATTATTGTATTTATAGAAAGCGCTCAATATTTATATTTGGTTGGATAGATGAGTTTTGACCCTGGCCACACTTCCAATCTTTTAAATTTCAACATTTCAATATACAAATGCGTATGTATAGACACAACACCACCCGTATACATACATATGTCATATCCGAAACTGCCAACATATTTTATATATGTATGAGTCCTGACGGACGACCAAGTATATATGTGTCTGCATACATCGATGTTTGCGTTAGTACGATGAATGACAAAACGACGAAGTTCCCCCCACCACTTCCACAATAACACCAATACACTCAATCTATATAAACCCAATTAATCAGTTTGTTTGACGATCGCTAAAGCGTGAAACCCAGGGTAACAAACTCACATCAATCCAACCAAATATATATAGTTTGATTTGAATTTTACAATTGTGCGTTCTTGTACAAATATGGTGATAAGCGAATTCTTTTTTACTGGTAAATTTTCTGTCAAAGTGGCATGAACTATATTGTTCAATAATTACAGTAATGTCGCACTTATTATCCAAAAGTTGCACTTGGAAGTTATTTTAATTTCAATAAAGGTGCAATTAATTTACAACATGACTTATTCATACAAAAACAAATACAAAGGTTAATGATTTAATTTGTACAAGAACGCACAATAAATATCAAAATCAAACTCATACACGCTCCAAAAAACAATAACTCTAATAGCATTTTTCGGATACAACAATACATATATTTTCGTTGTCCTCTTATTACTGAGAAAAAAACAAGAACAACATCTATTCCATACCTGAAGAGGAACAGACGAAAGCTTGTAGTAAAAATAAGAACTAATGCAACAGAAATTTATAAAACAAAGGATTTTTTCATTCATAACAGGTTCGGGTTTTTGTATATTATTTGAATTGTTTGCGACGATGGATTTTCGCCAATTAAATCATTAATCTTTGTATTTGTTTTTTGTATGAATAATTCATGAATTTGTAAATTAATTGCACCTTTTATTGAAATTATATATATATATATATATATATATATATATATATATATATATATATATATATAATGAATATATTGAATAACAACTGTAGAAATGTTTCCGTAAACTAGATACATAACATTGAAACATGAATAACTGCAAGTAATTTTTTAATATTTGTCTGACTATTTATCTATATGTGCACGCCGGAACATATTCATCATTTATCTGTCTGAAAACTCATGTTATATCTTAAGATTTTGGTGTGTAAAAGAAAAGGCGGATAAAAGAAACATCAGATAACAACAGACGAGAAAAGAATCGAGAGGACAACTATCAATCCTTCCTGAAATGTGAAATTTTCACTGTGGAGACATGGTTGCGTTTAATCATTAAACTCTTCGCAACAAAGACTTATTTTGCCTTAGAAAATTTATTTTAATTAAATTTCATCCTATTCCCCAGGTATTGTCCTATTGCGTTTTATTTATAGACGAAATAAATTATTTACTCCATAACAGAAACAAAACACGTAAATATACGATGTAGCTTTGAGTAAGCATCAAGCACAAACAGATCGGACCCCAGACTACCATCATGACGATGTCGGGTGTCCCTTCGGAGAGTCACCGTGCCTTGAGAGACTAATGGGACTTAAACTCAAGCCTGACCTCAAGTGGGACTTATACATATGAGCCATTGCTAAAGATGCAGGTAAACTCGTCGGCTCCCTGTAGTGATCCATGTGCTACCATCTGTCTTTAAAAGAGACAGATCAAGCCAAGAATAAAGTACTGTTGTCATATTTGGGCCGGAAGCTGAATTGGAAAAGATTCCGACAGATTCATTGTTGGGATTCCTGGTAGCCCATACCTTAAAGAAATATAGAAAATTGTACTCACAAGTACAGTTTACACATTAGGAAGAGCTTTATCTATGTAAAATTTGTGTCATCTTATTTTGTTTTTTTTGCAAAAATGATCAATTGAAAATCCCATGAAGCCATTTCTAACCTTAGGTCACCCGGAAGGACATGTAACATATAACAGCAATCAAAAGAAGTAATAATAATAATAAACGCTCAAAAACTGAACACGATACAGAAAATATTTTATAAAACTAAATAATATACATTGAACTAATGTAAACCTTAATATATAATCTACTTTTGGTACATAATAACATTATATCTTTGAAACGTTTCTGTTCACAATTCTCACTTGTTTACATCCATGTTTCTATGTATGTAGTGTATAGCTGGCCACTCATTTCGAGGATACCAGTCTACTAGGGTGGCTAGCTAATCCCTATTGCAGACGCTTGCTCAGGAGCATTTGTGTTTATTCAACAGCCACAGAGCCCACCTTTTATATTTATAGGTTTATACTGCAACTATGCTGAGCAGACCTTAGTTATAGTTTCTGGGAACGAGCGTTCAACAATTTGAACAAGGCCAGCACGATCAAGCCCTCAGCCGCGATGACTCTGGACTTCGTGCCAGCACAGCTATCGACGACACCCAATTTCACTCACAAGGCTTGGGTCAATCCCTCCAATCCGATAGCATCTATGGTGAGATTAGAACCAGGGTCTCATTGTTAGAATGCGAATGATCTAACCACTCAGCCACGTGACCATACATCAATGTTTACTACACAATCAAATATACTACTATAAAGAAAAGGATGCTATACTAGGATCATCATAACGAGACCTTCAAATGGATGTCATGGCGTCAATCCCGCTCAGAAATATCCAAACTGGCAGCTTTATAAAAATTATTTCTAAGATCAATGATTAAAACTAGTTTTGAGGGAGTGAAACCTCCGTGTGTTGTGAACTAATGCTACAGAACCACAAAGAAGGGCTCTAGCAAAAACAGATAGGACATCACTTGAGAACTTATCTTCAGCAACAACTAAAATGGATATCACATGTAACTGGAAGAGAAATATCATCAAGATGTTGACATTCCACTCTGCTTCAGATAAAAGGTTAGAAAGGAAATCCTCATCAATATTGGAAAGAACGATAACAGCTTCTGAACTGGATGAACCTATACTCTCGAAAAATTGCTTTCAAAGAAATATTTTATAAATTGCAAGCGACTGTAATTTAGACTTCTCAGATACCAAATATTTCCTTATGAGGAAATGGCCGCTATTACTATTATCATTACACTCGGACTGTTGTCCTTCCCTTAGTGTTTTGTTATCATAATTAGGCAATTGTGTCATCTGTCTCGTCTTGTTGCTCTGGATAATCTTCAGGGAATTTCGAATTGAACCCTTTATTTAATCTACGGAGATAGATTGATTTCGTTCCACTGGCCATGTCTAGGAATATCTTTTCACGTCTTGATTTATTAATGCCCATTTATTGCATGTTCTGCTCATAATGGGACAATAGCCTAGTGGATTAAAGAATTGGTTCGTGAGCTGGGTTTTGCAGACTTAGACTCAGTGGAATCGGGACGAGCTGTGAATGAGTAGTACTAAAAAAGATGTAGACGATATATTCCTAGATAGGGTCAGCAGAATGAGAACTGAACCCTGATGGCTACTGGGATCGACAGGCATATGATGAATGATCAACAACGAAAAACATTGTGCTAAAAATAACAAAGATGAGGACAATAGTCTTTGTGTAAATAATATGAGTATTATACTTATAAATAAAAATAATTCCTTATCCAAAAAATTGTAAGACATTTTTTTAATAATTTCAAGTAAGGTGATAATGTCACTAAGACGAAAAGGGTTACTCGGAGTGAAAGAGGATGAGAAAACTTTAGAGGGGAGAAAGGAATAATAAAAGAACTGATTCAGGAAAACAAAAAATGGCGAATGATGTTGCATTTAAATTTTTGAAGATTTTTAGGTGCCTGGACGCAAGGTGAGAAGTGCGAAAAAGAAATTATTAGAATAGAACTTACGCTTACATATGAATTAATTATTTCTACAGTAAAATGATGTAACCTATTTGACAATCTCGTTGTAGGCTTAAATTCATGCAGTTCGGCTACCAAGGAGGAGAGATCATTAGAAAAATTTTCATCGAAATATTTGGAGAGAAGGCGCTTCATGGCGTTCGGAATGTGACTGAAGTCGAGATGCCAGGTTAGGACGGATAACATTACAGAAGCTTCTTTGGATTTCATCAAGAATCTCGAAATATATAGCAGGAGCACCAGACCAGATATGGCAGCAATATCCAATGTACATACGAATGGTAGATTTATAAATTTGAAAGAGGTATTCTGACGCGAGAAATTCAAGACCAATTGAACTAATAAACTTAAAAGCGGTCCTAGCAATTGATTAAATATAATCACTCCTGTTCATGTAATGGAAAATAGGAGACAAAGGTGCCACAAAGTATATAGAAGATGAACTACATTCTAAATAAGTAATATATTTAACCTTCCTTTTTGTCATATATTTTACCTGTAAATTGTGAAGAAAAACTAATGGATTAAAACTTCACAACCAATTTACGACTCCTATTTCTGCACGATAATGATGTCTCTTCTATTTTTTTTATTTTTTATTTATTTATTTTTTTTTTTTACTAACTTTTCGTAATTGAGAAAAACATTATCTTGACTAAAGAAGACGTCAATGTTTCAGTAAATATAGTGTTTCCCTCATTAATTCTGCTAACGCTGTCACATTTTCAGGGGGAAAAAAAACTGTCAATTCAGTTGGGAAATATTAATCTGGCAATTTATCAACAATGAGAAAAAAATGACGTTGTATCTTACTTGAAGAGTTATTTGAACTTTCATTGTTTGGATGAACCAGAATTTGTCGCGACTTGTATCTGGTGTTTTGCAGCCTAGGCTAGGACTAAAAAAATTGAAACACAACCAAGCAAGTGGGGGAGAAAATAATATAATTGATCTCTTTCTAGCTTCGACAGGAAGTTGACTACTGATCACGTGTCATAAAACAGCACAATACAACACATTGTTATTCTAATGACAACGCATCAATAGCTCCCTTCTCTGGTCTCCCAATACTCGGTCTCACATTGAGGAATATTCATACTTACTCATGTTCAATCAATGAAGATTTTTCAAAGCAATGCCAATGTTTAAAGACATCACTTATATTTGTAAAACATTGCTCATTATGTAAAATGACATTTTTATGAAATGTTCACCCAAGTTCCAAGAGCCACTCATGGAAGTTTTACTAAATGAAGTTGTATGGGCATAATATAGGTAAGAGGGAGATCTGATAATGTGGTTATGTACGATAGGTAACGGTTGATTCCAAATTCGAAGAGCTTAAGAGTGTAGAGTTTGGGAAAGCATCATCTCGGGAGCCTGTTTCATAAAGTAGCAGCGATTGATAACGGTAACAATATTTTTAAAACTGTTTTTTTTTTAAATTCTAAGCGTTTTTATATCTGTTGTAAATATTGTATCTTCGAGGTGAATGACACACAGAGAAGAATGTATGTTTAATATATTTATTCAGCACCCGTATCCGGTGCTAACGGACACATACAAAAAACACAGAAGTTACAAAGCAACAAGACAACTTACAAGGAATAGAGGAGGGTCAAATACTGTATAGCCAAACGAATTAAGATCAGTCCGAATATTAATTAGCTGTTAATCAACTGTTGAAGTCCTTAACTTATTGTAAGGCTATGATCAAGACCTTCTGGTAGAATGCTGAAGGGGTGCTAGCTACTGGTTATTAATATTAGAAAAATGAAATTTAAGAATGGTGAGCTAATATTAGGCACTGTTGATCATATTCTGAAGGAGACGATTATTATCAGTTAGTATGGAATTAAGTCAAAATAATTAGAAACAAAAATAAAATAAAGTCCCGAAGGAAAAAGATATTTCCTAACTCATTAGATCAGCAGACCAAACGTAGATATCAGTAGCATATAGTTTTCAATACAACACAAAATCTACAATGATATGAACATCAAAATATCACCTTTGGAAGATAAAGAGCACGGCTTATTTCTTAAGCAAATGAAAGAATTTTACTCGGAAGATATACAAAAACGAGACACGAGTGGGTGGGGACGGTAATCAACTAGAAATTGTGCAAATGACAATAATTTTAAAATTTAAATCAGTAGTATATAAAAGGTGCGAAGTATAAATTGTCGTCTAAATTACACAAAAATTAAAATAGCACTGATATCTCATTTTAACAGATATATTTACTAAAATTATACAAAAGTATCTTGAAATACTAAATAGTAAATTTATTCGATAAAATTGCCATTGGCTTTAACCACGGAATCCAGACGACTTCGAAATCTCCTGCAACTCTTCTGGGTGGTCTCCTTGTTTAAGTTGGTGAATGCTGTCATAATCCTTATCTTCATTTTATCTTTGGTGTTACAAGGAGTTTTGTTCGTCTCTTGCTCAACTGCGCCCCACACATAATATTCAATGAGGTTTCAGGCTGGGGAGTTAGGTGGCCAGATGTAAGGGTTGATGTGGTCGCAGAAATTGTCTGACAGCCCTGACTGGGTTCTCTGCTTATGTTGCAAGGTGCAGTGTCCTGTTACCAGACAGGGGGTCTTCTATCAGCCACCCTCATTACCCAGGGTAGCACTACCTCCTCAAGGTATTTGATGTAAATTTATGTGTTAACTCTCTGAAACCGTGGGGAGTTCTTTTCTAATCGAAATGATCAGTGTGTTTTTCGAATTCTCTGCACTGTCCTCGGTTTGACACCAAAACACTCTGAAATGTTCATATTTCTTGCGTCATGATGATTTTGTCACAGACGGTGCCCAACTGACCCTACTACACTATGCAGTCGACAAATCAAACACAAGCAACGCGCATGCGCGAAACTAAAAATATAAAATTTCGACAATTTGACTATCGCTACCTGCACACTATAGACCAAAAGTTTTGGGATTTTGTTACTTGCAATATTCCATGCTTCATTTGGTTTAAAAAAAACTCCTAGTAAGCTAGGATGCAGAAACTATTTATTGTATTAGAACATGTCATCTAATTTCATAGAGTCGGGGTTCCATCAAATTTCAAATATTTTACCATTAGCAAGCAAATTAGATTATGTGAAAAGTGATGAAATATTAACGTAACTTTATGCAGTAATGGGGTTATTTCGTTAGTATTATTATTATTATTATTATTATTATTATTATTATTGACTATATGATAAAGTAAAAGCTTCGACAGGAGAAAGCCCCGCTGACTAATGTGTGCCCGAAAATTAATTTTGAAAATGGTATGCATCTCTAATTTTAGCTAATTCTTCAATCCAGACGATGGCCCTAAGCGTTTTGCCTATAATATGCAAAAATTACAATCTGCCTTAAAGATCTATGTTTTTGAGATGAGGCATTGTAACTATGAGTTAGTTTAATACCTGTCCACAGCAAGGGGAACAAAAGCATGGAGAGTTCAGTTATTAAATGGAATTAACTGAAACTGAGATATCCAGAAAAGGCATGGCACGTGGATCTAGAACAATCTATTGCCGTTTACGAAATAAAAGTTTCTGTTCGAAATTCCAACGTATATCACCTGATGAAGGCCGGAGCGTAAAACGACAGAGACGTCGTGAATATGACATTAAGTATGAGGACAACAGTCTGAAGAACGTAAAAAGTGTAAATTGTCTGAAAGTATGAGCATATAAAATACCCTGGAACTTTGTAAGTCAAGGCGATCAAGCTTTGACATGTCAGAGAACCGGATGTGTTTCTTGTAAAGGAAGAGAAGACATTTTGTCCGAAACTGGTTTTCACTCATCCAGATTAAACCTTAAAGAGAAAATATGGAATACGTAGACCATGTATGAGAACTTTTTTTAAAAGTGTGGAATACAACATGTACACATTATTATCTGCACATTCCGAAGAATCCTGTCAAATGTTGGCAGATACGAAAATTAGAGAAAATTTAAGACTTTAGTAAAATCAGCTGGAATACTGAGGAAAGTGCTGAAACACTGAGAAGGCTTACTGCCACTTTTGATACCTAGAAAAGCACCAAATAATAATGGCATGAAATATCAACAGGAGTAAGGAATTGTACTAACCAATATAATCACAAATTTTGCAATGTCTCTACTTTATGGTGGCCTTGTGAATGATAACCCTACAACTCCCTTTCTCACAGGTGAAAAGTTGCAATCCAGTCACTGTTTTATTGCTATTTCCATGGCAAATGTTCAGGCGAACTACATTCTTCACCAGTTCAGATCATGACAAGCCATGTACACAGGGTCGAATCAACGTCATCCCTTTCGTACTTTATTAAAAGACGAATGTTCCATTCAGACAAATACTTCTCAAGAACCGCTTCATTGGGAAATCATATTTCCGTGATGTTCCTCGATCACTACAATATTTATCTCTTCCAGTCTAGCGTCATTCATTATCTGTCCTAAATATCCTTGCAATCTTCACTTACTTCCTACTCTTGCTTTCATGCAACTACGACATTCACTCATCTTCTACCTTGGGTTTTATATACGGTGAATATTTTGTTAGTAAAAGACTTTATAATAATAATAATAATAATCACAACAGCACAAACTTTAAAACAACAACACTAAATTAAGGTTTATTTATCCATTTAAAGCGGGAGTTGGTGAGAACCTGTTGGTTTGTTTTTTGCCCTATTTTCTGAGTGGTGTTTCAGTTCAGTTCATGGCCAACTACCAGGGGAGATAATTAAAAGAAACCTGAAAAATGCTCTCCCATTCATTTCGGCTTCCGGCTCATTTCAAACGTTGACATACACTGTCTGAAAATCCAAAGATGTTTCTGTAAATTCTCGGTAGACTTTTAGAAAATGAAAAACTGAATATTAAATTACAAATGCAATTCGCTTTTTCGGTTGGAAAATTGTTTTTATCATTTTCACCTAACTCTTAAGAATGGCAAGCATCTTTACGTTCTTATATCTTATAATTGGAGGCAAGGAGTAATGGATATCAGCTGGGATTGAGGAACCGGAGAGCCAAGTTCGAATTCCCCACGGATCAATTACATTCACTTACGTTCTAAAGGTATGATTCCTCTTCTTCTCCACCAGCTGTGGATAATTTTATATATATATATATATATATAAAGATTTATCCCAAGGAAAACGATAATGCCACTGGGATGTGGCACGAAAGCAAAAAATCGGAAAAGCGTTCCACGGGTATGATGCGCGAGTAAAGAACCTATTAGAATAAAATTTACGGGTACAGCTATATAGTTGCCCATAAATGCATACGGTCCAGGTACCAAGAGGAGCTCATTAGAACAACTACCATGAAAATATTTATAAAAATGACAAAGGGAAGCCACGGCAGTGGGAGGTGACTGAAGTCGAGACGCCAGGTTAGGACTGATAATATTACAGAACCTTTTTATGTATTTTGTGGAGTATCCCGATATATATAACCGGAGCACCAGGACATATATGGCAGGAATATTCAATTCATGGACGAATGGTCGATTTATAAATGTG
Source organism: Acanthosepion pharaonis (assembly GCA_903632075.3). Taxonomy (NCBI): domain Eukaryota; kingdom Metazoa; phylum Mollusca; class Cephalopoda; order Sepiida; family Sepiidae; genus Acanthosepion; species Acanthosepion pharaonis. The sequence continues at coordinate 1,154,225 of CAHIKZ030005641.1, forward strand.
CAAGATGTATTCTAGCGAGGGAAATGACACATTGAACCGATGTTAGCAGCAGCAAAGCTCCGAACTGATTCGATATAGTCGATCCACTTCAGCTCAGTAAACCAAGAAGGCACAATGAGTTGCTCTCCTGGAAATTAGCATCAGCCATACTGATGGAAGGCAAAAATAGTTCTATACGATAATTAAAGTTTAGCAATTTCGTTTTGAAGCGTTAAAACATACAAGCCATTTATTGTCCCAGTTAACAAGTGATTGGAAGTCATTTTCGAGAGCAGCTAGCAGTTTTACTTTATCGAACTTAAGGTAGTCACTATTAAGACAGGTGTAACTAATTGTATCATCAGCATAAATATCTAATTGGTGACATCGGAAATATGGTTGATAAAGTTAAGAAACAACATATTTGTAGGATAGTCCACTGAGGAAGGGGACCTTTGTATTAATATGAAATGATCTAGAAATGTGACTGTTCAAAACGACCTTCATTACCCGATTTGCTGCGAACGATTGGATTGAGCTTGTGGAGTATGGTACCATTTCAGACTTGCTCGAACATCATCAAGATGTCTAATCATAGAAAGCATCGCTGTTCTTATCTAAAGCTTTGAGAGAAAAATTCAGTTACGATATATTTTGAAAGAAGGCCGTATGTGATGGGATTTTTATATATATATATATATATATATATATATATATATACATACATACAGGGATTATATCAAGGTAATTGTCTTGATAAAGTCCTTCAGAGAACGAAACGCGTTTTTTTTTTGTTTTATCCATATATATATATATATATATATATATATATATATATATATATATATATATATATATATATATTAGTGGTCAATATATCTATATATTTCCAAGAGGATAAAATCCAGGTAGTGCTGTTTGTCAAAGAGCAAGAATAAAATATAAAAGGCTCAAACACTAATATTCATTACATTGGAATCAGACCTACAAATTCCTAAATCCTGGATTTGTAGGTCTGATTAATTTGATCGTGATTACGATTCCAATGTAATAAATTATGACCATGAAATATTAGTGTTTGGGCTTTTGATATTATATTATATCAGATAGATAGATAGATAGATAGATAGATATGTATTAACTACGAATAATCCTTCTCAGAAAAGGAGTAGATTCCGTCAGAAATTGTCTGAAGCTCTCTTAGGGAGAAATTACAATAAATATGGTCCAAGTTATCGAGTTGTGAATGAGAACCCACTGCTTTCTAACTGTCGACAAATTGTTCTTCACATATTTCTAGGCAATGTTCAAGTAATAATTTTCGATAAACCTCGGAAGTTTATATAAGAATACACACTTAGCATTAGCTGTTATTTACTCTAACCAGTACATTGCCCGATCAAACTCAGCGTTGGCTGTCGGCTGCAGTATTTGAATGCAAAGACATCAATAATTTCGGTGGAAAGATTTGGTTTGTTGAAGAGAACCAAGAAAGATAAGAAGTGGGAAATGCTTCGACTGGAAATAAACTTGTTTATTTTGGACTGATGTAAGATGGTTGATGCTGTGTGAATCTGACACCGTTTAAAGGCATTGATACTTTGTCTTACGATACGTAAATAACAGTCAGCATTCAGGCGACTTTCTTCGTCACCAATCCTGCAACCGACTAGGATTAGCACCAATGCTGCTGGCGCACTTATTCACACTCTGCTGCTAAAAGAGTTTATAAACCGGTCAATAAATACGTGTCCAGACTTATCGAAGGATGTTTATCTTCATACATGAGGCGTCACCTCGAGATAATTTGCGTGTAATGGAGACGGTGTTGACGGCGTGTGGAATGAAGACATCGTCAGTGCATTTTACGCCAGCTAATATCTCCTTTTTTTTTTATCTGTTATCGTTGAAGTTAAGCAATATGTCGTGTAGTCATGGAAGAAATTAGTTCATGTTTATTATACGTGAAAAAATAAAATATGTACAGATATTATTAGTTGATTATTTTCTATAAAAAAGAAGTTGATATTTGGGATTTCGAATGATGTTTTTTCTAGTCATACAAGCTGTACCTCCCCAATACCCTCGCAATTGGAAACCTGTTGTAGCATAATCTTCACCCTCTGTTTCCTACTATTTGTTCTTGAGCGGTGAAAGGTTTCTTTAGTTTTAATCAGCGCATTTTTGCATCGTTGTGGTTAACAAGCACCTCCTTCTCACAATTGTGGTTCATGGCAATATTCCAGACAGAATCGTGCAATAGTCTACCGGTTACTTTTGCGCATAGGATATTGAGTTTATTCCGTATCTCATCTCAGAATTTGTTTTAGAACTTACCTTCTTCTAGCCTTTGCCTAAAGAAGCAGGCCCTCGAAAACAGCTGATAGTTTGAATTCAGAGTTTCCTTCTCTTAGATTGGTTTGCCACCCAAAGTTAGAGTAGTCTGTCCTGCTTTTTTTACTCATCTCCATCTATAAAAGGCAGGATGTGTGTGTGTGTGTGTGTGTGTGTGTGTGTGTGTAACGAATGCGCAACCGCAATTTCCGACAGATTTGCACCAAAATTTACATGCACATGCTCCAACTCCCATCGATAGTGGAAATAATCAATGTTTTCATGCTTCTACGGCAGTTTTCCTGCAGTTTGCGGCCATTTTGTACTGGGCAGAGTGAGAGCCTATAGCTGGCTGCCACGAATAGGCAGGAAGATTCTATTGGCCAGCATGAGAGCCAACAGCTGACTGACACGAATGTTAACTAGCATACTAGCATGCAAAAAAAATCGATAGTTGCATTCGTCACAAGTGGGAAAAATTTAAATCTGCATGGCACTTAACTCCAATTGGCTTATTCGCTTGCTTAAACTCAACGTTGATTCTGATTCTGCAGAACTGGGTTGGGTGTGAAAAAATATTTGTTGTTAACATTCTTTTTTCATTCGATTTATCCAGTTACGAGTCCTTTTTTAAAGCTGATCGTTTTGTGTTCATTTTGCTTAGTTCTTTTTTCGTAACAGATTTAATGTTTAGTATAGAGCTTAGAAAAAATTCGCAGTGTGAGATAGGCAAGAAGTAAGGCATGTAGCAACATCAGCACGGCAAAGGACACTCCTTTAAAGGCAAGGAAGGGCAAAAATATTTTAAGTCAAGTGATAGCGATTGCTGTATGAGTCGTACGATATTTGAATCAAGCACGGGCAACGCCGGGCCATGCTGCTAGTAATAATATAAAATCGGTAAAAGAGTTAAGGTTTTTTACTCTTAAGTGAATGTAATAAATTCAACTAGAATTCGATTCTCTGATTCCTCAATCCGAACTGTTAACCATTACGCCAACTTGCCTCCTCAACTTTTAGTGAATATCCAAAAGCTTATTGCAGATTTAAGGACTTATCATGTTCTTGTCCGATTAGCGAAGTTAAGCAAGGTCTTGTCAGTACCTGGATGAGTAACCGCTTGGGAATACCAGGTGCTGTATCCTTGGATATGCGAGTGATATAAATGATAACGACAAAAAATAAGAAATTGGAGATCCGATTTTTGGAAATCTCTTAATTCACATCTTTTCCCTCAAGCTATGGGTTATATATATGACTTGTATCTGAAAATAATTATTATCTCTAAAAACCTTTATATATAAATATTCATTCACAAAAAGATGGGTTAGGCTTACAATCCAAAAAATAGGTTTACGGTTTAAATAGACTAAAAAAATTCAATCAATGGTCGTTTTCCCATGACGACTCGATTTTTGAGCTCAGATCAAAATCCAGGAATATGAAGAATAGCGCAGGATAATCTCCATCATACTTTTTTCGATTTGCCTTTGTCTTAAGCAAAGCTACCCAGATGCACCTGTATAAATTTATTGAAATGACTGTAACCTGTAAATTTACGGAATACCTGGCCTGAAATATCCGATACGCAGGAAATATAATCATTATAATAATGAAAAATATTTATGGGGAGAAATATTACATGAAATGAGATCGAAAAGCTTTTGACCATGTGAGGGAAAATTTGACATCAGGAATAGCTGATCCTATATAGTGATAAAAGTGTAGTCATCATCTGCTGTAGAATGAAGTTAAGACAGCGAACAACACTGAATGATGCCTGAAGAAATCAGTGCACATGTTAATCCCTGACAACCTTCTCAGAATCAATCTTTCACCTCTCATTGAGATGAGTACGTGATTAAGAAATTATACCCAAAAGAATTCCACCACCTAAATCAGGCATGACATAGTGAATTAAGAAGTAGCTTAACACATCTGGTTCCCAGGCAATTGTCAATTGCATCGGGTAATGGAGGTAAAGCAGAGCAAACAACGATCCAAATATCATAAAGCTGGCGGCCAGTATTCACGGAGATGAAATATCCTCTCAGCATTGAAGTCTACACCCGAATTAAATACAAAATTACTGAGAATGAAGAATCCTGAGGATACAATAGGCGAAACGTTTTAAGTCTGTTGGTTCGAAGAGCCAAGCATATAATATATGATATATACATATATTTTGTATTAAAATGTATATAATATCGTATCATATAGTTTATATCCTACACTGTAAATTATATATATATATGCCTTCACATAGTGTATAATATATATTGCCTGTTATCATATATATATATATCACATCTTGTCCTATAGAGTATATCATACATCACAATCTTATGATATACTAAAAGAAGAATGAATGTATAAGAAACATATAAATATATCTATCGAGGGTAAGAGCAAAGTTTTCTAAATTGTGTTACAGCATAATTTTGCATCAAACAAAATGTTTAATATAAAAAAAAAAACACTAAACTAATTGACTTTTTTTTTCTAGGTTTTCAGATAAGACATTTAACTATATGCCAAAAGAATCACTGAAAAAACTTTTGATTAATTCAGCGAGAACAGATTGTGTCAGCTCCATTATATCTTCCCAACTGAGAAATGGTGAGAGGAAAAATATCGTTCAGGCCTTCAGTAATGGTACGAACATTCATACACTGGCTTCCATCTTCAATGTCCATTCAAGAACCATCAAGAGAACGGTGAATAAGTTTAAAAAAGAAGGAACAGTAAAGAGGAGAATTGGATCAGGAGATCACAACAGTAGAGGGGGGTCATTATTTCAATTTAGAGTTAAATACTTTTTTATTGTTCAAAGTAGACTCCAATAGTTTTATAAAAATCCCGGAGAATTCCAATAAGATATCTTTAATGACCAATATATATATATATATATATATATATATATATATATATATATACACTGTTTATATCATTCGGACTTTTGTCTTAATCTTTATTGGCATACGGCATTCTTCAAGTGATATACGCTGGAATTTCGAATCGAAACCTTTATTTTGGGGGATATTTCTATTTCATTTAATTCCCTTTATCAACTCAACTCTCTAAGTTTTTGTTCTTTCTGCTGTGGCCAGGTAATGAAATCGCAACCCTTTAGGTCAAGTATCTTATCAACCAATGCTTTTATACACTTTAAAATGCCCAAAGCCCAGTGAAACAAACAAGAGCCACTTGGGAGTTGGTTCAACAAAGCAGTGTATGTATATATATATATATATATATATATATATATATATATATATATATATATATATATATAGTGTGCCAAATTATTATGAGATAACTTTTTTTCTAATATTTCAAAAACCATCCAAACAATTCACACAATACTTTCACACAATGTTGGCAACACTGAGCTGCGCAATCACTGAAATTTTCGTTCTGATCTGCGCAATGTAAACAAACTGGCGCTATATTTGTTATTAACGCGGTGATTTGAGCGTGCCAAATTATTATGATAAAAGAAAATAAATAAAAGTGAAAAATGTTAGATTGAGATTTTCTCATCTTATCGGAATCATATGCATATCTGATCTACATTTGATCTTCAACTATATATATATATATATATATATATATATATATATATATATATATATATATATATATATATATATAATCTTCCTAATATAAAGACCCCTTTCCGGACCACCTAGGAAAAAAAAGTATATTCACCCTAAGGTATTCTATTGATAATTATAAATTTGGATATAGATGTGCAAAAAAGTAACTCAGATATCGCATTTTAATGATTAAACTGGTAAAATTAAAGAGCTTTTGACAAAATATTGAAAACTATTTTACAATAAACCCAGAACAATATTCTACAGAATTCTAGAACAGCTTAAATTAAGTCTATAGTATTCCAGAATATTCCAGAAAGCCTCATACAGTATAAAAACAGCATGAAATAGCCACTCCAGTCACTAACCAGATGAAAGGGTACAAACACGCATCAGAACAACTTAAGGCATCTATTATTGCCCTCTGAAAAGCAGGCAAGTCTACAAGAGAAATTGCAGAAATTGCTATAACCTCGCAATCAACTCTCTCGAGTGCTTAGGGCACATAATGATGCTACTCCTGTTCCAAGGAAGGAAACAAGGGGGCGAAAGAAAAAGATTGATGATAGAACTGGCAGGGTAATCCAGAGAGAAAGTTGTGAAGAATAGGACTATAAATAGCCAAGAAATTGCAGCCAGTCTAAGCGAAGAGTCCGTTGGCGGCTGTTAGAACAAGGCTACAAATGTTGTACACGAAGGTTTAAGCCGCTAATAAGCAATGCCAACAGACTTCAATGGGCTCACTATTACAAAAATTTCACCATAGATGACTGGAAAAAAGTTCTCTTCTCCGATGAAACGAATGTTGAGCTAAATTCAAAGGATAAGGTGAGTTACTTTTTAGCGAACAGCACTATATATATATATATATATATATATATATATATATATATATATATATATATATATATATTCTCATGATTAATGTCATATATTTTATATGTGCATCATATCGTCATCTAATGTATCTTGCATGTTATCAGGTATATCACATATTGCATTTCAGAGTGTATATCGTATATTGCATGTTATTATGTGTATCATATATTGTTTCATAATGTATAGAATATATTGTATTTTTCCTGTCTTTCGTTCCTTGCTTATTTTGCATCCTTTCTGTTACGGTTCCTTCTTCTTTCTTGACCTTCAGCTCATTCTCTCGTTGGTCATCTCTCTTTTCTTCCTCTCTTTGGTCATATGTATTTCTTTTTTACTCTAATTCCCCTTTCTTTCTCGCTTTGTCCGTCTTCCCTTCTTTCTTTAATTCACCTTTCTTTCTTTTCATTTTTCCCTTTTAGTTTTTCTTTAACTTCTCTTTCTTTGTTTATTTGATAATTTTTCTTTTCTTAAGTTCCCGTTTTTTTTTTCTCCAATTGGTCAGTTTTGCGGTTTTTTTCTCTTTAACTCCCCTTTCTTTCTTTCTTTCTTTCTTTCTTTCTTTCTTTCTTTCTTTCGTCATCTTCTTCTCTTTCTTAAAGTTCCCTTTCTCTTTCTGATCATCTTTCTTTCTTTCTTTCTTTAACTTCCTTTTGATATTTGATCATCTTTTCCCTTCCTTTCTCTCTTTGATAATATCTTTCTTATTTTTAACTTCCCGTTCTTTCTCTAATAAGTCATTTTTTAACTTCCATTACTCAGTGGTCAGTTTTGTTTTTTTTTAAATTTGGCAATCTTTCTTTATTTAATTATTTATTGATTTAACTTCCCTTTCTTTCTATTTTCTTTCTTTCTCGCTTTAATTGTATTTCTTTCTTTCTTCATCACTGAGATTCATCCTTTTGTTGATTAAATTCATTTCATGCGTCAATTTCTTTCTTCCTTATTTATTATTCAACCAACAGCAGCTCCCATCACTCGCAAATTGAGAAGATAGATTTCGCCTGACGCCTGAGAGAAAACAAAGCAGCAGAAATAAAACGAGTTAAAATTCAAAATAAAAATATAATTAAAGTGGAATTCTCTGATTACGACAATCACAACAAAAACAAGTTTTAAGCCAAATAAAATTTGCTTAACATTCGGCATCATTTCTCAATTACTATTTATTTTCTTTTAATTTTACTTTTTATATATTTATATAGTCATTCATTTACTGTTTTCTCTATTTTTACACCTGCTTCTTTCTTTTTCTTTTTTCTTCCTCTGCCATTTGTTTTGCTTTCTTTCTTTCTCCCTTGTCTTGCAATGTTTCTTTACTTTCTTTTTACTGGACATTTTTTTTAGTTTATTCTTCCTTGCTTTTCATCTTTTTTTATTTCCTTCTTCAATCATTTTTTTTTTTCGATTTTTCTTCTAAAAGCATTGCCTTTCTTTGTCTTTGCTTTATTTAATGTATTTCCTTTACTTTCATTCTATTTTTTTTTATCTTCGATCCTTTTCTTTACTTTTCTTCCGTATAACTTGTCTTGTTTTTTTCTGCCATCGTTTCTTTTTCTTTTTTTGACAATATGACCTTTTCTCTCTTTTTCTATCTTTTCTTTCCTTCCTTCATATTCACTTTTATTTTTCTCTTTTACTTTCTATCCTTCTTTTTCTTTTCTTCTTTCTAGTTACTATCCTCTTTCACTTATCTATTTTATTTTCGTTCGTTTTACTTCATCCCTTTTTTCCTCTCTCTTTCGCTCTCTCTCTTCGTTTGTAATTCTTACTTTCCTTCTTTTTTCTTTCTTCCTTTTTCCTCCTCCTTTCTGTTGCGATTTTCTTCTCTTTATTCTTTTCCCTCGTTTTACTTCTTCCTTATTGCCTTTCCTCCTTTCTATCTTTCCTCCTTTCTGTCTTTCTGTCTCACGTTAACTCTTTTTGTAAATTCTTCTTGTTTGACCCTATTTCATTCTTTTCTTTCTTTCTTTTTCTTTCTTTCTTTTTCTTTCTTTCTTTCTTTCTTTCTTTCTTTCTTTCTTTCCTACGTGTATTTCACTTTTTGATTCCTTTCCGCCTTCCTCTCTTTCGTTGTTTTTCATCCTCGCCCAAATTCTGTACAATCCGATATCTTTTCATTCTCTTCTTTTTCTTCATTCTTCTTTTTATCTAACTTTTCCTTTTTCTTTTCTACTCACTGTTTCGCGTCAGTTTTAATTAATCCTTACTCGATTTCTTTGTTTCTTCAACCCTCGCTGTCTCCATCCACTCTGTTCTCTCTACCACACACTCTTCCCTTCTCTCTTTCTTTCTTTTTCCCGTCTATTTCTAATCTATCTTTCTTTTCTTTTCACTTTTCTATTGCTTTATCGTTTAGTTACCATATCAACCGACATCCCAATTTTTATTCAATCTTTTATCGGGTTAAATGAAGCCATGAAAAAATTCATTAACATATGAATCATTCTTTCCCTAGAGTTGTAAAAACAAAGTATCCGAGTTTTTTTGTTTGTTTGTTTTTTTTTTAATAGAAAACGTTAACAAATCTGAAAAGCAGATATCTTCATCTTTATTTTTAAAAATATGGAAGAGAAATCTCACCATGATAGAAAGATACCGTAAATTGCGGCGTACACGTCGAATTTTCAAGCCTAAAGAAATATCTTCAAAACTAAGTATCGACTTATATGGCTGATAAAATGCAAACCTTTACCACCGACTTGCAAAACATGTTGGACAGCACTCTAAATAAATTACAGTACACAATCCCCAGTAGGCTGCCACAAGTATATCCTACTAAAACTTGTATTTAGTGAACATAATTGGCATATTAATACATGAATTAATATAAAATAATAAATTAGTAACACAAATTCAGTAGTATTATCTTTTAGTATTATAGTATAGTATTATCGCTACATAACACATCGCATCGAACAGCTGATACACTAAATGTTCGCTAAGTTATACCAATACAATATAAGATACCTAACGGATTGTGTTGTAGGTTGTTTGCTATACAACGCATGTACAAAGATATTACGGTTAGTGTCTCAATATACAGCTAAGTGGTGTGACCTTATGTAGTTTTGGCACAAGTTAACCTATACTGTAGCCTAACTTCAGTTAACGATAAGCCTAGCTTTTAGACCCCTGGAAGCCTACCGTACGACCTATATGGCAGATATAGACGGAACTCAGAATTCTGAGATAAAAGTCGACATGTACGCCTAGGTTGACTTGTACGTCTCATTAAAAGATAGATAGATAGATAGATAGATAGATAGATAGATAGATAGATAGATAGATAGATAGATTAAGCGCATTACGTATAAATGGGATTAAGACTAAAATTAAATATATAATATATGCATAAAAATCAGGTTTCCTCATTAATTTACAGACTTTACATGTGTTTATATAAAAAGATAGATCATTTAAATTCATAGCCTGATATAATTACTAGTGAATTTTTAATTAAAATTGTTGGGGTGTAGAATTCGATTTAGGTGATTAATTGTCTCATGAACCCAACTGCAGCAGGAAACACAGATGATTGGCTGTAGAGGATATAGGTTGTAGCAGAGCAGCTGACAATCGTTTTTATATGCTTTTAAAAATACTATTTTTATATGTTTTTAAAAAAGGAAAGACTTCCCCTTTCATTCGCCTTTACGTGGCGAAACAGATCATTCTTTCTTGTTTTAATCATTTCACCCCTAAGCAAGGTGACAATGCCACTAAGACACAAAAGTATAATGGGAATGAAAGAGAATGAGAAAACTTGTGAGGAGAAAGGGCAATAAAAGAAGATTATTGAAGACAATTCTTTCGGGAAAGTGTAACTCTCCAATCGCTCAGTGAGTAGGATATTATTTTATTAATTTAAAAGAAAAATATAGACATTTGAACCCGGATTCTTTTAATATCAACAAAACGTTTTTATCGGAGCCAGAATCTTATTACTTTCTTATTTTATGAAATAAATAATTTATAAAATTTGTTCTGTATCTTTTTGTTGAAAAAAAATTTTGATGGCATAGATACATCCTCGGTAGATACACATAGAGTTCAATAGTCACAACCGAATTAACTGCATTGGACGTAGATTATGTTGTTCTAATCAATATATATCATTGCAAAACAAATAGAGGTCATCTCAAATAGTATTATCTATTTCGAGGAATAATATGAAAAACTGGCTGAAATATGAAAAATATATTTATTTCAAGGTATATGCTGTAAAGAATTAGTACTCCAGATGGTGAGCATCAGTGTCTTGACAAATCTCAAAGTAATAAGTGCATCCTGTAACACGCTTTTTAACTGTCATTAATAATATTTCTAAGCTCAGCTAAAATCTCGAATTCCCTACCAGAGTAAACCAAAATTGAACAAAGATCGACATAATTTTGACTGTGTACGTGGATACGTGCGTTTTATTCTTTTTTAATATTACAATGCCGCAGAGAGCTGACTGCCGTCAAATCCGAAAATCGAAAGACTTCCGGTTCCAAGAATTTCGGATACTAATCCTTTTCTGTATTCAGAAATTCGGACAGGATATATTTTTCAAGTATTCATTTCGAGTAGAGTCTAAAAGAATATTAACACAAAATAATCTTTCTAAAATCAAGAAACTTCATTTTAGCAGTCTTCTGTATTCAGAAATTCAAACAGGCCATATTTTTTCAAGTTCTCATTTCACAAAGGGTCTGAAAGAAGAAAGACACAACATCATATTTCTGAAGTCAAGAGAGTGCGTTTTAGTAGTCTTCTGTATTTAGCTAAACTTAGAAAATTTAAAGATTAGCAATTGTGAGTGCTTATGCATACAAAGTGTGTATAATTATATATATATATATATATATATATATATATATATATATATATATATATATATATATAGAGAGAGAGAGAGAGAGAGAGAGAGAGAGAGAGCAATAATAAATAGAAAAGACGAACCGAGTAGTGAAAAGAAATCGGACGATGAGGAGGAAGATGCGCCAAATTAAAAAAAAAAAAAGAAAGAAAAGGGGGATAAAAGATGTGATTGAATTTGCGTTCATTTATAATAGTATCACTGTTTCTAATCCTGTATCTAATTCAAGGATTAATTGGAATTATTAAAAAGTAGATTTGAAAATGAAAAATAATTTTATTTCAAAGTACATGCTGATAATATTTACTGGTCTACATGGCGACCTTCAGTGTCTCAACAAACCTCAGAACAATAAGATGCTTCATAAAACACATTTTCCAGCATTTGAGGTATACTTTTGTTTAACCACATCAGTAATAATATTTATCAATTCAGCTATATCTCGAATTCTCCCAGCAGTGTACACTAAAATTACTCCATCTTTATGTGAGTATAGCGTTTAAAAATCGGATTTCACTGAAATAGATCTGAATACGGCGATTTTTTGGCTCAAAACGCCAAAATTTCTAGTTTTCGTCAGAGACGTAGAGGAATCCATCATGCGCATTTTTCCATAATCACATTTTGTTAATACCTCCAACTATTATTTTGATAAACGATAATATTTAGTTAAAAATAAATAAAAAGATAGCAGAAGAACAAAACACTTGTGCAAAGCTGACAGCGACTTGAAATTTCGGTTTTGTGACCAGAAACATTGGCTCCATACTCAAAATTCTAACAAATGGCAAAACGCCACCGTCCAATCAGATTCGCCAAAACGCACCAAACCGGAAATAGTAAATTTTGAGATAGAGTGTACTTTTAAGTGTTACACAATGAACTTATTGACCTGCTTTCTTATTGAAATTTCAGAGGGGAAAAACAAGAATTAAATGATGAAAACCCATGATAAAATAATTCATCTCACATTTTCTGATTTCTTTTTCTACGTGAAAGTTATAGTCGACGTTCTTCCAGTTGTAAAGAAAAAAACATTCATATTTTCTTTTTGTTTGCCACTAGACTTGTAAAATCCGCAACAGTAAATAGCGACCTCGCTCAGAATCGATAGGTGCGACATTATTTTTATACCATAGTAAATGATGTGAGAGACCTTTTTCTCATCCAGGCATTTTCTTACAAACAGCGTCCCACCTTGAGTTCTGTTTGTAAACAAAGATGTTAACCTTTAGAGGCAGGTGCTGCAAATGTCAAGCGATCCTTCAACGACTTAGCCTGACATTAACATCTTCGCGCGAAACAAAGATTTCTCATTCTCAACCCAAAAGGGTTAGGTTACTATTGTTACTGATACTATTATAACTGAACACAAATTCAATCACCTCTTTTATCCCCCTTTTCTTTATTTTTTTTTTATTAATTTGGCGCATCTTCCTCCTCATCGTCCGATTTCTTTTCACTATTCGCTTCGTCTTTTCTGTCTTTATTGCTCCCTCTTTCTCTCTCTATTTTCAAGTCAGTGTTTACTTAATTTAATTCTCTCCCGCTTTATCTCTCTCTCTCTCTGTATGTATATATATATATATATATATATATATATATATATATATATATATATATAAATCATACACACACTTGTATGCATAAGCACTCACAATTGCTAATCTTTAAATTTTCTAAGTTTAGCTAAATACAGAAGACTGCTAAAACGCACTGTCTTGATTTTAGAAATATTATGTTGCGTCTTTCTTCTTTCAGACCCTTTGTGAAATGAGAACTTGAAAAAATATGACCTGTTTGAATATCTGGACACAGAAGACTGCTAAAATGCAGTTTCTTGATTTTAGAAAGATTATTTTGTGTTAATATTCTTTTAGACTCTACTCGAAATGAATACTTGGAAAATATATCCTGTCCGAATTTCTGAATACAGAAGACTGCTAAAATGCAGTTTCTTGATTTTAGAAAGATTATTTTGTGTTAATATTCTTTTAGACTCTACTCGAAATGAATACTTGGAAAATATATCCTGTCCGAATTTCTGAATACAGAAGACTGCTAAAATGCAGTTTCTTGATTTTAGAAAGATTATTTTGTGTTAATATTCTTTTAGACTCTACTCGAAATGAAGACTTGGAAAATATATCCTGTCCGAATTTCTGAATACAGAAGACTGCTAAAATGCAGTTTCTTGATTTTAGAAAGATTATTTTGTGTTAATATTCTTTTAGACTCTACTCGAAATGAAGACTTGAAAAATATATCCTGTCTGAATTTCTGAATGCAGAAGACCAGTAAAACGCTGTGTCTTCACTTCAAAACATTATGTTGCGTATAATAACTGTTGATGAGGTTCGATTGTCATGATCGGGAAAGCAATCTCTTGAGAATTTTTTCTCACGGTTCTGGGGAAGAAGTTGCCTGAATGGATCTTACTTTTTACCAATGAAATAAGAAAGGAATGGGGATTAGTCTACTCTCGACATAGCGGGTCCAAACATTGAAGGTCTGAAAGCATTTACCATGACGACAAAATGGCGAGATTCTAGTAACGTTTCATGTCTATGATAGTGGTTGGAGGATGGGAAACCTTGCAAAGAATGAATTTGGGTTCCTCATTAACTTTTGCTTGAAAACTGATTTCATCGGTCCATCTGCGTCAGTTTTGAATCGCACTGTCACACATGATTTAAAAATGAGAAAACGGAAAACACTGTGGTCATTACAAAATTAGAAATCCGTGTCAATACCGGTTGCGGTCACATTGAAACACTAGTGTTCGATTATCAAAGTTAAGCAACGTTGAACCTCGTCGGTAAACCTCTGGGCAGGAACATGTGCGGTAAGTGATCTCGAAATGGGCGTAGAGGACCCTCTTAATTTTTGCTTCACGATGTCAAAAATATGATAATGATAATTCATTTTAGGTATTTGATTGAATCATAAGTAATTTACGTTACTGAGGTTTAATTCTAATGACTAATTTATTAGCCTAACTCACGATTCCTTGCTTTCATAAAAGTTGATTAAAAATGGGTTGCAACGCAAAAGTCAGGGAACTGAAAAGGTTAAATCTCCATAAACGATTCCAAAAGCTGAACTCAATGGAAGAAAATTAATATTGTGCGTATAGTGATGTATTCATTTTGTTAAAACCAAAGAAACACTAAATGCAGATTTATATGACAAGCAGCTACAAGTTTAGTCGAAACGTGTTCTGCACTCGTCGTTATGAAAAATGTAGTACTGCATAAGGTCTTACATTCAGAATAACACAGCATATATATATATATATATATATATATATATATATATATATATATATATATATATATATATATATACTTATCATTAAATATACTTTTAACATAGGCATACCATATCCATAGAAACACATCTGTGTTTATGTATTCGCTTTACCTTCCTCACAAAATAGTACAGCGTTATGATGTGTAAATACATTTGCTTTCTTTCCTGAACTTAAGTATTTTGTGTGATATGGTTGTCATTTAATATCTTAATGTAGTATAAAAATTTCTTGTCATTATGTTTGCTTTCATATACGGACTTAATGGTAAATATTGCAATCGAGAAACAAGAAAACCAGCGATGTGAAGTTTTGAAAAGATGAGTAATAGTTATGGTGACATGATAATGGACAAGATAATTTATTCATGATATATCTTTTGGGACTCAAGGGCATCTGCTTATTGCATATTATGTAACAATCGATGAAGCACACGACGCTTTTTCATTAATGTTATGGTCCGGTGATAGTCCAAGCTAGAACAAATTAAGAACTCGAACACAGGTATGGAATAACACAGATATATTACAAAGGAATATATACAGAGAAGTAGAAGTGTTAGTATGAACAATCAGGTTTAGTAGAGAGAACAATGTAGTCACGATCATTATCACTATTCCAATGTCTTGCAGTAATTGTCTGAACGCGACTCTGTTTCGGACTGCCTCTGACTCGACTCTTGACTCGACTTGAACTACTGACTCGACTTGAACTACTGACGATATTCAGTCACCCCCCTACGAGGGCGTCATGTGGCACAAGGCCTTTTTAACGTGGGCTCTCCGAGCCCGTGGGATCAGCCAAAAATATGCCCATTGAACCCGTATAAATGGGTTCAGGGTCGGTTTACCTCCCCGAAAGAGAATCCGCCCTTCGGCGTAGCCTCCTTTGGGTTCCTCCCTGCCCGAAGGCAGAGAGTTCAACCGATCAGCCAGTCAACTGACTGACCGAACCCAACTTGAACTACTGACGATATTCAGTCAACCCCCCTACGAGGGCGTCATGTTGCACAAGGCCTTCTTAACGTGGGCTCGGCCAAAAATATGTCCATTGAACCCGTATAAATGGGTTCAGGGTCGGTTTACCTCCCCGAAAGAGAATCCGCCCTTCGGCGTAGCCCCTTTCGGATTCCTCCCCGCTCGAAGGCAAAGAGTTCAACCGATCTGTCGTTCAAGACTTGAACTACTGACGATATTCAGTCTCCCCACCCCCAACTGGGGCAACATGTGACACAGGGTCGGTTATTTATTGTGGGTTCTCCGAGACCGTGGACTCTGCCCCAAAATATGCCCATTGAAACCGTATAAACGGGCTCAGGGCCGGTTTACCTCACCGAACGAGACTCTGCCCCTCGACGTAGCCACGTCCGGGTTCCTCTCCGCCCGAAGGCAGAGAGTTCAACCAAACAGTCGCTCAGGACTTGAGCGACTGATGATATTCAGTCCCCCCCCCACGAGGGCCTCATGTGGCACAAGGCCTTTTTAACGTGGGCTCTCCGAATCCGTGGGCTCGGCCAAAAATATGCCCATTGGACCCGTATAAACGGGTTCAGGGTCGGTTTACCTCCCCGAAAGATCCCATAACACCCCCCTTCCGAAGCTTTTGCGTAGTAGGTTTTTTTTTAATATCTTTATCGATCTATTTCCAAAGGTTCAGTGAATTTTCTTTTTCTTGTCGATTTTCCTGGTTCAGGCATTGTTTGCGGTATTTTTATATCAAATATGTCGAAAATCGTGTCCAATACCTCTTCTTGAGGTGGACCGTTAGCATCCTGTAACGGTCTCTTCCTTATTTGGTTTACGTGTCTTCTGTGTGAGAATTTTTTCCTTGTACTATGTACATCATATTACCAATTCTTTTCTCAATTATGCCTTGTCCCCAGTAAGCGGTATTATTTTTATATGCCTTAAAAAAAAACATTTTCTCCTGGGAGGAATTTTCTTTTTTGTGCGTAGGACTGTGTTACTTGTTTTGTTTTATTTGGTAGTAATTTATCAACGCTGATCTGATTTTCCTAGCAAACATGACTTCTACTGGTGATAATTTTGATGGTGTAGCATTATTTGGCGTTATTCTATATACCTGTAGGAATTGCTGTAATGCTTTCTCCGTTGCTAGTAGGGTACGAGAAGCATGTGCGATAGGTTTTACTGTCCCATCTGGCATTTTATGTAATATACACGCTCCAACTCCGTAGGTGATCGCGTCACTTGCTACAATAATTTCTAGTTAGGATCATAGTGTGCCAAAAATAAATCTGATGTTAATGTCTTGATTATTTTTTCAAATGTTTTCTGGCATTGATCTGTCCACTGCCAAACCTTTTCTTTCTTTAGCAGTTCGTTCAGTGGTGCGCGAAGTTTATGATTTGAGGTATGAATTCCTGGTAGTAATTCACTAATCCAAGAAGTTTGTAGTTCTGTTATATTCTTAGGAACTGGCAGACCTTTCAGAGTCTGGTCGTCTACCTTCTTGATCTATGATATGGCCAAGGTATTTAATTTCCTTCATGAAAGAATCACACTTATTTTCTTTTACTTTGAATCCATAGCTTTGTACATGTTTCCAATGTTGTTCAACGAATTCGCTATTAATCAATACGTCATCCAGGTATGCAATTGTGTCCGTGTAATCCATGTAAATAATGAAAAGAACTTCTTTTCCCCAGCAAATTCCGTTTAGATTGGGTTATTGAAAATTTTCGTATACCTGGCCATTTTTTACATCGTTTTGAATCTTGGTAATAAATAAATGTATCACGTTGAAAATGCAATTTTATATGTAGAGTAGAAAAAGAAAAACAAGTGAATAAATTATAACAGATGTTCCTTTCAGTAAATTTATGTTGAACTAAAGCATGTAACCAATAGATTGATTACACAAATGATGAAAACATCGCACAATCTTAATTTAAAAAATGTTAAATATTACATTGCATGAAATATGTATACAGTGAAAGACACAGTCTTAATAGACACAATATATTTATATCGTGGAAATAATAATCAAGAATATATATATATATAATATATATATATATATATATATATATATTCTTGATTATTATTAACTAAAAAATTATTATTAACAAAATAAACTTCTGTTGTAAATAAAGAGGTCCAATATCCACTGCTTGAAATAACAATATAAAATAGGAATCTATTTCAAATTCGATTTATCCACTCTTAAAAATAACGTTTGTTGTAAATAAAGTGATCAAAATAAAGTAAATATCCACTAATGCATAGATATATATATATATATATATATATATATATATATATATATATATATATATATATATATATGTATATATATATATATATATATATATATATATATATATATATAGTATACATATCAAGAACAATATTTACTTTTATTTTGACCATTTTATTTATAACAAACGTTATTTTATATAGTGGATAACCGAATTTGAAATAGATTCCTAATTTTATATTGTTATTTCAAGCAGTGGATATTGGACCTCTTTATTTACAACAAAAGTTTATTTTTCAAGCAGCGTGTATTACATCTACCGGCTTGGACACCCAAGAAAACTTTTTAAAAGTTTATTTTCTTTATTAAGTTATCTTGAGTGCGTAGACCGGTAGAAGTAATGCATAGTTTTCAAAATAAAAATAAAGAAAAGGGAAGTTTACTTTAACCCATTTGCCTGCCCTGTGCATCATGTGTGATTCACATGACATGTGATGTCGACGTCTGTTCATCATACGTGGTGCAACGAGCCATGATCTTAAAAGAATGGTAAAACTAAGGGAGCTTAAGAAAAGAGCAGAACGTGTGAAGAAATGCCGAATCTGATATTTTGTACATCAAATATGATCACAGGACACTTGAGTGACAATGTAAGGTCTGAAATGAAAGACATCTATTTTTCCACTTTATTGAAATAATTATAACCTTTGCATCACATGTTATGCACAGGGTGGAGTGTAAATAACTTATGATTTGTACGTTCTGTGCATCACATGTTATGCATAGTTTTTTATTATGTGTAACACTATATATCAGCAGATTCTATTTGCCAATTAAGCTGAGTTGCCTAGCAATAGATATAAATCTGAAAACAAGTATGAACGTTTGTATATTGCACACGAAAATGCCTTGGACAAGCAAATTTTATACACTGAGAATAGCGTTGCAATATATATATATATATATATATATATATATATATATATATGACTTTTATAAGTTACAACGGTTCAAAGCTTAATCTAGCAATTAGACAATTTTGGTGGTGTTACACGATTCGGATAATTTTGCTGTTATATATATATATATATATATATATATATATATATATATATATATATATATATATATATATATACAAGACTTGATGTAAACCTAGGAATCATCACTGCATTGTGATTTTTCACTCCAACGTAATCTTCAGGCCAAGACCACTAAACGAGTGAACCTGTCAGTCACCATGCATTGTTGAATATGGCAAATATCCACGCGCGTGCGCGCGCATACACATACACACAGAGACACACACATGATGTATATAAAAATATGTAATATATAATAGACATATATAAGTATATATATTTACTACATGTGTTGGAGAAGAGTACACAATATTGGTGATAGAGCGTTAGTAGGTAATGACTGTGCGTACGTAGGTGTGAAACTGACATTAGCCAAGCAAAGCCGATTTATATATATATATATATATATATATATATATATATATATATATATATATATATATATATATATATAGGCGGATAATACTTTATGCTTTAACACCTGATTTTACAGACGTTTTATTTAATATTTGTTTTTAAGTTTCGACAATTATTAAATACTGTGTTCACTGAGGAAATGCATTGTCTGTTCTTCTAAATTCAATCCAATTTTTCATAACAGAATGGGATTATTATTTGCATAATGCAAATTTGTTTCTAATGATTTTTATAAAGAGAAATATTGCAATTCTTTTAAAATTGAAATATTTTAAAAATTCAGGAAGAGAAAAGTTACCAGTTGCATCACGTTTTATTGACCGAATATAATTATCATATTTATAATGTAAATGAATTAACATATTTTTACTATAGAAATTACTTCCAAATCAATTTCCTATAGAAATTCATTTAAAAATTATGAACGGTCTACTTTCAATGAAGAATTTTACTGATAGAATAGTTCTAACATATTTAATTATACACGTAAGGATGCAAAATTTGCTGCAAAATTTGCTGCAAAATTTAAACTAAACAAATGTAGTGAAATTAAATATAAGAAAAACAGACTGTAATTTATTTTCATGAATATAGTTGAAATGGTTTCATAGAAGAACAAACAGCGTTCTTCGAGTAAAATCGACTTTAAAAGTATCTCCAATATAACTGCCGTGTCCTTGCTCACGTTCTATAATGATGGATGACCCTTGCGACGGGAAACGACATCGAGAGGAAGCTGGGTAGCGGTGGTATTTCAAAGAATCCCTAATTATCTATATGTAAGATCGCTGCAGTCAGAATAAAAGTGATTGCTGTCCTCGGTGTTAAACCATACACCGAAGCAGTTGATCACAAGAACATATCACAGAGCATGCTAAGGTTCTAAAACTCGGCTACCTCAAAAACCGTTACCATATTGATGAGAAAATCTTTGTTTAGAATCATGTGGCTTCCGATGCTAAAAAACGTCCTCGTTACCCTACAAGCATTGAGAAAAGGTGAGTATTGATGCCTACTACAAGGCCCTGAGGGACCATATTTGTTTTTCACCCCCAACATAGGTACGTCAAGAATGAATGGGTTAACCTCTCCAAGAAACAAAGTGTTAAAGAGTTAAGAAGCTTTTCAACATCTGCCTCAGCCTGTGGATAAAGGAATCTACGTGAAATAAATTATTTCTTTTTATATTATCCATCAGTTTCTTTTAAAATTGAAATATTTTAAAAATTCAGGAAGAGAAAAGTTACCAGTTGCATCACGTTTTATTGACCGAATATAATTATCATATTTATAATGTAAATGAATTAACATATTTTTACTATAGAAATTACTTCCAAATCAAATTACTTCCTTTTCTATTAATAGCTTCATTTATGCAACATTTCGCAAGTCTTGCATGATATATATATATATATATATATATATATATATATATATATATATATATATATATATATATATATATATATATATATGAATATGTTGGTATATACGGGAGTATAAGTGTATACAAGTATACGGAGATGTATGAATAAAAAACAAGAATTTTCAAGAGCAATAAACACAGCCTTCGTCCCCGACGGGTCTACCTATTTAATCAATCACCATTTGACAGTTGTCCCAATCAGGAAAGTAAATAAACTATTTGCACGCAACCAGAATGACTTTGTCGCTGTTACACAAAAGGGACACAGTGTGGGGATTCAATCAAATATTCGATTGCAAATATCAATCAAGCTATGTACGGTTGTCGTAAGCAAACACACTTTAATGAACAGACCGTGAAGAAACGTCGTTAAGATTGCAGAATGCAGCCAGTAGCATGTATTAAATATATTAAATGTAAATGGAAATTGTGGAGAGCCATGAACGCCTACGTACGTAAGAGACAGTTCTGTAAAATGAATTTTGTAGTGTAATTTAAGCTTAGTAAATAGCAGAAATTGCAGAACCGACTTCGGATTCCACTTGGCTCCATTAGTTTTACAAACACATAAATACGCTTGGGAATGGTATGAATTTATATCCTCCCTCCCAGCTATGGGTTAAATAGTCGGATTTGTATACGGAACCATCATTATTATTTTCAAAAGAATGTTAATGCATTATTCACTCGAAAAAAAAAATGCTGACAATCTAAAATTTGTTTCGGCTTTAAATGACACATAAAGGGTTGATAAACCGTAAAAAAGCAAATCAATTATTAGTAAGTAGATATATTAGTTCACCCCATTAGACAGAGATACTTATGAATAAAAATGAGGCAGTTCTTTGTTCATGGAAATATTTTTTAAAAAATGGAGGATGGGTACACTAGGTTTTAATCAAAATAGTGGGTACTGGAGAATAAGATGAATGATGAAAATGTGGCGAGAAATTTTAATTTTAGAAAATTAGGTCTTTATAACTCCCTGACCAGACCATTCGGTTGCAAGATTTGGTTATGATATATGCTCCGATTTCAATTAATACATAAATTTATTTCAAATTAAAGAAACATTTTTATTACACGTCTTTTACAATTTTAAGGTTGAAATAATAAATCCCTATTTTTAAATTTCTTTAAAGTGACACAACTTAAAATCATTTGTTTAATTTTACATTTTTGAGACTGAGTCTCCTGTGTAACCATTTTCATATTTTTAAATTAGTATTTTCAATAAAATGTTATATTACAATGGATTTTACGATAATGTGCATAGTTTAATTTTTTTTAAAATATCACTATTATTATTTTCGTAAAGGTCGTCGATTAATTTCCATCTTTTTCAACATCCTTATTTCGAAGATATTTCCATAATTTTCTTAGGCCAAATTTTGCATAACCTAATTTCCTTGGCCTGTCTTTTGCACACAAATACAAACAAGCAAACACACACACACACACAGAACATTGCTCGATGTAAAATATAAAAAATATATACAAACAGAAGGATTGCAACCTTTCCGCGCATGACTTTTCACAAGTGACGCGATAACGAATAAGGAATTGAGTATTACGTCATTTGTAACACATGATATCACATAACTATCAAGTTGTCCACATGAAACTTTCAATCTGGGTATTATTTTTTTTCTTACAGATTGATATATAGATAGATAATTAATTGATTAACTACTTCAATAATTAAATACATAAGGTTTCTTACGGAAACATTTTATAGTACATAAAATAACGGTGGTAAAGAAGAGTACATGTACAAGATAAAAGACCAGTTGATTTGAAATGTAAAGATAATATTTATTAAAACAATATTAACAAAAGGGAAGTTTAAAACAAGTGTTTCTTTTGTTAGAAGTAAATTCTATACACAATGAAATGTTCATGAATATGTTATAGTGTAAACTTTGTTGTTGTGTTTTATGGTGAAGCATTCACAGACCTCGTAGCTTCTGCGTTGAAAGTTCATATCAGCAGTTCGAAAGAGGGAACCCAAAAGAAAGAGTCACTTTAGGGTTCACAAGTTTTGTTTTTGTTTTTTGTTTTTTTGTGGGGCGGCGGTATTCGAGCCACTGCTGATACAAGGTTTACATAACATGCTACTATTAAGTCATATTTTAGAGCTGCTACTGCTACTACCTGAAATGCTACTAGA